>CM033107.1:14680656-15035601 GCA_019321725.1 Paulownia fortunei | reverse complement strand
AAAGGAATGACTCACCTAATTATCACCTATGTTCTTCCTTCCAAAACATACCAATTCAAGTCAACAACATATGCAAGTTAAAAATTCCTAAGCTCACCAATTCCCTCTCTCGAGTGCTGAATTTACTATGAGTTCTAACATGAATTTCAATACCTCTATAAAAATTCAAGAATAAAACTCTAGAAAAGTTCAATGAATTCTTCTTCAAAACTTCAAAGGTTTCATAAGCTTCTTAACTCTATGATTCCTAGGTTGTGTTATCCTTATGATCATGTATAATCTTCCCTCTCTCAAGTATCGAATCTCATACATCAAATAATCTGCATTAATAGCTAAATAATAAAGATGCAATACTAAACAAGATAACACAAACAAGATTAATAACTTGAATTAATATTGATTGGAATTCAAAACATAGGATCAAATAAGGTTACAACAGCCTTTAGAAAGAAAAATTTAGTTCATCATGTATGAATAAAACTTCAAGAAATACACAGGAAAGAACATGAAAATTATTCACCAATTTGTGAAGTGAGAGAAATAGTTGAAGCTCTCCTTGTCTCCAAGAATGACTCTCTTTCTCTCCAAGAATACCTCATTCTATCCAAAATTCATTCTTCTATCCAAGAATCCTTCTCACGTGTAAGAATTCCTTTGGAGACTCTTTGGGGTCCTTAAAATCGGATAGGAGATGCCCTAAAAAGTGTAAAAACCCCATTTTGCCCCTTTTATCCGCGTGGCAACATTTAGGCGCTGACTAGACAACTAGGCACAAGTAGGTGCTAAACATTCTATCCAAAACTAATTTCTACAGCATCTCTAGCCTCTTTATATATCTTCATGAATCATCTCAATAGGACATATGTACGGAGAGTTATGCCTAAAATACCAAGATGTGTCATACCAGAAATTTTCAGTCTAGTTTTGACTCTTGAACTCGATGTTTCTCATTGAAATCGTAGGAATTGAATTTATGGTAAACATAAAAATGTAGATATATCTCTTGGCTTTCCAATGGATCAAGGATCAAGTCAATATGATAGTGGAGCAAAGACATATGATTGAAATACAAACACTGCCATCAATAGTATCACAATGAGGGTTCTTTCAAAATTTCAACCAAAATTTTGTTTCTTTCCATTTTCTTCTCATTTTTGCCATTATCCACAAGATTTCAAATAAAATGCATAAAAAGTAACATAAACACTTGAAAATAAACCAAATATTAATCAAAAGGCATATGAATTGTTGGTAAAAAATCAACTTATTAAATACTCCCAAACTTGAAGATTTGCTTGTCCTCAAGCATCAAACAATCATAGGCTTATACTTTTGATCATAAATTACTAATCCTGATCAACCAATTCAAATGCCCCATCAATCTTTATTGCACATGCATCCAAAGGTTAGTTACAAAGCTAATCAAATGACACTACAAAACTTGTGCTTCATCAATCTAGTAATGAATTCAAAACGTGTGTTTAAATGTCAAGCTCAAGTTTCATGCATGCATTTTAGGAATGAATTTCACATCCAATGACTCTCATGATCTAAGCGAAAGAGTTCTAGGTGTTCCATAGGCTTGCTTTTCATACAAATTCTCCACTAATATAGACAGTTACAAACTTGGATCAAAAGGACTTCAATAAGCTTGTAACGTAAGGCCTAGGTATTGGCTTACAAAGAAAGGTAAGGGTAAACAACGTAAAAGCATAAAGTGTTTCACATAGAATCTCTCTCTCCTCATTTCTTTTCTTTTTTTTTCTTTTCCAACAACTTTTTTTTTCAATTTTTTTTCTTTTCTTTTTTTTTATGAATCACAAGGGTTCATTTCTTGTTCTTTTGCTTTGACAACCCCCAAACTTGTTTCTTTTCATTAACATGAGTTATGGTTTATTTTTTTACATATTTTTCTTGCTCATATACCAACATTCATCCACGCCCTCAACATGTCTCCATATGATCCCTTGATAAGATTGTGCACAAAATATCACGCCTTAAGCTCTCTTAGGGATAATCATTGATTTTTCGAGCTGTAAAGGGTAGGTGTAGTGAGTTTCAAGAAATAAAGTCGAATGGTGGTCATTAATATGCATTGCACATACCATTCTTTGAAAAAGAGCTCAAAGGGGTAACTAGTGAATAAAAGTGCGATTATGGTAGGCTTGAAAGGTACAAACGAGTCAAAGATGGCCTAAATCATTTCCAAGTTTGCTAGTTTTCTAGAGTTTCACCTCAAAGAGTAATCAAGCAAGTTCTAGAACACCACAAAATGACTAATACAACCCATTGGAAGCAAAATCCAACACCAAGTAGCACGAAATTCACAAGATTTCGACACGATGTGCTCAATGAAATTTCATCATTCATAACAAGGATCAAATACACACAAGAATCGACATGTCACAGGACTAGCAATCTTTCTTTCCTCTAGACTCTATACAATATCAATTATGTATCATCATAGGAAATCGGTAATTAAGTTATTCATTCAATCATAAAATATGAACTCAACTAAGTTTGTCAACAAAGCATGCCTGCACTTGGACTCTCATCACACAACATAGGTAATTCGAATCAAAAAAGTTGGCTCAATTTTTCACATAAAGTTCAAAACACACAAGATATCAATTCTGCCCCCAACTTTAAAATTAACATTATCCTCAATGTTTAAAAAATTAAAGCACATAGGATGTGGAAATAAGAAACTCCCCTTTCCAATAGCTGATGCAGTTGGAGTTTATGGGAGTTCCAGACATATCACCAAGGCGACATCTATCTACACAAGAAAAGAAGGCATGAAAGCATATGGGCTAAAGCAACAAAAGTGAGAACATGAACATAGATAAAGAAATGCAATAGCTAAACATGCCTAAATCTTGACAGTGAATATATTTCAAAAACTAACTAAGAAATTATGAAAAAATAAAGGAAAAAGGGCTTGGGTTGCCTCCCAAGAAGCGCTTGGTTTATAGTCGTCAGCCTGACTATCTACTTTACTCATTCTAGAACTAAAAATAAGTGTTTATCATGCCACGTCTTTATGTTCTCTAAGAGTGTAGGTGATCCTTCCGGATAGGCAAGGCGAGTATGATCCAAAGTTGCATCAAGGGCCTTTTTGGACATCAACAAGTATATCCCCTATTAGTGCGAATGGTCTTCCAAACATGGTAAAGATGTACCTATCTTTTTACATATTAAAAATAAAAAAATCTACAGAGTACAAGAATTGGTCACCATTCCCAAGCATATCTTGAGTCACCTTAGTAGGCCTTGCTTCATCTAGTACATGCTTCATGAAATTAAATAATGAAATTGAATTAGTGCTTGCATCTAGATCACATAATGCTATTTCACAAGTAGAGTCTCCAATTGAATAAGGGATAATAAAACTCCACTTGAGGTGGCTTCTCTTGCAAGATGGCATTGCACTTTTCAATAGTTTTGCACTTTTCCATTTGTTGTTATTGGATTGCAATGTTCCCTTAGATTGATTTTCGTATCACTTGAAATTTTTCTTTTTGTTTTTGAGCATTAATTTTATTAGCAAGCTGTCCAATTTGAGTTTCCATTGATTTCATTTGAGCTCCTAAACTTGAATCTAGCTGCCCCAATTGAGTCTCAATGTTGTTTATCTTTGATTTATTCTTATTCAATTGGGATCTTGTTTTGACAATGAAAATGCTTAGCAAATCCTCCAATGATACCTTTTTCT
This sequence comes from Paulownia fortunei, assembly GCA_019321725.1. Taxonomy (NCBI): domain Eukaryota; kingdom Viridiplantae; phylum Streptophyta; class Magnoliopsida; order Lamiales; family Paulowniaceae; genus Paulownia; species Paulownia fortunei. The sequence goes on along the minus strand of CM033107.1, from coordinate 15,031,886 downwards.
CACCTTTCATTTCCATAAATGAAGTGCTAGTGCATGCCGTGGAATTTATTCCTTAAGAAGCTCTATTAGAAGTCCAAGTTGTAAATTGGTTAAAAAGAGCATAAATTTGTGCAACTAATTGTGTAAATGATTCTACTTCAAGAACACCGACAACCTTTTTAATAGAAGACCTCTCAGAAGGCCATTGATAGCTATTAGTAGCCATCTCCTCAAGACTCCTAGCCTTACGCATATATGTATAGCCCAATGCAAGGCAAGACATCATCAAAATATGGGACAAAAGTAAAAATAATCTAAAATAAAATCAAGACTAAATCATAACAATATTAATGTAATTATGATAAAACAATCCCCGACAACGACGCCAAAAATTTGTTCGTGAAATATTTTACTTAGTTTATGACAATGGAGAGCTGAAGCTTAAAGGCTTCACTAATTCTAGCTTTCAGTCTGATATATTTGAAGTCTTTGTTAGGATTTGTATTCACCCTAGGGCAGTCATCTGGAAATATTCCGATTAGGAGATGATAGTGGATTCTACCATCGAGATTGAATACATCACCACATGTGATACATTAAAAGAGAGTGTTGTATTAGGAACTTTATCCAAAAGTTGGGCGTAGTTTCTTCTGTTGTTGATCTGATTATGTTCTACTTTGATAACAATGGGACTATCAAAGATCCAAGAACATAATAAGGCAATATCATCTGATCCAAGAGATCATTGATAGAGGTCACATTCGAGTGGAGCAAGTGTTCTTGTTAGAAAGCATAGCAGATCCACTGACAAAGCCCTTAGCTCAGAAAGTATTTGAAGGACATCTTGAGAATATGGGTCTTAGATACATGGGCAATTAGGTCTAGGGCAAGTGGAAGATTGTTAGAGTAGTGCCCGACGAGCTAATTAGTGATCTTAAATTAAAGAAGTTAATTCCAATCAAATTAATTAATTTGAATATTAATTTCATAAGTTGCAAAAGTTGCAAGTTCACTACTAACTTAGTTGTGAATCTAATAGGTCACAAACAAATTGAGATGATCCACTTCTATTCTATTATGATCTAAGGTGTTAGATTAAGTTAATTAATAGTGATTAATTAATTTGAGTTAGAATTAATTTAAGAAGTTAAATTAATTAATTTAATTAAATAATATGATTATTTAATTGGACCTAATAAAGATTAGGGGCTATTGGGAGTGAGTTAATTAATTGATTGGATTTGTTAATTAGCTAGGCCTTTAATTTAAGGAGTTAAATGAATTTAACCAATTAAAATAATAAAATTATTTCAATTGGGCACAATTTTATTAGGTGGCCTTTTATGGAAGGAATTAATTAATTAATTTGATCAATTAATTATATTGGATTTTTTAATTGACGAAGATCAATTAATTAGAGTCCAAGCCCAAGGAGTTAAAGGCTTATTAGAATTCTTAATTACAAGAATCAAAGAGTCCTAATAAAAGATGACAAAGTCTTTGTCTTAGAGCAAAAGAAAGAAGTAAGAGATAATGAAAGAGAAGGTTTCCTAAATGGATTAGAAAAAGGATGGGAATAGGGAAGAAAACAGTTGGAGATCTAATGAGATTAAGTCAACACTATCTTGTGTATAAATAAATACACAAGGGGGCAAAAATTCTTAGCTAATAAGAACTCAAAATTTTCGGCCACCTCTTCTATTTTATTTTATTTACTTCTACAAGAAAAGTCATTCCATAAAAAAAGTTTCATCCCTTTTTCATAAAAGTACAATTCTTCTAATCACTTGTTGATTTAAGAATTGTTCTTCACTCCAAATTTGATTAGAAATAAGAAGACTAAATTCCTTAGCACGGATTTAGTGTTTATGAATTTGTTCGAAGTGTAGAGCTACACTTAGAGTTCTTGGTGAACCTTTATAGGAGATTCCAATGAAGAGTTCGTGGGAAGCTAGCGAAGGAGTTCATGAGGAGGTTGAGGAATTTGAATTTGTTCATATCCTACTGCAAACGAAGTGCTTGAAAGGTATATTTTGTGACTTAGTCGTTTAATTTATTTTAAGCAAATAATCAAAAACATAAATTAAAATCTGCATCGAATCTGGGATTAACTTTATACATACTATGTACGCTTTTATTTCAATAGTTGAAAATTTTTAAATTTTCATTGTGCATGCTATCCCATAATTTTGCAAACCCTATAAATAATACATATTTATATATATAATATAATAAATACACTCTTTGGTTTTTTTTCTTTGCAGGATAAACAGATAGGCTTTGTAAGGTTGTGTTTTCACTGAGAATTTATATTTCTAATATTTTTATTGAGAACTTAGTTTTGTATTGATTTTCATGTGAGAAATGAAATTATGTTTGGATGAATGAATGAAATTGAGATTTTATATAGTTTGGAATTGAGAATAATATTTATTTGAGTAGTTTTGAGGAAATTTTACACATGGAAGTACAAGATAAAAATGAAATTATGTTTGTTTGTGTGTTTTATATTATTATTTTTAGAATTTTTATGTATATAATAATTTGTGAAATTAATAATGGTATGATCTATATTGAACATTTAATTTGGATATGATAATTTATTAGGATGATTTAAAAAATGGTGGATCCTATTGGAATGATTTTGAAAATAGTGATATATTAGTTATGTGAAATTGATTGTGATAAGGTCCACTTTGAATATTTAATTTGAATATAATATTTTATTTATAAGATTTGTAGGTAGTAGGTCCCATTAGAATGATGTAGTTTGAAATAGTAATATATTAAGTAGATATAGTTTGTAGTGGTAGGTCTCACTAGCACTACAAGAAAACAAGAAAACAAGAAAATAGCGACGAAATGATAATGTCATCGCTAAGTCAAATATTAGCGATGAAAAAATTATATGCCGTTAGAAATAATTAAAAAAAATTAATTAGATTTTTTGTATGTAGACTTAGCGGCGAAATATAATATATCGTAGCTAATATTTAGCGACGATAACTAAGTTTGCCCCTAAAACTGATTTTACCAACGATAATATATAACTTCGTCGCTAAATATTAAGAGAAAAAAATTATATTACTTTTAGCGGCGAAATTTTACATTTTGTTGCTAACAATAATTTTTTTTTTGTGTCTTCATGATGATGTTTCTCAATTCACTGCTAAGATGATACTTAGCGATGACTTTCTATTATTTTTTTGCTAAGTATTATCTTTAGCGACGACTTGCTCGTGTCGTCGCTAAAACAAAAGTCATTTTATATTTATATATGTTTATTTTGGCGACGACGTGAAAATATTTCGCCGCTAAGATGATACATAGCGACGATGTTTTACTTTGTCGTTGCTAAGTTTTACCTATAAAATTAATTTTATATATATATATTTTAATTTTAGCGACGACATTAAAATATTTCGCCGCTAAGATGATATTTAGCAACGACAAGTTTTATTTCGCCGCTAAGTTTAGCGGTGAAAGTTAAATTTCATCGCTAAGTTTGGTGTTTTAGTACCCGGAAAATCGAGCTTCTCTTCCCCCTTTTCAGAAACAATTTACAGAAAAAGCCCTAGCCCTTAAATCATGAATTTCTCAAGTCTACCGTCGGTCACCTTCATCAGTCGTCACCATCGCCATCGTTGTTTTTTTTTTCTTTGTCTTCGGTTACTTCTCCGTCGCAGAGCCACCGCCCACGTCGTTCCTCGTTCTTCAGCTCCGGCACCGGCGCCACCTTGTTTGCATCTCTTTTTAGGTAAAGTTTGTATTTAATCCTTAAATTATTTTGGTTGTTTTTGTTTTTTTTTTGTATTTCTTGCTCGTTGTTCAGTTGATACCCTCAAACCTCAATAATACCAACTTAAACCCTCTCTAATGAAGGTTCTAAGCAAAAACCTAAGATTAATACTCAAAAGGGGTGCTAAATTTCGAAATAAGAATGAGAAAAACTGAAAATTAGGGAAGAAGAGGTCTGAGTGGTGGTGGGGTGGTTAGGTTGGGGACTATGTGTTTGAGTGTGTTGCAATGGTTCCAACAGCCAACTAAATATCCAAATGCTAAGTTAGAAATCGTTATGTTAAATTCTACTTATGTTGTTTGCGTTGCTAGTCCCCTTGTTTTTTCTAGCTTAGCTTAAATTTGTGCGTAAGTATATGAATATTTTGTTGCTGGAAGCCTGGAATTTTGGTTTTGATTAAATGATGGGTCTAATAGGGCGTATATCTGGCATAGATTTAGTTAAACTTGTATATTGGCTTCTCCCAGAAATGTTAGGTGCAGTAGTGATGATGGTTTTTAGGGTAGGAGTGGAGTATAAATAGTAATATGTATGTATTTCTTCTCGATCATAATAGGGCGTATTTGAAATCACAAGAATTGCAAGATGAACATGTTAAGATAGTTGCTTAAAATTTAGCTTTATTCTTATTAGTTTGCTCCAGGCCATGGACAGAGGATGTAATTGGGATGAATATTAATCTACTTGGAGGAGTGGACTTCCGGTTCATATTAGTACCAAAAGGGATTATAAAAAAGCAATGAGAACCGAGACACAATAAAAGAAGAAATCCCACCTTAGAGTCCTATCTTGGGTTATTTGTTGTTTAGTTGTCCATTTATGTTTGGTATGTGACTATCAGCATGCAAAAAATTTTTTTATAGCAGCTTTGTAAGTGGAGTTTTAGTTTTTAGAGTACATCCATGCTATTTATTGAAGTTTCAGATCAAAACCTATTATTTGGGAAATCTTTTACATCTCTAAATTGAGCCACATATAGAAATCTGAAATGTTACATAATATGAGGTAAACTGAATATTTAAGGTTCCCCAGTAATTGAATACATTTGCAGGACACTAAAACCAATAGACAAAGGCCAAACATTTTGATCTTTATGGAGTCATAAAGGGAACATGTAATCTTTAATCCAAATATATCATCCTTAACCTCCTATTTTAAAAAAAAATCATAAAAAAACATTGAGTCTAAGGCATTAAAATATCGTATTTCTGAATGAGGCCATGCCAACAATGGGAGAAAAACTGCAACATCCTTTATCAAACAAGAATCAAAATTAGTTTCCTTTTGAGCTAGAAACATAATTCAGAATTGCAAAAATGCATTGCATGTGTACCTCATTTTCTTGAATTTCTTTTTTAATTTTTTGGACTTTATACATATATGTATATTGGTATTTGTATATGTGTGAGGAAAAAGATGGGCCAATAATGTGTGGACTTGTCTGATTGTATCTTGTGTGTGTGTGGTCTGAAGGCTACGTTGAAATGTGTTTGCCTTGATACATGATAAAATAAATATTCTAGTACGTGTATTTGTGCAATTTTGATTACTTTATGCTTTTCTTTGTCCCCTCAAAAAAGAAATATAAAGTTTGATTATACTATAGTTCTTGAATCAGATGATAAATTTATGGAATTTATAAAACTATAATAGTAATGATAAAACTTTAATTTAAATGATCAAACTAAACAAAACTTGTTAAGGTCTTTACATCTAATTCGTGGTCTTGTTTATCGTATTGAATACGTTATAATTATACATATCATGTATATGCATTCACAAACCTTAGACTTTGGAATTTAGCATCAAAAATTTTTAAATTCTTGAATGATTTTAAAATTTGATGTTAAATTCTGAATTGTCCAGTTTGGAGAGTTTGAGAACGTGTACTTAATTATGGTTTTATTAGTATGTTATTTGTCTTGTGTACGTGATTAACTATTTTGGTTCGTATCTCCATTTGTTCTTCGGGTACACTATAATATGTGTACTTGGAGAACTATGGGGAGATGCTGCTGAAATTTTTACGTGCATGAAACAAAGTGGTCATACTTATAAAACCACAAATAAGTGTACGTTCTTGAATGGGATAGGGCCCTTACCAAAGAGTGGAAGGAGAAGTGGGAGCAATGCATGACATTAATGAACATGAATACTTTCGAATCAATTATCTAATTACTATCATCAATAGGTCGTATAATTATGGATAAAAATTGGATAATGAATCAGAATCGAGTGGCTCCAGAATACATAAATGGTTTGAATAATTTTTTGGACGTAGCAAAGAATTATATGTCAACATTTGGGTTATCGAAAATTCGTTGTCCTTGTCGAATGTGTGGAAATTTATATCAATTTAATTTGGATTACGTTCGAGGACACCTTTATAGATGGGGGATTTCTAAGTTATACAAAGTGTGGACTTTTCATGGAGAAGTTACTACACCAAATGTTGATATGGATCCCGTTAATGAAGTTGAACATGTTAGTGATGATGGAGAAGATGACACTTTCTTTGACATGTTAAATGACTTAAGAGATGCTGAAGTTGTTGGTAGTAGTGGGGTTCGACGGAAGGATAATAATGAGAACCCATCTGTAGAGGAGTTGGGAGAAAGTTATATATCAATGTTTGAAGAAGCACACTGAAAGTTATATTCCGGCAATACTAATTTTTTTGCATTTAGTTTCTTAGTGAAATTAATGCATGTGAAGGTGTTGAATGGTTGGAGCAATAAGTCATTTAATATGTTGCTTCAATTGTTGCGAGAAGCATTTTCAAAACCGAATGCAATTCCAAGCTCTCATTATGAAGCTAAGAAAATGTTAAGAGAGTTAGGGTTGGGATATAAATCTATACATGCCTGTAAAAATGATTGTATCTTATTTTGGGATGAACACGAGGGCAAAGATACATGTCCGACTTGTAAGGAGCCCCGATTTAAGTATGATGAGGCGAACAATAAAAAAATCCCTCAAAAAGTCCTTCGATATTTTCCTTTGAAGCCAAGACTGAAGCAGTTATTTTTTGTCGAAACATATAGCAAGAGATATGAGATGGCATAAAGAAAAAAGGGTTGAAACAGATGGGGTACTAAGATACCCAGCTGATGCTGAAGCATGGAAAGAGTTTGACAAACTGCATGAAACATTTGTAGATGATCCTAGAAATATTCGTTTGGGCTTGGCAACGGATGGTTTTAATCCGTTTGGAAACATGTCAAATGCTTACAGTATGTGACCAATATTACTTGTATTGTATTCGTACATGATTATGTCTCTTTTAATTCCTGGGCCCAAGGCACCTGGAAAATAGATAAATGTGTACTTATGTCCTTTAATCGATGAATTGAAGGAGTTATGGAGTGAGGGGATAGAAGCACATGATGCAACTACTGAACGAATATTTCAATTACATGTTGCTGTTATGTGGACAATTCATGACTTCCCAGCATATGAGACAGTGTCTGGGTGGAGTACTAAGGGTTATAATGCATGTCCTGTATGTCTTGAAAATACTGTAAGTCAAAGATTGCACAGTAAAATATATTACACAAGCCATCGTCGATTCCTACATGATAAGCACTCGTGGTGTAAAAATAAGAGTTTCAATGGAAAGTTCGAAAGTGAAGGTCCGCCACGAACCTTTAGTGGTAGTCATATTTTAACTCAGTTAGATACACCGCCTGAAGTGACCTTTGGTAAATATCCTGCGGTAACCGGCAAAAGAAGACAATCAGTTGGTGATACGAATTGGGTTAAAAAGTCAATTTTCTTTTGAGTTAGAGTATTGGTCAGACTTGAAGTTGAGACATAATCTGGATGTTATGCACATTGAAAAGAACATTTGTAATGCTCTGGTTGGCACATTGTTGAGTATAGATGGGAAGTCAAAGGACACGGTCAAAGCCCGATTAGACATGCAAAATATGGGTATAAGAAGTGAATTACATCTGAAGAAGATTGGGGACAAAGTCAGTAAGCCACATGCAAGTTACACATTCACTTTGGAAGAAAGGCATGAATTTTGTCAATTTTTAAAATCTGTGAAGTTCCCCGATGGTTATGCCACAAATATCTCATGTGAATATGAATAATGGAAAGTTATATGGCTTGAAGACACATGACTGTCATGTCCTTTTGCAAAGATTACTTCCAATCGCCTTAAGGAAGTTTTTGCTAAAGGATATGTGTGGCATAATTGTTGAGCTATGTGACTTTTTCAAAAAACTCACTTCAAGAACTTTACATGTTGCAGACTTGAGAAAAATGGAGAAGGACATAGTATTTATTTTGTGCAAGATGGAAAGAATATTTCCTCTGGCATTTTTTGATATTATGCTTCACTTGGCAGTTCATTTACCCTGCGAAGCCATATTAGCTGGACTGTTTCATTACGATGGATGTACCTATTTGAAATATATTTGGAAACACTCAAGAAGTATGTTCGCAATATGGAAAGACCAGAGGGATCTATTGTAGAGGGATATGTTGTCAATGAAGCATTAACCTTCTCATGTTTGTACATGAGCCAAATTGAAACAAGATTTACTAGACCGGAATGTAACAAAGATGCTACTCAACCCATTTTATTCACCTTAAATGTTTTTAATCAACAAGTAAGAGTGATGGGCAGCCAACGAAATCCTAAATTGCATCTTACTTTACGTACGAAAGCACATTGGTATGTTCTCAATAATTGCAAGGAAGTCGATCGATATAGAAAGTAAGATTTCAAATTATATTCTATTTTTTTTGTAATTTTGATGTTATGGGTTCTTAATAGTTATATATATTTGTGTGCAGTGAACATTTGCAAATTCTTTCATCAAGAAATCATTCTTCCTGCATTTTACAATGTCACGAGGAGCAATTTCCACAGTGGTTTAGGGATAAAATGATTAGACTAAGAAATCAAAAAAATCCGGAGGCTACTACTGAACTATACTCTCTAGCATTGGGTCTTGATGTTGAAGTTCGACTATATGATGCTTGTATTGTTAATGGTGTTCGATACCATATACTATCTCATGATACTCGTCGGACTACTTAAAATAGTAGGGTTAGTGTATCATCATCCGACAAAGACGATAACTTAGATTTTTTTGGAGTTTTGAAGGATGTTGTTTTAATTTTTTACACATTTGGATATAAGGTACATTTATTTTGGTGTGATTGGTTCCAGTGTAACCCCAAAAAGAAATCAGTCGTGCAAGAGTTCGGTCTAACATGTATTGACACGTCTAAAACATGGTATAAGGATGATCCATTCATTTTGGCAACTCAGTCAAGACAAGTTTTATTACTTGGATGATATAAACCATGGAGGAAGATGGAAAGTTGTGCAAAAGGTGCAGCATCAAGAGATATATGAAGTAACGGAAAAGGAATACGAAAATAGCGAGGAACATAAATTTGAAAGTTCATCCAACAATGAGCCTAATCAAGAGATTTCATCAGATGAGATAAGCTTGAGTGTTTGTCAAGATTTAGAAATTTCAAATCTTTGCAGACTAGACATTCAACCTCAGCATATAGAATTGTTGGATACACAAGCAAGTTTCTCTGAGAACATGCATAATTTTATTAATGATGAAGACGAAGACACTCAGTTAGATAATGGGGGAGAAGAGCAAATGTCTGATGATGTTAGTGACTAATGGTATGAACTATCAACTTTTATTTTTCTTCATTCTATAAACTTCTCATAAGAAAATAATAGAAATCCAATAGGCATGTTTGGTTTCCTTTCTTTGAATTAGTTTATCATTTGCTTGATCTCTAACTTTATTTCATTCCTTTATTATTATTGATTGTGAATGTTAATAATTATTATTTCAAGCCTGATATTTACATCTTTTGATTGTGTTTACTAATTATTATTTTTTCAGGCATTCGCTAGCAGTTGTTTGCACCCTCTAGCACCTCTCTACTATAGTAACTCTTTCGAGTTCTGCTTACAGTAAGAATTTTAAATATATTAATATTATTCTTAATTTATTAGTAAAGTTTATAAATAATCTTATTTATATTATTTGTTTAACCATATATTTGTTTTTTATAGGTATGCCTCCTAAAAGGATTGAGGATCAACCCGTTATTGATAGAGTTACTTCTGACATTCGGATGGAGGAGGGTACATCCGATGGTTTGTTGTTTTTTTTAACTTGTTTAATATTATCATTATTTAATAATTATGTTGAACATTAATCTAACATATTTTTTACTGTTGCAGCTTCTACGCAGAGGCAGCATTGAGATACGAGAGCCGCACATGGTGACAAACTAAGACAGCATATAGAGGAGATGGGGAGGATACCAGTCACATTTTGCAAATCTGATGGTCGTCCTACAGGGCAGCATGTATCCTCCTTTATGACAGAACTCGATGTAGCAGTGAAGAAATTTGCACTGTTACAAGTTGCTAATTGGAGGAACATTACAGAGGAGCAGAAGAGGCCCATATTTGATCGATTGTCGTTAGTATAATTAACTATTATTTTTGTCAGTTTACTTTCTCTTTGATATATTAAATGTTAACATATATTTTTTTTGTAGGCTATGTTTACTGTAGACTTTGGCATAGGACCAGAGTCAGTTAAGAAAGAGATCGATAGGCTGATGAGTGCTTGATACAGAGACAACCACCAAAAGATGCACAAACACTACAAAAGTCTCACAACCCTACCTTGGGAGGAGCGATTGAAACATATGCCTCATGATTTCTGTGAGACTCAGGCGGATTGGGAGTATATGTGCACATTATTTGAGTTAGAGGAGTTTAAGGTAAATTTAATTATAAGTTTTAGCTAATTTATTTAATGAAATCTTATATTTATTAATTTAATCTTGTGATGTTTACTGCTTTAACTTTTTTTTGCAGAAACGGTCAGCGATGAACTTTGCAAATCTAGCAAAGTTGCCTTATAATCATCGCGGAGGTTCAAAGTCCTTTCTACAGTACAGTTACGATGGTATAAGTATATAAAATTTTAAGTTTCATTTAAATAATTACTCTATTCGTTGAGTAACATATGACATATGTTATTTCTAGACCAATAGAACTAGTAGAAAATATCTCATTACCATTTTTAATGAAACTCACTACAGTACTACAAAGGACTGGGTAGGAGATAGAGCTCAGAGCGCATATGTAAGTAATTAATTCATTTAATTATTTCTTTTCAATTTATTTGAAACTAAATATATATGTTGACATTTATTAATTTTAGGATGAGATGGTGTGACTTTGAGAGGAGCACCGACAGTTACAGGCTCACACTGATATCGGGGATGATGCTCACGCCTTAGATGACGTACAGATTGCAAACAGAGTGTGTGATTAGGTCCTCGGTACACAATCGGGGTACGTGCGTGGGCTTGGAAATGGGCCCTGACCTCTCAGGTTGACTACTTCTGATGCTACATCATCTAGACCGACCAATGCAGCACTTAGAGATTAGCTTCATATGACACAGGATGAGCTAACAGATACAAGGACCGAGCTAGCAGACACGAGGACCGAGCTAATTATTTGTAAAGACAGACTTCATCTCATGGAATCACAACAAGCCATGATTCTGCAGTATCTTGATAAGGTGTCTCTCAGTGCATCACAAGCAATACAGTCTGTAACACCCCTTAGCCTAACTGCAGAGCCTAAACAAGTTGATACAGTTAAGTCAAGAAATGTTAATTTTTCATCTTTACTAGAGTTATGGTTTTTTTTTTTTTAAAAAGATCCCATTTTTTAGCTATAAGAGAAAGAACTTGAATCATTTTAAACACACCATATACATATATCAAAACTGAGTACATTTGTTTACAAAACCATAACAGAGTGGCTTATTTAAAAACAAAACAGAGTTTTCAAAATAAACTACAAAACAGGTTGAAGCATGGCATATGAACAAATCTCTGTCCGGCCGCTCTAGAGACTCAGTCAACCTCTAAACTGTACATTTCCACCTGCATCACATGAATCTAATGAGCTAAAGGCTCAGTAAGATAAAACTGATGCAATAACAAATAACATATATGCACATCTCATAAATCATTAAATGCAATATTCTATTTAATAACTTTCATTCATAAATCATTCTTTAGGGCCCTTGAAGTGTGGTACCTAACTAATAGCGATAGACCATAGTTTTCGGAACCTGTTCATAATGATTGGCCAATAAGAGAACTAATACGGGGTTTCCATACTCGGTCTTTCAACCTCAGGTATTAGCCGTATTCTATCTCATTCATTGTGGCTTTCCTATACCGGTTTTTCAACCTCAAGTATTTGCCACCATTTGTTGGGTCCGCCGGTCCCTCCCGCGTCCCTTGTCTACCCGACCATCAATCAAGTACCATACTTCCTTTTCAAAAACCTCATTATATTCTTAATAGAATCATGTTTTATAAACCATAAATGCATCAAACATTACATCATTTGACAAACAACAACAATCACATTAAAACATGAACAAACATTATATGATTCTTGTGATACACCAAATGAAAACTTCAACTTACCTCAAGTCCACTTTGTGCTAGGTGAAAAGGCCAATCTCTTTGGAAGATAGGATGTCTTAAAGGCCTAACATAATCAAATCATGTACCATTTAATATCCTTTTTATAAATCATTTAGTCTATTCTAGTTAAAGTTTATATACACTTTTCAATCTTTTGTAAAGAATTACATATTAATTATATAACCTTAAAAACAATGCATACTCCATATTTTACTACTAATTCAAGACATTAAACATTAGGGCAGTCATTGAATAACTAATAATTCAAACATAATTATTAGGGCAGCCCCTAAAACATGAACACAATCCGAATTAAAATGACGTAAACTTGATTCTAACTTAAATTGATTCTAACCTTCAATTAAGCAAACTAATTGCTATTGTTTTCAATCATTCAAAGAAACTTCCAAACACAATATAAGCATTACAAAATCAATAGAAACAAGTAAATTAAACAATTTCACAAGACTATCAATTTTGCTAAAAATTAGCTTAACTAGCTTGGTTTTGGCTTCAAGTGTAACTTACTTAAGTTTTCAATCATACAAAAGCATACTAAAACATGTAACCATCCAAGATACTACAAATTCATCATAAGAAACATTGAAAAAGAATATACCTTGATTAAGTTGGATTTAAGCTTCAAAATCAACGGTTTTCAAGCTTAAAAGGATGGAAACTTGTTCTAGCTTGTATTCTATGGATTCCTATGGATTGAATTCAACTTTTGTGAGTATGAGAGTGTAGAAATTTGGGAGAAACTTAGGAGAATAAGGGCTGGTCGTTTTTTAGGTGCTTCCACAAGAAATATGGATGAAAATGATTTCTTTGACCTTTCAAAAAGAGGTAAGTGGAGGGTGATGATTGGTTGCATCATGCTTGGTGTCTTCTCATGCCAAAAGCCACGTTCATGGGCTAAGGAGATGACAAAAATTGATGCTTTGGTGTTATAATCAAGTGCAACGCGGTTTAGAATGGTTTTATGCAACCTAGTCAACCAACCAATCAAATTGCACCATTGTGCATACTTTTAGTTCTTAGCCAATGTAACATATTTCAAGTAAATATTTAGACAATTAATCACTTTAGCATATAACTAGTATGGAGCAATATAAATAATTCATTTCATGGTCATTCAACACATCAATCTTCCTTAACCGAGATACCGAGCTTTTCACTTCAAAAAGGGCACTTAAGGAATATGTTAAATCAAGAAATGAAAGTTTGATCTCATATTTCATGTACTAATGCATGTTAAATCATAACTGAAGCATATAATAACAATTATTCATGTTCGTGCAATCATGCTATTTGTATGCCATAATTCAATAATGCACATTGATTAGATGCATATTCATACAAAATGCTTATTATTGGCTATGTAGGAGAGAATTGAGAATTGGGCATTACACAGTCGTTGAGCCAGCAGCAGCCATCCTCCTCAACTCCAACCCGCCCTCCACCGCCTTAGACTTAGATTTGTGTAAATATTTCATAACTTTTTTTAATGGATTAATTGTTAAGTCAATGTTATTCATATAAGTCGTTGTTGTTGTTTTGATATATACAATTATGTTTAATATATAGTGTTGATTTATTTCTAATTACATCTTTGGTTTGTTATTATTCAGTTATGGCTGAATCAAGAGATGAAGATTCTTATTTTGATTCACATTTAGGTGTATTAGACTTCTGTCTAATTTGTATATGAAGATATTTTACTTTTAATGTTGACTTTTAGAGTGGTTTGTTTAATGATTCATTTGTACGATTTGTGTATATGATACTTTCTTTAATATACGATGAGTTTTTTAATGAAATGTGTTTTAGACTTTCTTTACATTATTGGAATGATAAATGTCTTGTGAATGGTTGTTGGATATGTTGTGGGCGTTGTTGAATATTTGTGAATGGTTGTGATAAACAGGTTGTGAATTTGTTATTTAAAACAGGATAAAAATTCGAAATGAACAAAATATTTAAAAAAGAAATCAAATTTTAGTGACGATTTTCCACAATTCGTCGCTAAAGTTTTTCTATTTTTTAAGTATTTTATTAACTTAGCGACGAATTTTCGACGTTCGCTGCTACATTTTTCTGAATTTTTTTTTTAAAATCTTATTAATTTAATGACGAATTGTTATATTCGTCGCAAAGTTTTAGCTACGAAATTGATATTTCATCACTAAAATCAAAAGTTTAACTATGAAATTTGATATTTCGTCGTTAAAATTTTTTTATATTTTTTTGAAAATTATATTAATTTAGCGACGAATTTTTATATTCGTCGCAAAGTTTTAGCTACGAAATTGATATTTTGTCACTAAAATCTTTTTATATTTTTTTAAAAATATTATTAATTTAGCGACGGATTGTAGTTTTTCGTCGCTAAATCTTAAATATTTAATTTTTTTTATATATTTTAGCGACGAAAGTTCTTATAGATTTCGTCGCTAAGTGAGTATTTAGCGACTAATTTGCGACGAAAATAGTTATCGCTAAACTTTGCAATGTTAGCCAAATTTTCGTCGCCAAAAATTTTTACGACGGTCTTATTGCGGCAACTTTAACAACGAAAACGTGGTTGTTAGCGACGAAATTTTTCATCGCTAAAATACATTTTTCTTATAGTGTAGTGTAATTTAAATTGAAATTATGGGAATAGTGATTGACAACTAATGGATTAGGGTTATGTACAAAGCTGGGAATTGGAATTAAATGTTTAAGATGTTATTTTCTGTGGGAAAAAGAGGAAGAAAAATTGGATATTTCCATTAAAAATAGGTCTAACAAATATGAATCCGAATTTTAAAATGGTATAAAATGAGAAAATGAGTTTTGAAAATGGAACATACAAGGCCTTATTATTACTTTTGATAATCCTGAAGTTTTTGCTAATATTTGGCTTTGCACCCTTTGTTTCTGTCCATCTTTTCTTTCATACTAAATATTCTTTCCTTTTTTTCTCACAAAATATGGATTTCTTTCGTTCATTACATGAAATACTAATTTAGAAAAATATTCAATCTCAATTCTACATTTTATTCATATATATTGTATCACAATAATCTGATGATTATACGAACTATAATTTTATCTATTACACAATAATATTTTTATTAATTAACTTTTAACAAAATATTTGCTTAGCATATGTGTTTCACCTATCTATTTTCTCATTCAAACTAATCAATTTAAATTATACCAATGTTTTTCGTTATTACATTAAATAAAATTAGATGCGTAAATCAAAATAATCATAAAATAATCAATTCTTACACAAATGAAAAAATTCCAAATAGAAAAAAACACAATACATGAGCAAAAGTCTAACTTGGTGTTCAAATGTAACAAAAAAAAGGGTAAATCTCATCATTCGCCAATAATAACTTTGTATAAAAATGCAACTCAAATAAATTCAACAATAACTTCATGAACAAATCTTACTTAATATAATATAACTAAAGTAAAAAAAAAATTCCAAAACTCTGAAAAACACCATAAACAAGATAGCATCCATCTCTCATCATTCAATAAAGAATTAAAAAAAAAAAAACCATTTATTCTGCACATATTCATCATCCAAACTACCGCAAATAAGATTATGCACCATGAGAAGAAGTAGCACTATCTAGGAGTCTCGGAATCAACTCCCTTCTCAAGCTTGCAAATTGCACCAGTAGATAACTATGATGTATAACGCATCAGACGATTAGGTGGCACACATTGAATAACCATGTATTCTAACTTGTTTAGAACCACATATTCACCAAGATAAACAGCACTTACCAAGAGACACGATAGCAACAGCCGCATCACACTAAGAAGGTAAGCTAGAGCATCATCCTCAACAGTCTAACAGAACCTCGGAATCTACATTTATACAAAAAAATGGGAAGTTGGACTCACAACCAAGATCAATAAGGGAACATAGGCAAGAAAAAAGAACAACACTCACTTCTTCATCCGACCAATTGTCAAGCTCTAACTGTAACTTATAAAGACTCAACCCCATACCGGACCTCAAATATCTCTGATGGTATCTCGCTCCAATCAGAAAGTTTTATCTACACTCTCCTATGGGGATAAGGCTGTCCAAACCTAATACATGCCACGCCCAAACCTATGTAAAGTACAAAAGGGAGGATAATATAAGACATACAGTCCAACAAGTTCACTAAGAAAATGAAGAACTCTCTGACCAAATTGCCAAAAATCCTTTTAATGTCACTATCAACCTACGAGAATAAGCATCCATTCAAATATAAAAGGATGCCATAGCATATTAGTTGGGTTCGTATTTACCGTGAAACTAACACATTGGAAATTTTAAATTTTAAATCATGCATTGCATATATATTACAATTGTGTGATTGATCAATTTGTTTTTCTGATTACCCCCTTTAATTAAATTTGTTCATGAATTGTACTTGGTTAACAGTCCTGCTGATATAAGGTGTGAATGATTCAAATCATTTGTTACGTAAGGTTCCACACGCCACCCCTCTAAAGGTATCCACACATCGGGAATATCCACTAATCTTAAATCTATGCTAGTAGATTTTAATTTTAATTTTCTACTCTAAAATATGGAAGTGTAATTTAACTCTTAATTCAACAAGGTGAAGAAATAATTATATTATTCATCAAAAACTAGCTTTTTGATGGAACAAAAGATGAAGAAGCAAGAGGAAGGAGTGGTTTTTGTTAGAGAGCTAAGGGCCGATTTTCGCTTGTCTTGCAAGTGTAGAAATTGGCTAGCCATCAAGAGGGGGTGTATTTGTACACTCCTCCCAACCCTAATCCATTAGGTATGTATCTACTTGCTTCCTTATCTCATCCCTTTGTTTTCATCTATGAGTAGAAGTCTTTGATTCTCCAATCAAGATTGCTAATGGGCCTCCTATGGGCCTCCTACGAGCTCATCATCTATTGGGCTTGGAATGCAATTAAATTAATCTCCATCAATTTAAATAAGTTTAATTTTAATTAATTGATCCAATTAATTAATTAAATAATTCCTCTTAAGATTTCTAATCATATTAAGTTCAATTAAATAATCATATTTTCTAATTAGATAAGTTAGTTTAACTCCTTAAATTAATTTATGTCCATCTTAAATAATTGATAATTAAATAATTCAATCAATTAATTAATTTACTCCACTTGAGCCGCTAATCTCATTAGATCTAATTAAATAGTTATATTATTTAAGTGGATAAATTAATTTAATTTCTTAAATTAATTTGAGATTTAGTTAATTAACCTCCATCAATTAACTTAATCGAATTATTGTCTAGTGGCAATTCTTGATTTATGTATTATTAATGGCATAATAAATATTTGGATCCATTTAGCTAAATGTTTTGTTCTAGTATATCGACTGTTAACATAGAATCTTGATATGTTGTGGATAAAGGTGTGCATAAATACTTGATCCCATAAATAAGTATTGGCATTAAAAGATAATTTACAAAACAGTAAGACAATAACATGATCACCTTAATGCATAAGCTATATGATAACAGGAAGCTATTGGAACCTTCATGTGCATGGCATTTAAAAAAGTAAAAAGAATAACAAACAATCGTTCTGTCTTAATAATCTAAACCACATAAAGCCCCTCTCTCAAGAAATATAATCCCGAGAACTTTAAACAACTTCCCTGTGGATTAATCTCAGACTCACAAGAAATTTATTACTTTAGACAATCTGTTCTTGGCTTTGCAACCATAAAATTACAGTAAGTTTTCAGGTTTGTAAATATTTCTCTTTTGTAAATATTATGTGTTTGTTTTCTTTATGGTTATATGGTTCTATGGTATCGTGATCATAATTCTCGTTGTTTAGTTAGAAATAATTCTAAATTTTTTTTTGGAAATTTGTTTGACTTATCTCCACACACATTCACCATGGCTGAAATTGAAAGCGTCTAGGATGAAAATTAAAATCAACAGGTACATACCATGTATTATTACCTCCTTGTAATTGTTCTCTTTCTTATTTCATTTTTCTATTAGAGTAGGATGTCCGGCGCCCCAATTAAATTAAGTATATTGTGCTCTTTTCATTTGTAAAGCAATTTTATTGGGAATTATATTAGTAAAAATGCACTTTCTTTATCTTATGTCTTACATTTACTTTCTATGCATTAGATAAAGTTCTTATACCAAATTTAACTATGGGGCATGGTTGTGCATATGATGGCAATCATGGAACATGCCTCTAAGGCTTTGGTTTTAAATATGTTCTGAGTCAAGGGCTTTTTGAGATGGGACATCAAATAGCCTAATAAGACTTGCGCATATAATGCATGCTTGTAAAACGATGATATCTCATTCTATAGATATTAGCATAGTGATATAAGTGCATGTGTGTGGGTGCATGTTGGAGAATAAGTACACTGAACTGACTTGCAAAAAATTCTTAGTTGAAAAATTTATTTGTCAAATTAAAAGTCTTTATATTACGATAGTGCGCGACTAGTCCTTTGACTTGAGACACCATAGTAACCTTATATGTGTCATGTCTTACTTTGATGCATTCTTTGATAGCTTAACAATCATAAAGGGATTATATTGGGTATTGTATCTACACGTATGGAGGTTAATAAGTGGTCAACAAAATATCTATCAATTGTTTAGTTGAACAAGTGAATTTCCTATGTTTTCATGATTTATGACTCTAAAATCCTTGACCAAAGTATGATGAATGTCAGAAAAGAGTTTCTAACGATTCATCAAGAGTCACTAGAACTTGAAATGGAAACAGAGTTATTGAGTCGATTAGGATTTTGTCTTTTATCCATACCCTAAACTCAATTGGGGGATTAGCTGATGGAAGGATCTTACGTGCATAATATTCATAATTGAAATATGATCACTTGCTATTTTACTTAAAACTAGTTTTCCATGATTACTTGCTAAATATTTTTATGGATAATAAGGTTCTTAGATTTAAAGAGTTAATTCCAAGTAGATTAATTATTGGATTAATTAATCAAAATAATTATTATTCATAAGTTACAAATATTGCAAGCCACTAACTACTCTAACTTAGTAGTGAACCTAAAGAGTCACACATAATTTGGAATAAATAACCTCTAGTCTAAAATTAATCCAAAGAGTTAGATATAATTAATTAATTAGATTAGATTAAGTAATTGAGGATTAAATTAATTTAAATTAGTTGAGTTAATTATTCAATTAAGTACTAGAATTATTTAATTGGACCTAATAAGATTGAAAATTCAAATTGGAGTCAATTAATTAATTGATTGAATCAATTAATTGAACTTGGACTAATTAATTAATTGGATTAATTAATGTGCTTGATGAAGTCTAAGCCAACTCAAAATGGCTCATTAGTAAAAGCCCACCTAGAATATTAGAATAAATAAATTAAATAAGAAAAATAGTTTTTCTTATTTAATTGATATAAAATATCAAGGTTGGATTTATAGGATATGTTCAATGAATGTGGAAGAGAGAGAGGGACAAAAATTAGAGGCTATTTTAGGCCAAATTTTTGCCCATTAAGAGAAAAGGAATGAGGGGATTTTTGGATTGATGTGGATTTGAATTGTTTTAAGACAAAAATCCTATACTTTTACTCTCTCATTTTTGGCCATATCAAGAGAAAAGAAAATTCATTTTTTTGTTTCTCTCTTTTTCTCTCTTTTCTTCTCTTTGATATCCAAGTATATGATATTGTTCTTCTTTCACTAGTTGGATCAAGAACAATTATAGTAGGCATTGAATCTTTAATTCCACCAGTTGATTAAAGATTAGTGTACACTTCATTATAGTTTAGAAAATAAAAATAAAGAACACTAAGTTTTTGTTTTTGGTTATTCTAGTCCAAAGTGTGACTACTTTAAAGGGAGGACGTGTAGACTCCTTGGTGATAGCTTGCAACGATTCGGCAATTGATTGCCTCAAGCCTTGCATTAAATCGAAGAGTTTGGAAAGGGTAACTAATTATATCGCTTTTATTTATATTCTGTTTATAAATAAACTATTAATAATATTGATCATAAAGTCACTGTGAGGCTGGAGTAATGCAATAAACGTTATTACATGATTTATTTAAAAAATAATAATTTTCTATTTGCTTACCCCAAGGTTGTAGCGAACCCAATATTTTTCTCTCAATGTAAATAACTCTCGATTCAAGCTACTACGATGTCCTAATTTCTATGATTTAGACTCTAAAAACCATTACTTGCATTTGAAAGAATTTGAAGAAGTATGTGCCACTTAATAATCAAACTTATACAAATGTGATCGTTAAGCTCAAGTTTATTTTATTTTTCTTTAAAAAATAAAGCAAAAACTTGACATAACTCTTTAAAACATAGGTTAATTGGCACTTGACAAGAAATGTAAGTTGAATTTGTGAAAAAGTCCTTTCCAATTCAAAAAACCAATGCTTTGAAAAGACAAATCTAATCTTTTTTCTCAAAATCCTAATGAAGTTTTCTTTCAGTGTTAGGAAAGATTTAATAATTTATTCATACCCACATCATGATTTTAAAAAATTGCACATAATTAGTTTCTTTTATAAAGGTCTAACTCCTAAAATAAAATAATTTATTGAAACATTGTGCAACGGTGAGTTTCATAATAAAGAACCAGATGAAACCCTAGAGTATCTAGACCATTTGGTAGAAAACTCTCAAACATGGCATGTTTGTGAAGTTTTTAACTGAAAATTTGTGAATTAGCAATACATAATTACTGTCCTCTTTTTGTAAGAATCCAAGGGTATTATCTTGACTAATAATGAGTGACTTCCAATAAAAAAACAAAATAAAACAAAAACAATCGTGGCCTTGTGGAAAGATTGGTTGCGATACATATAATTGAAATTTTGACCATGTTAAAGTATTTTTTTTAATATTCACACATCTTTTGTGAATAAGCAGAGAGTTTGAGAAAACAAGCATCTAGAACTTTAATTGATTGTTTAGATTGATTTTGTTGCAATTTGAGATGCTTAATTATGTTTGTTTTCATGTGAAGAAATGAATTGGTTAAAATCTATGTAGTTATCTATTTCCAGTGAAATATTTTGCTTTGTAGTTAGTGATGTGTGTATCATTATAGATTCTTATTTTGTTATCATGCAAGTCATGTTATTATAATTTAAAAATAACAATAGTAATATTAAAAAATAAAAAAATCACCCTTTCATCTTCAGGTTATTGAGGCATATTTTGATAAAACAAATTAGGTGCTTCAAAAACTGTAACTGCCTATCTTATGCTCAATTTTAGTTTAAATGTTTGTCTTAAATCATGTAAGCCATTTTCCTGAGGGTTTTAACTATTTTCCAACTTTATAAATGAACATTTTACCAACTTAAATGATAAACACTTACCTATGAGGATATGGAGTTGAGATTTTTTTATGATTGAGTTTGAAGTTATATGTATCTTGTTCTGTGGAATGAAAGGTAGGCTTAATTCACATACACACATCAGTTGGAAGTTTAATAATAATAATAATAATAATAATAAGAATAATAATAAAATATATAAAATCTTGATAGCATCTATGATCTCTGGCAAATGATTGTTATGATTGTTAGACTATTTTACAGATTTCTCTTAAATTCTGATCATCATGCCATATTATGAGCAAAAAAACAAGAAAAACCAAAAATAAAAAAATGGGGGTGCGTCCCAAGAGTAACAAAAAGTTACTCTTTATGTTGTCACCCTTTCTCATGGTTTCAAATTATCCAAATGAAAACGTGCTTGATTTTATTTTTTTAATTTATTTTTATTTTTTATTATTGAAGAGAAACTAGAAAAGCATACATTAAACACCCGAGACAAGATATCAATTATTCCCTCCCTCAATCTAATCAAGACATTGTCCCAATATGGAAAATAGATAGAAAAGTAAATTTTAAAAGATATCACCTCAAATGTGACTAATGAAAAAATAAAGTTGAAACAACACAATACACACACTATTAGTTAAAAACATTAAGCAGAAATTTCACAGGTTGATAGTCAAATTCAATTTTCATTTCGACTACTGTCCTTATTAGACTAATCCACACGAGCCAAAGTTGGATCAAGTGCTTGTTAGTCCTCCAGGACCTAAATAACTCAATTTTCTCTTATGAACTTTGTATCAATGGATTAGTTCTATCTAAAACTTGAGATAAGGGGTGTAGACCAAAAAAAGATTCATAAGTAGTTGTTCATGGAGTTGAAGTTACCAAATCCTGAGTAGTTAGTATCAATTTATGCCAAATTGCTCCACAAATAGTCCTCAAACCACATTTTCTAAACGAACCAGAGATAATCTATATTGATCTTGTAAAAGATCTGATGCAGAACGACTGCACGTATTTTTCAAATGCATCATATTGTCAAGTGTACCCATTCGAAATTTCAATCCAACCAAATGATCAGCGGTTGCCAATATGTCTCGTGGAAATAAAAATGTATTGGTTTGGGAATTAAGTCGAAAAGTTGATCAATCAGTTGGTTAGGTGTTGGTGCATAAATGAGGATTCGTCTCGCAAATGGTGAAATAAAATATTTTTCCATAGCATGATCTATAAAGATAGCAAACCATTAACATAAAAATACCTACAAATTTCTAGTGATTTTAAGTTATGCCCAAGAGACAGCTTGGAATAACTCCTTGAGTGTTCCAAAACCACCAGGTAGGGTGATAAAAGCATCCATATTTTTTAACATGTTAGCCATTATGTCCTACATTTTGACAATTTTAGCTCATCTCCAATGATTATCCTTGTGATATTCTATATTGTTAAAGGTTTTGGTATAACTCCTAAGACTTTAACTCATTCTAATAAGCAGAAACAGCAACACTCTCCATCATATTATAGTATGTTTCTTGACCATTTTGACACATTTTCACACTATCTTGTCTTCAGCAAACAACAAATCCAAATATCTGCCCAATAGTAATTTTTAATTTGAGAGATATGACACAATTAATAAAATAGGTTAAGATTGGGCTCAACAATGATCCGATTTTTTGTGATCCATGTTGTATAGCCACTTGTAATCCAATTTATGATTCTTACACATTTACTATGGGCTTCAAGGTCTACATGAACTTGTAGATGAATGAGTTATCAATCCATAGCCTCAAGAATCAACCCAAAACCATTTCGGAATCAAACGTTACACTAGTTTCTTTAAACCTAAACCAAAAAAGCTTCTTAATCCGATTTTAAGTTGATTTTTCATTTTATTCATAAAACACAAAAATGCTTTAATTGAGAGTTCTAATGATAATTTCAAAGGAAAAAATAATTATATAAATCCAAATTAATTTTACGCTTTTAAATGTTCATCACACCCATAAACCAGCTTATTACTAGCCCCGGTAATTACAACGTAATGAAATATGATACAAACAAAAAGAAACATGGCATTATGATTAGAATATAAAAAAACTTGCAAAATAGTCTAACAATCAAAACAATTATTTGTTAGAGGTCGCAAATGCTATTGAGATTTTTGAATATTTTATTTTATTTTATTATTTATTATTTATTTTTTTTAAAACTTCCAAATGATGTTGTTTAAATGTTTATTAAGTCGAGTTTTCATTCCATAGACCAAGATGTATATATATAACTTCAAAATCAATCATGAAAAAACCTCAACTTTATATCCTCATAGGTAAGTGTTTATCATCTAAGTTGGTAAGGTGTTCACTCATGGAGTTAAAAAATTTATTATGAGTCAGAGGTTAAACCACCTGAAAGTTGTTTAAAATTCTCGGGATTATATTTCTTGAGAGAGGGGCTTTATGTGGCTTCGATTATTAAGAAAGATATTTGTGTTATGATTAAGAAATCAAATTAATAGATGTACTGAAGATTAGGAATCTACTCTTAAGTTTTGGATAGATGAACGATTGTCTATTATTCTTTTAACCTCTTTTTAAATGCCACTATTGGAATCTATACACAATGTAGGTTTCAATGGGAAGTTGTTATCATATACCTCATGCATTAAGGTGATCATGTTATTGTCTTACTATCTTTAATTATCTTTTAACACCAACACTTGTTTATAGAATAAAGTATTTGCGTAGACCTTTATCTACAACAAACCAATATTCTTTGCTAGCAGCCGGTATAGTAAAACTAAACATTTAGCTAAATAGACCTAAGCATTTGTTGTGTCATTATTAATACATAAATCAAGAACCACCACTAAATAAGAAAGTTTTAATCATAAATTATGACAATAATACAACAAACTTAAGTGTTATGTACCTTTTTAACCGTTCTTGTTCTCCATCAAGAGGTTCAATCTTTCTCCTCAATCAAATGATGTTTAGAATGACATAATGAAAGTAGAGAAATACTAAATATAGAAGAGAAACTAGAGAATATGTTTTTATTACAACTAGAAAACATAGTGCAAAGGTAAACAACATTAAAACTTTGTTCTAACTCCCCCCTCCTACAAACTTGATGCATGGGCCTATTTATAGAGCTTGAAGTATGCTAGAGGCCAAAAATATAATAAAGGAAAGAAACAATCAAGTGGTATCCTCGTTGATCAAGAGTTGGTAAGTTGTACAAAAATCAAGCCTTCATTTGATAATTTTTTATCTACTTAATTTAATTGAATTTTCATGTCAGATATAGCCAGATTCTGATGATAGGTATAAATTAAAAGTTTTAGAGTTTTTTATTGATAGATTTTCATGTGTCATTTGTCAAATTTGATTGCAGGATTAGGGAGATATGATCAAATTATGTGATCATGTTCCAAAGCCTTCAAACAACATCACCAGCACATTTCAGCATGTTTCTTGATCATTTTGACACATTTTCACACCATCTTGCTTTCATCAAACTTTGTTTATTTGCCTCTTATGTATAACATATCGAAATTTCAGCCCATCAGCAATTTTGATTTGAGAGATATGACCTAATTGGTAAAATAGGTTAGGGTTGGGCTCAACTATGATCTGAATTTTTGGTGATCTATTTTGTACAATCATATGTAATCCAGTTTACGATCCTTACACATTTAGTATAGGCTCCAAATTTTGTATGAACTTGTAGATGAATGAGTTATCAATCCATAGCTTTAGGAATCAACCCAAAACTATTTTGGAATCAAAAGTTACACGAGTTTCTCTAAACCTGCACCAAAAAGGCTTTTAATCCAATTTTATGTTGATTTTCCATTTTATTCCTAAAACACAAAAATGCTTTAATTGAAAGTTCTAATGACAGTTTCAATGAACAAAACTATATAAACCCTAATTATTTATACACTTTTAAACGTTCATCACACCCCTCAACCAGCTTATTAATAGTCCTTAGTAATTACAGTATAATGAAATATAATACAAATAAAAAGAAACATGGCAAGATAATGAGAATTTAAAAAAATCTATAAAATAGTCTAACAATCAAAACCATCATTTGTCAGAGGTCACAGATGCTATCAAGGTTTTATTTTAATTTATTTTATATTTTTTTGTTATTATTATTTAAAAAAAACTTTCCAAAAGATGTGTATATGTGCATTAAGCCAACCTTTCATTCCACATACCAACATACATATAACTTTAAAATCAATCTTGATTAAGCGTCAACTCCATATGCTCACAGGTGAATGTTTTTTATTTAAGTTGGTACGATGTTTACTTGTGGAGTTGGAAAACAGTTAATATACTAAGGGAAATGGCTTATATGATTTAGGATAGGCATTCAAACTAAAATTGAGCATAAGATAATTTGAAACACCTAATCTGTCTTACCAAAATATGCCTCATAATTTCAATGGTTAACTCTAAAAAGAAAATGGCGATTTTTTTACTTTTTTATTATAATTCTTTTTTAAAAAATTGAAGTTCAGAATGCTTGTTTTTTCAAACTCTCTACTTATTCCCAAAAGATATATGATATTTCAGTTATATAGATCTTGATCTGAGGAATGAAATGTTGGGTTAATGGGCATACACAACATTCTTTGAAAGTTTAAAAAAAATAAAAATATTAATAACAAATAAATAAAAACTAAATAAAATATAGATAGCATTTATAATCTCTGACAAATGATTGTTTTGATTTGACACCCCATACTAAATATATAAGGATCAGAAAATGGACTACAAGTGGTTGAACAAAATAAATCACCAAAAATTGGGTTCATAGTTGAGCCCAATCCTGACCTATTTTACTAATTGGGTCATATCTCTTAAACCAAAATATCTATGGGATTGAGATTTTAATATGTTATACATAAGAGGTAGATAAACATATTTTATGTAGACAATATACTGTGAAAATGTGTCAAAATGGTCAAGAAATATGCTGCAATGTGCGGCTGATGTTGTTTGATAGCTCTAGAACTTGATTAGGTAATTTGATCATATCTCCCTCATCCTCTAGTCAGATTTGACAAATGACACATGAACATCTATCTGCAAAGAAAGATCTACAACTTTTATGTTTTACTTATCATTAGAATCTAGCTATATCCGGCCTGACAATTTAATTCATTCAAGTGGATAAAAAATTATCAAAGCAGGGCCTGAATTTTTGTACAACAACTTAACAACTCTTGACCAACGAGTAAACCACTTGATTTTTACATTCCTCCATTATATTTTAGGCCTTTAGCATCCTCCAAACTCTATAAATAGGCCCATGTATCAAGTTTGTAGGAGGGGGAGTAAGAACAAAGTTTTAGTGTTGTTTTCCTTTGCCCTAAGTTTTCTAATAGTAATAAATATATTTTCTCTAGTTTCTCTTCAATATTTAGTCTTCTATACTTTCATTATACCTTTCTAAATTTCATTTGGTTGAGGAGAAAGATGAACCTCTTGATGGAGGAAAATGAACGGTTACAAAGGTAAAGTGTGTCTTGTTTAGTGGTGGTTCTTGATTTATGTATAACTAATGTCACAACAAATGCTCGAGTCCATTTGGCTAAATATCTAGTTCTACTATACCGACTGCTAATGTGGAAACTTATACATGGGATCCGCTCTTAAGTTTTGGATATAAGAATAATTATTTATTATTTTTTTACCTCTTTTTAAATGCCACTATTGAATCCATACATAATGAAGGTTCCAATATGAAGATGTTATCATATAACTCATGTATTAAGGTGATCATCTTTTTGTCTTACTGTTTGTAAATTATCTTTTAACGTCAATACTTATTTATGGCATCAAGTATTTATGCACAACTTTATCTACAATAAATTAAGATTTTACATTAGAAATCGGTATAGTTGAACTAGACATTTAGCTAAATAGACCCAAGCATTTGTTATGCCATTAGTAATACATAAATCAAAATTCACCACTAAACAAGAAAGGTTTAATCATAAATTATGACAATAATACAACAATCTTAAATTTTATATGTTCATTTTTATCCATTCTTGTTACTCCGTCAAGAGGTTCAGTCTTTCTCCTCAATCAAATAGCATTTAAAAGATATAATAAAAGTGGAAAAGACTAAATATAGAAGAAAAACTAGAGAAGATATTTTTAGCACTACTAGAAAACTTAGTGCAAAGGAAAACAATATTAAAACTTTATTCTAACTCCCTCTTCCTTGAAACTTGATACATAGGCCTATTTGTAGAGTTTGGAGTATGCTAGAGGAAAAAAAATATAATAGAGAAATGCAACAATCAAGTGGTATGTTCGTTGGTCAAGACTTGGTAAGTTCTTACACAAAAATTCAAGCCCTTATTTGATAATTTTTATCCACCTAATTCAGTTATATTGTTAGGCCAGATATAGCCCGATTACGATGTTAGGTAAAACATAAAAATTGTACATCTTTATTTTTTGATAGATTTCATCTGTCATTTATCAAATTTGGCTATAGGATGAGGAATATATGATCAAATTATGTGATCAAGTTCCAAAGCCATCAAACAACATCAGCAGCATATTTCATCACATTTCTTGACCATTTTAACATATTTTCACACCATCTTATCTTCAGCAAACTTGTTTATCTACCTCTTTTGTATAAAAAATCCAAAACATAGCCAAACAAAAATTTTGATTTGAGAGAAATGACCCAATTGGTAAAATAGATCAAGATTGGGCTCAACTATGATCTAATTTTTTTGTGATCCATTTAGTAAAGCCACTTATAATCCAATTTTTTATCCTTATGGGCTCCAAGGTGTACATGAGCTTGTAAATGAATGATTTTAGTCCATAGCCTCAAGATTCAACCCAAAACCATTTTGGAATCAAAAGTTACGTCAGTTTCCCAAACCTGCACCAAAAAGGCTTCTTAATTTGAGTTTATGTTGATTTTATATTTTATTCCTAAAATACAAAAATATTTTAATTGAGAGTTCTAATGATAATTTCAAAAGAAAAAATAATTTATATAAACCCTAAATAATTGTACACTTTTAAACGTTCATCACACCCCCCAACCACCTTATGACTAGTCCCTAATAATTATAGTGTAATGAAATATGATACAAGCAAAGAGAAACATGGCATAATGATCAGAATTTAAAAAAAATATGTAAAAAAGTCTAACAATCAAAATAATCATTTTTGAGAGATCACAGGTGCTATTGAGAATTTATTTTATTTTTAATATTTTTTTGTTATTTTTATTATTTCTTTTTTAATTTTTAGTGGTGGATAACAGTACTCCATGGCTATTGAATTTGGATTTACCAATTTTTCTCTAACAATTAATATAAAAAATAAACAAAAAAAACTCTTTGTAAATTTTGTCTTCTTTTATCATTCACTTTCCTTATGTTTTTTTTTTAAATGGATGACATCCTTCTAATTCTCAATAAGTGATTTTATTTTCTTCTTGAAAATGCAATCTTAAAAATTTACTAGAGGATATACGATGGATGATTGAAGCAAAGGTAAGAGTAGCTGGTGAGTTTTCAAACTTGATTACTAGATACATGTCTAGTTTAGGTAAAAGCTCATATGCAAAAAAAACGAAGGGCGAAAGAAATGTGAGTTTGTTACATATGTGTTCAATGGACTTGCAACATAAAGTGTTATTCTTTAGGATTTGTTTCTAAAAGTCAAGAAAATAAAATTCAATTCATTAAGTATGAACTAAGTAAGAAGTCTCTAAATAATATTCTATTGATTCTTGAGACGCATCCTTGTAAATGTGTACAATTATGTTTTAGCAATTCATAAAATTTCTGTTAAAAACTTCACAAACATGCCATGTTTTGCACAAAACAAAACCTAAAAAAATAAAAAAAACAAAAATAAAAAACAAAAATAAAAACAAATGGTGGTGCGTCTCAAGAGTATCAAAAAGTTACTCTTTATTTTGCCACCCTTTCTCATGGTTTCAACTCACCCAAAAGAAAATACGCTTGATTTTATTTTTTTATTTTTTTATTTTTTTATTTTTGAAGAGAAACTAGAAAATCACACATTGAACACACAAAACATAATATCAACTATTCTCTCCCCCAACTTAATTGAGACATTGTCCCCATTATCGAAAAAGATAGGAAAGTAGATTTAAAAGATATCACCTGAAATATAACTTATTGAAAAATAAAGCTGAAAAAACACAATATACATACTATTAATTAAAACCATTAAGGAGAAATTTCACAGGCTGAGAGTCAAATTTAGTTTGCATTTTCGACCATTGCCCTTGTTAGACCAATCCACTTGAGCCAAAGTTGGATCATGTTCTGGCACATATGCTAGAAATTGATCAAATAGTTGGTCAGGTGTTGGTGCAAAAATAAGGATTCATCTCGCAGATGATTAAATAAATCATTTTTCCACAACATGATCTATAAAAGAGCAAACCTTCAAAGAAACTATTAATATTAAGAATACCTACAGGTTTCTAGTGAATGTTGAGTTGTGCCCAGGAGACAACTTAGAATAACTCCTCCAATGTACCAAAACAACTAAGTAAGGTGATGAAAGCATCCATATTTTTAAACATGTTAGCTATTCTGTCCTGCATATTTCACACTTTTAGCTCATCTCTAATAGTTATGCCTTTGATACTCTATAGTGTTAAAGGTTTTGGGATAACTCCTCCTAAATAAGCAGAAGTAACAACACTCCCTATTTCCCCAAACTGCCTCCCTCACACACTAAAGGAATTTTTATTTTTTATTTTTGAAGAGAAACTAGAAAATCACACATTGAACACACAAAACATAATATCAACTATTCTCTCCCCCAACTTAATTGAGACATTGTCCCCATTATCGAAAAAGATAGGAAAGTAGATTTAAAAGATATCACCTGAAATATAACTTATTGAAAAATAAAGCTGAAAAAACACAATATACATACTATTAATTAAAACCATTAAGGAGAAATTTCACAGGCTGAGAGTCAAATTTAGTTTGCATTTTCGACCATTGCCCTTGTTAGACCAATCCACTTGAGCCAAAGTTGGATCATGTTCTGGCACATATGCTAGAAATTGATCAAATAGTTGGTCAGGTGTTGGTGCAAAAATAAGGATTCATCTCGCAGATGATTAAATAAATCATTTTTCCACAACATGATCTATAAAAGAGCAAACCTTCAAAGAAACTATTAATATTAAGAATACCTACAGGTTTCTAGTGAATGTTGAGTTGTGCCCAGGAGACAACTTAGAATAACTCCTCCAATGTACCAAAACAACTAAGTAAGGTGATGAAAGCATCCATATTTTTAAACATGTTAGCTATTCTGTCCTGCATATTTCACACTTTTAGCTCATCTCTAATAGTTATGCCTTTGATACTCTATAGTGTTAAAGGTTTTGGGATAACTCCTCCTAAATAAGCAGAAGTAACAACACTCCCTATTTCCCCAACTGCCTCCCTCACACACTAAAGGAATTTTTATTTTTTATTTTTTGCTAAAGTTCTACCAAGGTTATTGGCTACCTCCATAAACTCACTATTTTTTTCCTAAATTGGCTCCACAAAAGATACAAATACAAGTGAACTTGGGAATGGAAGAGCTATCCATTTTCTCTCTCTATCTCTCTCTTTTTCTTTTCTTTCTTTTTCTGTAAAAGTAAGTTGTGCAAAGTATGGTGTTATTTATTGAGGTGTGAACAGGGAATGCATTTATTGCACCTCTTTTTCTTTTATCAGAAATATTGGAAATAAAGACACAAAATTTGAAAATTAACTACTTACACATGAATCTACATATAGTTTCAACTATAGCTCATATTTTCCTCTAGTTTTACATCCAATAACGATTTAAACGTCGCCTATGGGTCGACGATAAGCTTTCCATCTAATTTTCTTACAATCTGGCAACTAGGGTCTTTTAATGTTATATTTCCAAAATTATAACACTCATATTCATCCTGCAATTGATTTTATAAATCAAGTATTACACGTTGCACGGATCCACAAGGATGTGTCTGAAGAGTTAATAGAATATCATCTAAAGACTTCTTACTCAGTCCATCCTTAATGAATTAAACTTTATCTTCTTGGTTTTCAAAAACAAATCCTAAGGAACAACACTTTGTGTTGCAAGTCCATCGAGCACATATATGATATGCATTTCTTTTGTCCTTTGTTTTATTTATTTTTTTCATATGAGCTTTCACCTAAACCGACATGTATCTAGTAAGCAAGTTTGAAAACTCACATGCTACTCTTACCTATGCTTCAATCATCCATCGTATGTCCTCTAGGATGCCCTTAATCTTTCAAGCCTTATTTGTTAAATTTTTAAGATTATATTTTCAGGAAGAAAAGAAAATCACTTCTTGAGAATTATAAAGACGTCATCCATTTTGAAAAAAAAAAAACACAAGTAAGATAATGAAAAAATAAGACAAACTTTGTACAGATTTTTTTTTATATTAGTTGTTTGAGGCAAACTGATAAGTTTGACTTCAATAGCCATAGAGTACCATTATCCGCCACTTAACTGGGAAAAAAAAAAAAAGAAAACCTACAAAACAAACAAAGTTAAAGAAAATATGTATGTGTACACACTAATCATAACAAGGGTTAAAAAGAAAAATAACTTCCTCTTGTGGAAATTGATTCTCTATAAACAATTTGAGTCTTTGTCCATTTACTTTGAATACATTAACATTTTTAGGATTTTCAATGTCAACAGTCCTATAAGGATGTACTTTTTTTACAACAAAAGGACCACTCCACCTTGATCTAAATGTTACAGGAAACAAATGCAATCGATAATTATAAAGTAAAACCTTTTTACCAACCTTAAATGTTTTTCTTAAAATTTTATTATCATGAAATTTTTTTATTCTTGTTTTATGAATTTTAAAATTTTCATACACATCATTTCTCAATTCTTCAAGTTCATTGATTTGCAATTTGCACAATTTTGAAGCTTCATCAAGATTGAAGTTAAACTTTTGGATTATCCAATAAGCTTTATGTTCAAGTTCAAAAGGTAAATGACAAGATTTTTCATAAACTATCCTATAAGAAGGCATACCTAATGATATTTTGAAAGCAGTTCTATATTTCCAAAGTGTATCAATAAGTCTAAGAGACCAATCATTGTAATTTGGGTTAATTGTCTTTTTCAAAAAAAAAAAATCATCTCTCTATTTGCAAGTTCAACTTGTCCATTTGTGTGGGGCTGATAAGGGATTGCAACTTTATGTATGATTTCATATTTCCTCATTAAAAGTTTCAAAAACTTTGTTACGAAAATGTGTTCCTCCATCATTTATTCCAAATTTTCTCATTTTCTTTCAAAACTTTTATCACTATTTTGTGATCATTATTTCAACAGAAAATTATCTCGATCTATTATGAGACATAATCTAGTGAGACCAAAATGTAAATAAAAATAAATGATAATGAAAATGGTCTTATGGAATCATCACCACAATAATCAAAAATTTCAATCACTAGGATAGGGTATAAGGGCATCATGTTTTGTTTTGAAATGGATCCTAACTTTTGATAATTTTCACAATTTTTGCAGAAAGTGTTAAGTATCTTTAAAAAGAGTTGACTAATAAAATTCCCGTTGCAAGATCTTTGCAGCGAATTTCTTTGCCTAAAAATAACAACCACATGCTTCTAAATGATAAAATTTAACGATTACCTATCTCACTGTCAAACACGCATTTTCAAAAGATTTGATCAAGATAATATTTGAATAGATATACATCATTCCAATAAAAGTTTTTCACCTCGGACAAAAACTTCTTTTTATCTTGAGAATTCCAATACGATGACATCTTTCTTATCATAAGAAAATTAACAATATCAGCAAATCCAAGGTAAAATAGAAATATTGAATAGTTGTTCATCAGGAAAAGTGTTATTAATAGGTGCAGTTTTAAATGAGTTATCACAAACAAGTCTCGATGATTAGCTACCACATTCTCTACTCCTTTCTTATCTTGAATAGTATTGTTAAATTCCTGAAGTAAGAGAATTCATCTGATCAATCTAGGTTTGACAACTTTTTTTAACAAAAGATATTTCAAAGCTACATGATCACTGAAAACAACAATTGGTGATATGATCTAAATTTATCCAATTCAAAAAACTACAACAAGTAATTCTTCTCAATAGTTTAATAATTCAATTGAGCATTATTCAAAGTTTTACTTGCATAGTAAATCACATAACGTTTCTTATGTTTTATTGTCTTAAGACAGCTCCAACAACATAGTCACTAGCATCACACATTATTTTAGAGAAACTAGCTTTTGATTTCGAAATAGTTTTGGATTGATTCTTAAAGTTATGGATTGATAACTCTCTCATCTACAAGTTCATTAGACCTTGGAGCCAATACTAAATATGTAGGGATCATAAATTCGATCACAATTGGCTATATAAAATAGATCACCAATAATTCAGATTATAGTTTAGCCTAATCCTGATCTATTTTACCAATTAGCACATATCTCTCAAACCTAAATTGCTGTTAGGCTGAGATTTGGATATATTATACACAAGAGGTAGATAAAAAAAATTCTGCAAACAAGATGGTGTAAAAATATGTCAAAATGGTCAGGAAAATGTTGCAATGTGTTGATGGTGTTGTTTGATGGCTCTAGAACTTGATCAAGTAATTTGATTATATATCTCTCATCTTGTAACCAAACTTGACAAATGACACATAAAACTAATAAAAAAAAGGATATACAACTTTTATTTTTTACCTATCATTAGAATCTGGCTATATTTGGCCTGAAAATTCAATTCAATTAGGTGGATAAGAATTTGTAAAATAAGGGCTTGATTTTTTGTATAACAAGTTACCAAATCTTGATCAACGAGCATACCACTTGATTGTTGCATTCCTCCATTATATTTCAAGCCTCTAGCATACTTCAAACTCTATAAATAGGCCCATGTATCAATTTTGTAGGAGGGGGAGTAAGAACAAAGTTTTAGTATTGTTTTCCTTTGCACTAAGTTTTTTAGTAATAATAATATATTCTCTAATTTCTCTTCAATATTTAGTTTTTTTTACTTTCATTATGTTTTTTTAAATTTCATTTGATTGAAGAGAAAGCATGAACCTCTTGATGGAAAGAGAGGAACGGTTATAGAGGTACATAACGTTTAAGTGTGTTGTATTATTATCTTAATTTATGATTAAACCCTCATTGTTAAGTGGCGGTTTTTGATTTATATATTACTAATAGCATAACAAATGTTTGGGTTCATTTAGCTAAATGTCTGATTTTACTATACCAACTGCTAATATGGAACATTGATTTGTTGTGAACAAATGTATGTATAAATATTTGATCTCATAAATAAATTTTATTGTTAAAAGATAATTTATGGACAGTTTGACAATAATTTATACGAACAAATGATTAGGGGTACCTAGGTTAACTTGGGTATGCCCTTCCCACAGTCAAGTTAGGATTAAAGCAAGAGAAAGTGGGTGTTCAAATATAAATAGCATACCTTAAAATGAAGAATTGGAACATTTATACCCATATGTCGGAAGTTATAGTATGGTGCATAGACCATTTGGACTTCATAAGCCTGTAGACTTGGACCTTGTGGCATCCATGGACTTAGCCTAAACATTGTAACATATCCTTTTTGTTAACCCTCTAAATTTAGTCTATTGGGCCTTGTAGAGATTTTGGTCCATGATCTACATAACCCTTTGAACTTTACATGTTGAGATTGTTTTTGACTCATGGCCATCAATATATAATTTAAAAAAAATTACTCCCTCAATGCTTTTCTCACATTACAGTTTTTCTTGAATTTTTTTAAATAAATAAAACCAATATAAAAATGATAAAAAAGGAAAAGTTTTGGTAATGATGATGATCAGGAGGAAAAGCAACAACAATAGACCTAAGAACAATGATGATGCATAATAAATAATATAACATAACTAATAAATCGGATGAAACAACCCAAGAAATATAATGAATCTGAAAAGTCCAAAGAATGGGACAGTAAAAAAAAGAATGATGAAGTTGAAAAGTCCTAAATAAAAAAATATGTCTGCTCTTCCCAACAACTCATAGTACAAATGAAGTACACCCTTGACTCTGATGCAACTTTTTCAATAGTTTTAGTAGTCGACTTCTAGTGAGTCGCTTCGTCCACCATTGTTGCAATTGACTCTATAATACCCTGATCTTTTTTTTTTAAGTTTGATTCACGCTGATTTCTACAGTCAAAAGTTGATCTCTAGTAGTATCTTCAACTCTCTGCTGTTCCGCATCACATCCAAAAAAGAATACCTCTGCCTATACGATTCCACAAAATAATTGTGCAAATAAAGATAGCATACTGTACAAATAAATGAATGAAGGTAGTAACCACTTATATATTTTTGGTGGAAAAAAATAGTATCAAAATAAAATGACACTGTATTAAATTACCATATAAATCAAACAAATAAATAAAATGAAAAATATGTGTTAACCAAACACTGTATAAATGAGATACACTTACATATATATGGGATGGGATGGTGGTTTTTTTTTTTTCTTTTGTAATCTATATTTTTTAGTTTTATATTATCAGAGGGGAAAAAGATAATGCTAGTGATGATATAAACCAATCACTATACAAATGGAGATAGACAATCATTGTTGCGTTATGTTGTGAATGGTAGTTTTTTTTATTTTGATAGAAATGTATCTTGTCACTTTTTAGTTACTAGAGGGAAAGAAAAAAAATATGATGGTGCTAGTGGTATAACAATCACTGTACAAATGAAGATAACTTTGGCGATTCAAGATAACCGCTAAATATATAAAATGATAACAAATTTTGAAAGCAATGACATTGTGCAACGTGGTTTTACAATACTACAATAGTGGATCCCACTTTTCTTTTAATTAAGGTAAGAAAGGGGAAAATATAGCAATAACAAAAAAAAAAAAAAAAAAAATCAATCGTCGAAGACCATCAAATGGGACCAGATTTGAGGGAAATCCCATCGTGCAACGTAGTTTTCTAGGGAGGCGATAGTGTCCCGACGAAAGATACAAGGGCAAAAAAAAAAGCAACCAAAAAATCGACTGCCAAGCCATATTTATGGGGCCGATCGAAAATATAGTAATCAAAAATCAAAAATCTACCGTCCAAAACCACCATACGACAGCATATTTGAGAACAATCCCATCATGCGACATCGTTTTTCGGAGAAGTGACTATGTCCCACAAAAACGAGCTTTGAAAAAATTGAGGAATACTGCCAAGCCACATTTAAGGGGTCCACAGACGATTGAAAATTACAAAAAAAAAATCAGAAACTCAACTGTCCAAGCTATCAAAAGACAGCAAATTTGAGGGTAGTCCCACTGTGCGACGTCATTTTGCAGGCGTTCAACAATGGGGCGCCATATTTTAAAGCGAGAAATATAAAAGAAAGAAACAAATGATGAAAAATCGAAGAATACTAGAGTTAAGAATATAGACATATATATATATGGCAATTTATTACTTCTATTTTTTATTGGAATGTTAAAAATAAATATATTTATTTTAAATCTCGTAAATATCCTCTCAGCTAGTGCTTTTGAAGCAAAAAATTACAAATAATTAAAATTTTCATATTTTCAATTCTTGTCCAAAATTTTATATCCAATTAAGTTAGATACACATATTAGGACGGATGTAATTAAGGCAGGGATAAGTGTGTTGAGAAGTTGTATCGATTCTGTTGGACTTATATTCTACTTTATACATGTTAGAACAATTAGACAAACAAAACCTAAGTGTATCAACTAATTTTTTGAAATTACTTTTTAGAAGATTCAACCCTCATCATTTCTTAAAAGTCAAAAAGAATACTACCTCGTTTAAAATTCATTACGAAATTATTGATGCTACCTTAATAGATTTCCACTAAAATGATAGATAAAATTGTAGCGAATACATCCTTTATAATTTCTTAATTAAAAAATCTTCTTTTTTAGAATTTTTCACATTTTTTGATAAATGAAAAGACAGGTTTTAGCAATCCCATTTCAATGTAATTAATATATAAGTTTCAACCACCAGAAAATATCCAATTTAAATCATGGATGCTGCCAATAAAATGTTACTCAAATTAAAACTCCTGTCACAAAAATAATTGGTTCACCAACAACTAGTACAAATATTTATTAAAATCTGTAACTTGCTTATGAAAACTTGTGAGTCAAAGTTATTGTGGTTTAAATTGGTAATTTTTTCAAGTTTTACTTAGGAATAGAAAATCGGGTTTCATCCCTCTCACCCTAATTACACTCTGATCTCTAACTTTTGATAGCTATACGACAATATTTTTATACAGAATCATTAGTGTCAGGATTCCAAATCCATAATAAACGATTCTTTGAAATTAAAGACAGTTTAATGTATACACAAATGGTATGAGAAATAAAAAATGTGAGCCAGGCTCAAATGTTTGCACGCTTTTCATACTTGTCATTGTTAATCCCTTGTCCTTTTCCTTGGTTGACAGAACACATGGCCAGCCCATAAATATAGCCCTCAGGCTTAAATTTCAATGCCAAGGAAAACTTTGAAAATAGGACCAATCCATATAAGATTTGTTTTAGTTCTATCTAATCTCGTAGATTAAATTGCAAGTTTTTACCCCCATGTAAACAAAGAAAAAAATGCATATACATAAAACAAATAGAAAAATAAATCAAATTGTCTCCTTGCATTTCATCAAATTTCATTTTTAAAAAGTTTAATATCTTGTTTTTCCCTTTTAGTACCCATGGTACATATTGTTTTCCCTTTTTCTTGTACTTTCATGGTACATAAATGAGTCAATTTTTTTTATTATTTTTGAGTGAAATGACCAAATATATCTTTACACCAAATATTAATTAATGATGAAATAACCATCAATCAATAATTTATAAATATTAATAATCAGTAATCAACTATATAGAAATATACTAACGCCTGTGGAGACGAATATTTAAAAGTATACAATTAATTAAAATTTTTATAATATTTTTATTTTAAAATTATTAGAACTCCCAATTAAAGTATTTTTGTATTTTATGAATAAAATAGGAAACCAACATAAAAAAATAAAAATAAAAAATTTTATTTTATTTTTGTGCAGCTTTTAGATAACTAGCGTAATTTTGATTTCAAAATATTTTTGGGTTAATTTTTGAGATTATGGATTGATAAGTAATTTATCTACAAGTTTATGAAGACTTTGGATCTCATACTAAACATGTAAGGATAAAAAAAATTGAATTTTGGATCAGAGTTAAGTTCGGTATTGAACTATTTTATAAATTGGGTCATATCTCAAAATTATTATTTTTTTTATTAAAATTTGGATATGTTATGCACAATATGTAGATAGACAAATTTGTTGAAAACAAGATGGTGAGAAAATATGTCAACAAATACTTAGGTTCATTTAGCTAGACGTTTGGTTTTACTACACCAACTGCTAACGTGAAACCTCGATTTGTTGTAGACAAATGTATGCATAAATATTTGATTGCATAAATAAGTGTTGGTGTTAAAGAGATAATTTACAAATAGTAAAATAATATCATGATTATCTTAATGCATGAGTTATTTGATTATATTTTTTCATTTGAACCTTCATTATGTATGGATTCAAATAATGGCAATTAAAAGAAGTAAAAAAAAAAAAAATCGTTCATATATCCAAAACTCAAGAGTGGATCCCTAAGTTTTAATATATTTTATTACTTTGATTTTTTTAGTTATAGCATATATTTTTTTTATATATTTTAAACCACATAAAGTCAATCTTTTTTAAAAATATAATCCTGAAATATTTAAATAACTTTCTTATGGATCGAATTTGGACTCACAAAAAATTTATTTTTTAATACAACCTATATTTAAATTTGCAATTTTAAAGTTGTATCATTTAATAAGTTTTGAAGCAAGGGGCTCAACTTTGCCCATTGAGCTGTGCCTTAATGGCTAGTCAATTTCTCTTCCAAATGACTAGAATATGAAGAAAATCAACCAAGATAAAATAATGACATAATGGTGCATTAAATATAGACCCTGTTACCGTATATTTTATAAAATAGATAAATTATCATATAAGTGTCTTTTCATTGTTAAACTCTTCATTTCAATCATATTTTGATAAATAAAAAGGATATAATTATATTCCCTTCAATTATTTCATATAGTGTAAAACTTTAAGATTGTTTTTGTTATAGAGTATTGCACAAGAAAATAGAACTTCTTTGATTATTTAAGTTTAAAAGTAAACAAACTTAAAAGTCATAATACTAAAAGAAACTGCACATTTCATATTAATTATAAAGGACAATTTCATTTTGTTCTATGGCAAAACAGTACATGACAAAATGTTAGGAGGTAGTTAAAATAAAAATTGCAATATAATCATCTCTATTTCAAAAGGGGGTTAATTGCATTTAACCCAATCTAATTAATAAAGTTTTGAATTTATATAAAGTATATTATATTGGATCGTAGTTTGGCTCAAGTGATTCATAATTTATTGCAGATCGTGAAAATAATGCTTCTATATATTTTATATTGTATAAACAATATTTTTATATTTGTACTTTCAAAACTGAATTTTAATGGTTTTTGATAACCACCAAAAAGAAAGAAACAGAAAAAAGAAAAAAGGAGCTCATATTTGGAACAAACTCAATCCAGATTTAGGTTAAAACAATAAATAGTCTTCGGACCTGTGGTCCGCTCTGTTCTAATACTGGAACCACTGGATTGGATATTAACATTTTGTGAGTTTTGTCAAAGTCAGTTAGATCCCAATTCCAATTTGATCAATTGGATTTTGAATCCAAAATGGGCCCATCATTTTAGAGTGACTATATTTCCTACCCCAAGTTTCATATCAGGTCATAATCAAAAAATTTGATTTAAAAATCAGTTACAACTAAATCCAAATTAAAAATTTCCCTGTAACTTCTGGTTTATCAGATTTATTGATCATAATCCAGTCCTTTCATCACCAAACATGTCACCCTCATGGCTAATGACCCATTGACCCCTAAGCCCAACATATGGCTGGCTTCTTGTGTGGCTAATCTTACAAGTATTCAGCATCTTAGAAGCTTCTACAGCTTATAATAAAAAATTTAAGTTTGCAAGATATTTTTTTCTGATTTTAAAAATAAGCTTAATTTGTTTGAATAAAATAAGTTTCCAATAACTTACAACATGGGTTTAGTTAGTTATTACTGGTAAGTTTGTAAATGGATGGTAAACATAAGAAGACAATTTGTTCAATCTTAAAAATAACTATAAGCTCGTACATTTTTTTTTTCAAGAACTTATAAACTCTTTATTACATCAATTTGAGAGTAAAAAGGAAACAGAGAGTCGAATTTTTTTCAAACATAACCTTACTAAACAACCTCTAAGACCTTATTCACTATTCTTATATTTTGGTAAAGACTATATATAAATAGGTTGTATAGAACTTTTTACATAATTGAAGAAAGAAGTCTTTTTATAAACTCAAAAAGTGAGACATGAGTTGGTTATAAGCTCAACAAAATAAATTAATTGCTTTTTAGATTCTTAATTAGACCGAGTAAGCAACAGTTAATATCAATTGTTTTTACATATACAAGAAAAAAAGAATAATAATGAAAAAATTAAGTAATAATATTAAAATTATCATTAATGATATAAAAGTTATCACTAACAAATCTTGTCGTTATTAAATTCCAAAAACTTATAATTGTGATAAAATAAAATTTATATAATTTAATAGTCAATACACATAAATAATGACAATTTCACATTGTTACTAATATTTTTTTTTCTCAGTAAGTTATGTTGGATTCGTGTGATCTTGGGGTATGTATAGCGAAAAAATAAAAAAATTAAAACAACACGCCATAATAATTACAGCAGTACCCCCGATCCGAAGTGATCTTTAACGATCTCGTAATTTTCAACACTATAATAATTTAAAAATTAATACAGTTTCGATTTATACATTTCTATGCATTTCGGTTGTCGTAGGAATTGAAGCAATCGATTGTTAACCCCTTTTTGAATTTCGGTTCGTAAGAATCCAAACGTCTCCCCCTCTAAAATAGTTTACACTTTGAGTAAGAATACGAAATCATAATTCTGCTAGCAATTCTGATTATTTTACTAACCTAATTTATAGAGTGAATATAGTGAATATTATGATGAAATTTTGGTGGAATAAAGGATAGAGGAAGGAAATAATTTTCTCTCTCTCTTCTCTTATGTTAAAAAATTAAAGGGCTGCTCAAATTTCTGGCCATCTATTTTAAATAGGACTCAAAATATTCCAAGAGTCCAACTCTTAGTATTTTTTAGTCTCCTTTTAATTGGTTGAAAGATATTTGATTGTTCCAAAATTCGCTAATTATATCCCTTTTATATTTTCCAAATATATTTAGGATTTTCCAAAAATTTCAAACTCTTGAGTTTCCATCATTTTTCAACAACTTTCATGGGTCTCTCTTGAAAATTCGCCAATTATATCCCTTTTATATTTTCCAAATATATTTAGGGTTTTCCAAAAATTTCAAACTCTTGAGTTTCCATCATTTTTCAACAACTTTCATGGGTCTCTCCTAACGGACCTCTTTGAATTGGACTTGAACTTTAATAAATCTCACAATTAATTTAATTAATTATTTTAACCCAAATTCAATTAACTAATTAATTCCATCTACTTAATCAAATTAAGCCCAATAAATAATTCAATTATTTAATTAAGTAAATTAATTTATGGACTATACAATTAATTTGATTCAATCAAATAATTGTTGCTCCTTAATTTTATTAGATCTAATTAAGTAATCTAATTATTTAATTAAATAAATAATTCAACTCATTTTTTTTTAATTAAAATTGGACACCTTGATTGATTTTTTTTTTCAGCAAATAACCATGAAAAATGGCTTTCTTGACAAGATTGCTAACTAAAGAAATCCTCTTTATCAACCTCCCTATTTAAATCTAAAGTTAGGCAAACCACATCTATCAATTCTAACAAAACCATAGAGCTCACGTGGAAATTGAGGACCATTAAAGTAAAGCTCCTGTTGCTGCGTACAAGCAAGATTCGCCGTAGCATCCGCAAGCTGATTTCCTTCTCGATATATATGTGTAATTTGGGTATGCATCCGCCGCCATTAAGCACTTCGCCCATGTGATTAATTGTTGTAAACTCCAATGGCCAGTGGGCGGTTTTCCTAAGAGACGAATAACCACTTGAGAATCTAGCTCAATCCAAACATTAAACAATCATTTTGAAAACAAATCTCCAGACCGTGAACGACACCCTCTAATTCCGTTGTAGTATTGGTTTGACTGTCATGAGGAGCTATAAAACCATATAAAACCATGCCCGAATGATCCCTCCTGCCCCAGCTGGACCTGGATTGCTTTTTGAAGCACCATCAGAGTTCAATTTAAACCATCATGGAGAAGGTTGAATCCATCGAACAACCATAACTTTCCTTCGGCAAGGTGTGTAAATAATTGGTATTCCAATTAGATTGGCAGTTGAGACATCGTCTTTCCAAAAATTCTCACGGACAATGCAATGCTAGCCTTAGTAAGATTAGATAAATGGAGTCTGACCTTAGTAATCACGCGGAAATGGCTAAAGCGTATTAGCCGGTATTTAGCA
The DNA here is from genome assembly GCA_019321725.1 of Paulownia fortunei. Classification (NCBI taxonomy): domain Eukaryota; kingdom Viridiplantae; phylum Streptophyta; class Magnoliopsida; order Lamiales; family Paulowniaceae; genus Paulownia; species Paulownia fortunei. Next base: position 14,988,473 of record CM033107.1, on the reverse strand, counting down.
GATTTCCGTTCCTTCCATATGTACCAAAATATGAGTAAGGGGATAATAGATCGAACATGCAAATTAAAAGGCACAGAATCCTTCCAAAATAAATAAATAGAGATAACAGAATCTGTAACTGGATTAGAGATTCTGAATACTCTCTCAAAATGACCCCCTAATACGCCTTGCCATGTGCCCGAAATAATTAATTCAACTCATTGAATTAATTTAAGTCTCAATTAATTAATTTTTATTAATTAATTGGATCCAACACCTTGGATCAATTCATAAGTTATAAATATTTCATCTCAAATTGTGTGTGACCCTTTAGGTTCATAATTAAGCTAGTAGTGAACTTGCAACATTTGCAACTTATGAATAATAATTATTTCGATTAATTAATCTTCTTGAAATTAACTCATTAATTTTAAAAACCTCACAAGTTATGGGAAACACCTAACAAGTGTATCATGACTACCTACATTTAGGTGAAATATCGAATGAAACTATTTTAATTATGAGTATCATACACGTAAGATCCTTCCGTCAACTAATCTTTCGATTGAGTTTAAAACATGGATTAATAGTCGAACCTCCAATTACTCAATGACTATGATTCTATTTCAAGTTTCAATGACTTATGACGAATCGTTAGAAAACTCCGTCTAATATTCATCCCGCTTTGACCAACGACTTCTATGTCATGAACTATGAAAATATATGAAATTCACTTGTTCTGTCAGGCAAGTGACAGATCCTTTGTTGACCACTCATTAACCTCCATACATATCTATGCAACATCCAACATATCTCTTTTGTAATTGTCGAGCAATCAGAAAATACAGTAAAATGGAACCTGATATGCACAAGGCTATCACGACGCCTCAAGTTTAAAGACTAATGATGTACTACCATAACATGGAAATTTTTGTTTCAACAAACAACATTTCCAATTAAGAATTTTTAGTGGGCCTGTTCAGTGTACTTGTTCCATAACAATCACCTGCATACATGCACCAGCGTCACTACGCCAATGTCCATGGAGCGAGATATTCTTTTCATGCGAGCATGCATCATATGCGCGAGTTTATTGGGCTATTCGATGTCCCATCTCAAAAAGCCATCGACACGGATCTAATTTAATACGAAAGTTATAGAGGCATGTTCCATGATCACTATCAAATGCGTGACCATACCCCATAACTATGTTTGGTCTAGAAACTTTATTTAATTACTATATGCAATTAAAGATAAATTTTTTTGCCTATTTTATTAATATGATTTGAAAAAAATTATTTTTACAAATATAAAAGTATAAAAGACGCTCAATCTAATTAGCGCGTCGGACACTATTCTTAACAAGTTCGACCAAATTATTCTAAATATTTATAATTATATGGAGATGAATTAAGATAACTTATTGATAAATATCTTGGTGGGACATATGGAGGAGGTGTTGAGAAAATCTTCTTTTTCTTATTATCTTTATTAGGACCACTTACATCAAATAACCTTCAAATTAACATATTCACTATGGAATCATATTTAGTTTTATAAATAGTTCGAATTCACAAATTATTGATTGAATATTAAATTGTTTCTTGAAGAGTTGTTCTGATAAGTGGCTTTACCAAAAGATAGCGGTATCAATTGTTTTGAAATCAGTGAAATAATCTCCTAAATATAAATGGTGAAATATTATTGCACCCGTATTGACTGACTTGTTGGTTTTCAGTTTCTTCACCCTTTTTATAGAAGATCTGGAAGGTGTTTGGATGAGTTTATTTTAAATTGTTATGAGTTTATAAAATATTAAATTTTATTTTAAAAATAAGTTTTTGAAATATTTGTATAAAATAAAGTTATTAATCTTATAAGATGTTAATTATAATAGGAAGATATTAAGATCTTAATTAAAAAATAACCTAAAGTTTTCATACGTTTTGAACGAACTTATAATTATATTTCCTTTGCTTCCTATGTGAAAAATAAAATAATAAAAGACAATTTTCTCTTTCACTTCCATATAATTTATATTTATGTTAAGGTACAAAAATAAAACCCAAATTTTACTTTCCAAATCCTTCGTTCTTCAAGATAAAGTGATTATAAGCAATTATATTTTCCTTCTCACATATCTAGTTTTAATTGTTCATTAGATTCACACAACAATGTTGTGCTGTATGTTAACAATATGATACCCATCTCTTATTTTTGTTGTTCGGCTTTTCGCTGCTAGGGTAGATCATAAAATTTGAAATATCATCAAAATCTCTTGAACTAAACCGCATCACTATATTGTTGTCGATTTATTACATAAACTTTAGTTTGAGAATTTCAGTTAAAACCGCACCATATATCGTTTGGGATTCAACCAAAGCGCCTCGCACCGCCCATATGTATTTATCTTATAGTTTAGTTTTTTTATTACTTGTTCGTTTTATTGGTTGATCAATTGTTGTCTGAATAAGTGGAGACCAACTCAAGTAATCGAACAATAAAACCTAGCCTCTTCTCAACTTCCAGTCTCAAGCTTTTAGTCTTCTATCACTATTTACCAACTTCTCTCATCTGTCATTTTTTATGCTTTCGCAACAATGAACAAGCATGTCTAATACTTTTTCTTTTTCTATGTTATTATAATTTCCTTCGTACATTTTTATTTAATTTTGATTCTTTCAGGTTTTGGTATATACTTTCTTAGTGGGTTCAATTTGAAAGTATGAGTATTTTAATTGATTGTTATTGAATTGTTTGACAATGGACTTGGATTGAAGCCACACGATTCGGTGGAGTGAATCAGGTAATTCATAATTCTAGTCTTTTTTCTATTTTCTTTTCTCACTATTTTCAGATATTTTCTGTTCAAAACTTATATATGTATGTACTTGGTAGAAGAATACAATGCACAAAAAAGTTTGGGAAAAAAAATAAAATTGACCTAGAGTTAGGTATTTTTACTTTTTAGACTAATATTTTCATGTATACACATAGGTACAGATGGAGATAAGCAAGAAGCTTGATAAATTGACGACTTATTAATTTCAAATAATGAAGATGGAAAGAAACTTATTCACGATTTTGTTAAAAAATTATATGCATTAAGATCTTTAATTACTGAATTCTTTTTAGGTTCTGGACCACTATACAAGAAGTACTAAATTGCTCAAGTTACATTTTATTACTTTGTGCTTGTGAAAGAGTTCTATTTGCCTCCTGTTTTAGGATAACGAAAACAAAGAACAAAGATTAAATGAATTATATACTTAGTCTCTGTCTTTCAACCTCCTATATGGTGATTAAAAATGAAAGAAAATTAAGTTTCAAATTATGGCTCAGTTAATATAAATGTGTTTGCTATCCTGAAAAAACAATTTTTTTTCTTTTACTTAATTATTTTTAAGTTGTTGATTAAAACCGTAAACAGCTTGAAACTTATTAAAACCACACAAAATCGCACATTCGTTTTCACTTAACAAAATCGTAATTTAAAAATAATCTTTTAAAAAATCTTACAAGCAATTTGATTTCAAATTAATAAAAGAAAAATCCTACTCCTATCTCCTTTCAATGCATACATGTAAATTTTCTCAAACAAGAAAACAATTATACCACCTAATTTAGATTATGCAGTTGTCATCAACATGTTTCCAAGCTTTATATTTTTAATTGGATGCTATTATACATGTAGGATTTGAGAATTTACAATTCAAATCAATCTTCATATTATTTGTGTGACGAAATCCTTTTTTTATTCCTTTTACAAAAACCAGATATGTGAAAATAAAAATATGATTTTGACAATTAAGTAATGGGCAAAATATAAAATTATTGATTAAAGATAATTTTTTACATACCGCACTTTCTAATTCTCTACAAAATAAAAATATTATCGTACTACTATGATCTTCGTGCATTGTAGGGATACATGATGATATGGTTAACATCTAATTGCTTTCACAACTCATCTTTAGGTCATTTCCTTCATCTTGCAACTCTGTGGATCTTTATCCTCAAATAGCTCCCCAATCTCCTCCAAACTCTTTCCTTTAGTCTCAGGCAATAAGAAGTAAAAGAAAATGGTCCCTACCACCATTATTCCAGCAAGAACAAAAAAAGTTCCCCCAAAACTTATCTTCTTTGAAATGCTAAGAAATGTCATTGCCACTATCCCACTCACCAACCGGTTCACCGACACTGCTAAGCTAGTGCCTTGAGCCCTCAATCTCATCGGAAATATCTCGGATGAGTACACCCATGTGATGGGCCCAAGCCCAATCGAGAAAAATGAAACATCGGCGCAGACTGTCACCACACACAAGGCTATGGCCCAAGTAGGTTTGTGGTCCCGGTGTTCGAGAAACTTGGATCCAAGGCCGAGCCCAGCAAGAGAAACTGCCATCCCCATTGAGCCCAATAACAGTAAAGGCCTCCTTCCATAGTGGTCCAAGAAAAGTGCAGATATCAAAACAAAAGAAGTCTTGGCTATCCCCATAATCACTGTCACCCCAACCAGGCCCCTCCGGTTATGAATTCCGGCGGCCTTGAACACCTCCGGCGTGTAGTACACCACCGCGTCGTTGCCGGAGGCCTGCATGAAGAAGTTGATTCCTATCGCCGCCACCAGAATCCGGCGGAGCTGTCTCGAAGGTCTCAGGAGCTCCTTCCAAACACCTTGCCCATGCCAATTACTCGAAGCTAAATTTTCGTGGCTCGATGCAGCAGCCTTGGTTATCTCCTCGAGTCTCCTCTCAGCCTCTTCTTCACTCTCGGAGGTCCTCCGCAACACCCTTTTGGCCTCTTCCATCCTACCTTTCATGATCAGCCACCGCGGCGACTCCGGCATGGCCATGACCCCGCAGGCAATGGCGACGGCCGGAACGGCGGCGAGGCCGAGCATCAGCCGCCAGTTGATGCGCGGCGAAAGACCGGACAATGCGTAGTTAAAGACGTAGCCCAGTAAAATCCCTACATTGATGAATACTTCCGGGAGGGAGGTGAGGAAGCCGCGGGTTACGGCGGGAGAAACCTCCGCCGTGTAAACCGGGGCAATCATGAGAGAGAACCCGACTCCGATGCCGGCGACGATCCTTCCGGCAATAAGGAAGGCGAAAGAAGGAGCGAGGCCCATTAGCAGCGCGCCGATCAAGAAGGTCGCCGCGGCCAAAACAATGGTGTAGCGCCGGCCAATCCAGTCGGAAGTCTTGCCGGAGGCTAGTGAACCGATCAACGAGAAAACATTCAAAGAACCCACCAAAATCTCCTCCTGAACTGATGAAATCTTGAGGTTTTCTTTGATGAAAAGGGCAGCTCCGCTCATCACACCAATATCTACAAGGCCAATTAATGACCATAAATTGAGATTACAGTCAAAAGTCAGAAACAAAGAGGACAATTTGATTCAAGAATGAGATTACCATAACCCAAGAGAATGGAATTGGTGGAAGCCAAAAGGGCACAAGCGAGGGCATACTTGTTGAGGCGAGGACTTCGCCTCTGTTGGGATTCCATTGGAATTCTGATCAAACCTGAGTACAGATTTCTGTATATTTTATATCAAACTTCGTATGAAATTAAATGAAACAAAGCTCAGTAATATGGTGGTGATCTTGTTTGGTTTTGAGAGAGAAGAGAGTGAGCTGAGGATTGAAAGGGATGATACTAAAACCTTGGCAGAATTGAAGGACCCATTGCCACGTCGATTTTGAGAGATGAAAAGGATATACAATGTGGCACAAAAGATCTTCTCTACAAGATTTTTGGGAAGTATGGGTATTATCCAAGCTACACCATCCAAGCTACACCAATGGTATGTAACACCTATTATAAGTTAAGATTATATTACACCTTAGTGCATATCACATTTCATAATTATTCATATATTTAATGTACACTTATTGCAGTATATATCATGCCGATTTAAATAAATGCATTTTATCCGGTCTGATATTCTAGACGGGAATATTACTCCTTATATTATGAAAAAAGGGTTATAAAAGGATTGGTATCTATTATTCTTCCTATAAATAATTTTTTTAAATATAACTTGATATTTAAAATCTAGTTAAAATGGATAAAAATACTCCAAACTCTACTATAATCTCTATAGCACTCTTATCCTAATCAAATAAATTAACTAATTTGACTCCATATTTGATTTAATAAGTAATTTCTTAGTTGTATTTAAGAATTATGAGGTGAGATTTGATATGTAGTTTGTTTAAGTTTATTAAACTTTTAATGAAATTTAAAGGTGTTATTTCTGCATCAATAAATTTTTTAAGTCTATTTTATTTTTGTTTAATGTTTTGATTTTTTCATCTTATTCATTAAACTTAATTCAAACAATACGTGTAGAAAATGCAACGATAACTAATTGAATGCTTAGAACTAAAGAAAAAATAGATGGCAAATCGGATGGAGTTCCTTCTTTTTTTTCTTGACAATTCTTTTCTTAAATAATTTCCTCTCATTTTAATTTATCTTTTAAATTATTTATTTGTGTATGTTTATTTTAATATAAAAATTATATTTATTTTAATTTATTAATATGATATCTAATGATATTTTGTGTGTTTATTTAAACTTATGTAAACCAAAAATAACATCATATTCAATTATTTTTTAGTCTCAAATACAATTGGGTTTCAAGTAAGTTGAGATATATTTGATTATAGTAGGGTTTTTCTTAGGAATTCATTTCTTTAATATTATCATTTTTTTAAGACTTCATCTTTGTTAATATTTCTTATTCATGCTTATGTTTTATATAAAATTAACATTCTTTTAATTTGTTGGTATGATATGTACCATTTTTTATCTCTTTATTTAAACTAATGTAAAGCCAAAATGATACCTCATCCAGTTAGTTTTTTCAGGTAGAATAAATTTTGGGATCAAATTAAGCTGAAATTTTTTATTGTAGAGAAGTTTTTCTTAAGAATTTTATTTTTAATATTTTCCTTTCTATAAAACTTCATCATTTAAAGTTTTATTTTTGTTATGCGTGTTTACTTTTAAAATCAATAATGTGTTTATTTTAATTTGTTAGTATGATAATTTACTATTATTGTATGCATTTATCCAAACTTACGTAAAATAAAATCACACCTTATTCAATTATTTTTTTTTATGTCGAATAAAATTTTGGGGTCGTTGGATGATATTTTGATGAGAGGCACAAAGGGCCACGAGACTGTATTATGTGGTAACGTGAGTATAATCATTTACCAAAGTCTTAGGAGAGTATCTTTGTCCACTCAATTGAAAATTTTAACATCGAGGAATAAATAAATAAATTATCTATATAAAGCGTAATTAATATCAACTATTTCTTTAGTATAAGGGAGTAGAGTAAATTTAATCCGTTGAATATAGGTTAACATTATTTTATTCAATTATATTCGCCTAATATGTAATTAATGTGATATATTATATTGGAATGTGGGGTTTATCTCATGTTGAAAGTTTTGTATCAATGGAAAGAATTTTCAAACTTTAAAATATTTGTCCTTTATTGTGGGAGTACATCCCCATTGAAAAAATGAAGCAAATTTAATTTGTATATATACAATTTCAATTCAAGAGGAGAGTAAAATATGTAGCTCTCCTTGTGGTATATCTTAGTAGACTTACTGGACTTTTAGCTAGCTGTAGCTAGCTCAAGGAGCTACGAGAGTAGTGCGAAGCGCTGCTCGAGCCCACACCCACATGCGCGCGTACGTCGTAAAGTTCGCATTGGGCGTTTTAGAGGCGCACATTGCAAATCGAGTGGATGTGACCATACATGCGGGTCCTGACAAGGTGTGACCGAAGAGTTGCGATTGGTTCTCAACGCTGATGGGGTGCGAGTAAGTGCACACACCCATTCGATTTGCAGAGATGCATGATAAGGTTGTGGACCTTCACGTAGGGATACAATCTGAACCACTAGATCACAACCAAATATCAAGAGATGCGATCTAATTGTCCATGTTGATCCAGACCAAAAGACACAACCAATCATGAAAGGTCACACGAAATCAATAAATAGGACCCCCATCATTCATTTCAATATACAACAAATCAATTCAAATTCAATTGGTTTCTCTATTCTCCCTCCTACTAAAATATATTATAATATTTTAGTATTCTTATTCTCTTTTAAGAAGTATACAATCGAGCTTTTGGTTCATCCGATAAAATTAGTATAGTTTTGTACTAATTTTAGAAAATAAGTGTTGTATCTTGGGAGACAGACATCCAAGTTCCTATAGCATCATGTAGGGGACGAATTCTGTCTTAAGGAGATTAGTTTTGTGCTTTCCTTACTTCAGCTGAAATACAATCTTCTTTTAACACCATACAACCAATAATCTTAAGACAGGTTTTCGGATGGCTATTATTGAAGTGCTAACTGATGTAAGAAATGGAGTAGTTGCTAGCTCCAATCCGATGATCATGCCTCTAGTTTCCCAGCATGAGAAACCGGAGAAATTTATCGGAGTTGATTTCAAGAGTTGGCAGCAAAAGATGTTCTATCTCACCACCATGAACTTCGCAAGGTTCTTGACGGAAGATGCTCCTACCATTTCAGAGGAAGAAAAAGATTCCCATAAATGAGCCACCCTTCATGCATGGAGTCACAATGACTTCTTATGCAGGAATTACGTGCTTAATGGATTAGACAACACATTATATATTGTGTATTGTTCTGTCAAAACAATAAAAGAGTTGTGGAATTCTCTTGACAAGAAGTACAAGATGGAAGATGCCGGCATAAAGAAATTTATCGTTAGCAAATTCCTTGACTTCAAAATGGTAGATACCAAAACTATTATCAGCCAGGTATAAGAGATGTAGATCATCCTACATGATATACTAGCTGAAGAGATGACGCTGAGCGAATCTTTCCAAGTTGCTGCTCTGATTGAGAAGCTATTTCCATTATGGAAAGATTTCAAGAACTATCTCAAGTATAAACACAAATAGATGATAATGGAGGATCTGATTGTTCATCTTCGAATTGAGGAAGACAACAAGGTTGTAAAAAAAAAGTTTCTGCTAACTGGATGGAGGCCAAAGCCAACATGGTAGAGGACTCCAAAGCCAAGAAGGGTAAGAAGATGAAGCATCCTGGCTCGTCCAAGGACAAAGATGTAAAGCGGTAAGGGTAATTGCTACAACTTTGGCATGTCGAATCACAAGGCAAAGGATTTTCAACTTTCGAAGAAGGACAATCATAACCACACTAACGTGATCAAATATAAGATAGTGCCAGTAGACATGTCGGACCTAATGCTCTCGGTTGTTGTGTTTGAAGCCAACTTGGTGGATAACTCGAGGGAATGGTGGGTTGACACAGGAGCTACACGCCACATTTACTCAAACAAGGAGATGATCTCCACATACTTTCCGATCAATGGAAGGAAGTTGTTCATGGGCAACTCATCAACTTCCAACATAGTCGGATTGGGCAAAGTGGTACTGAAGATGACATCAGGCAAGGAGTTGACCCTAATTGATGTACTACATGTTTCAGATATTTAAAAAAAATTGGTATCTAGTTCATTACTTGTCAAAAGTGGGTTTAGACTGGTATTTGAATTCGATAAATTTGTACCGACCAAAAACGATCAATTTATAGGAAAGGGATATGTAGTTAAAGGGTTATTTAAGATGAATGTAATGTCTGTACTCAAAACTTTTGAAAACAATTAAAGTTTATCTTATGTTTACTTGCTTAAGTCTTCTTCATTATGATACTGTAGACTAGTTCATGTTAATAGAGCTTCTCTAAGAAAGCTGGCAGGTTTAGGCCTTATACCTAAACTTAATACTAATGAAAAATACTAATGTGAAATTTGTGTTGAAGCTAAGCTTGCTAAGAAACCTTTTAGTTCAGCTAAAAGAAGTAGTAAACCTCTAAACTTGATACATAGTGATATATGTGATCTAAAATTAGTTTAAAGTCGTGGTGGTAAAAAGTATTTTATTTCTTTCATTGATGATCACACTAGATATTGCTATGTATATTTACTAAGTAGTAAAGATGAGCCTTTGGACACTTTCGTCACTTATAAAGATGAAGTTGAAAATCAACTTGATGGGACAATTAAGGTATTAAGATCCGACAGAGGTGGAGAATATGATTCATCATCTTTTGGTGAGTTAGGTGTTAAGTTTTGGAATTATTCACCAAACTACAGCTCCATATACATCTCAGCAGAATGGAATTGTTGAGAGAAAGAACATAACTCTTAAGGGCATGGTTAATGTTATGTTTATTAGTTTTGGATTACCTCAGAACTTGTGGGTGGAAGCTCTTCTTATAGCTAACTTTATTTTAAATAGAGTTCCTCATAAGAAAATCGGATTAATATCTTATGAAATGTGGAAAGGTAGAATGTCTTCCTACAAATACTTGAAATTGCGGGGGTGTCTAGCTAAAGTAAGTATACCACCTCCTAAAAATGTCAAGTTAGGTCCTAAAAATGTTGATTGCACTTTTGTTGGATATGCACTGAACAGTAGTGCATACAGATTTTTGGTACATAAATATGATATAAGTGACATTCATGTGAACACAAACATTGAATCCGAAGATGCAAAATTCTTTGAAGATGTGTTCCCCTCTAAAGGAGATATTCAAAAGAATACTCAAAAGAGAACGCATGAAGCTGTATGTAAGAATGATATAGAATATGAACTTAGAAGGAGTAAGAGAGCTAAAGTAGCTAAATCTTTTGGTCCAGATTTTATAACATATATGATTGAGAATGAACCTTAAACCTTTAATGAGACTATAGCTAGTCCAGAAGCTCCATTCTGGAAGGAAGCCATAAATAGTGAAATAGAATCCATTCTAGGTAATAATACTTGGCAATTGGTTGATATTCCTTCGGGAACTAAACCATTTGAATGCAAATAGATTTTTAAGAAAAAGTTAAAGGCAGACGGTTCAATTGATAAATACAAGGCTAGACTTGTTGCCAAGGGATATCGTCAAAAGGAAGGTATTGACTATTTTGACACTTATTCATCGGTAACAAGGATTACATCAATCCAGATCTTAATAGCCATAGCAGCCTTGTATGATTTACACATACATCATATGGATGTAAAAACTGTATTTTTAAATGATGATCTAGATGAAAAAATTACATGGAGCAATATGATGGTTTCAAAGTAAAAGGACAAGAACATAAAGTGTGTAGACTTGTCAAATCTCTTTATGGGTTGAAACAAGCCCCTAAACAATGGCACGAAAAATTTGACAGTGCCATGAAAAGAAATGAGTTCACCATAAATGAGTGTGATAAATGTATCTACTCTAAGAAATTTGGAGAAACACATGTACTTATATGTCTTTATGTAGATGACATGCTCATATTAGGAACTAATATAGAAGTCATCAATAAGACAAAGAAAATGCTCACCAATAACTTTGACATAAAAGATATGGGTGAAGCTAATAAGATCTTGGGAATGAAGATCTCTAGAACACCTAATAGGATATCTTTATCTCAATTTTGATAAAGTGGTTGAGAGATTTAAGTCCCATGGTATTAAAGAGACAAATAATCCATTTCTACTGCATATTATTCTTCACAAGAATATTGAAAATGGAAAACAACAGTTATAATATTCTCAAATCATTGAAAGCCTAATGTACTTAATGAATTATACGAAACCAGACATAGCTTGCGTTGTAAGTAAGCTAAGAAGATTTACAAGTAACCCAATTAATGACCACTGGAGTGCATTACTTAGAGTATTGGGATACTTAAAACGAACTAATGAATATGCAGTACACTATGGAAAATATCCTTCAGTTATTGAAGGATATAGTGATGCGAATTGAATTTCAGACGCTGATGAATCCAAGTCAACTAGTGGCTATGTATTTACTCTTGTTGGTGGTGTTATATCATGGAAATCTTCTAAACAGACATATATAGCTCGTTCGACTATGAAATTCGAGTTTATAGCTTTAGATAAAGCTGGAGAAGAAGCGGAATGGTTAAGACATTTCGTAGAAGATGTTCCAATATGGCCAAAACCGGTGCCAGCAATATGCATTCATTGTTATAGCCAGGCTGCTATAGCTAGGGCACAAAATGTTGTATATAACAGTAAATCACGACATATTCATCGAAGATATAATAACATTAGGCAGTTGCCCTCAAACAAAACTATATCGATTGATTTTGTAAAATCAAAGGATAACTTAGTGGATCCATTGACTAATCAAGAGAACGAATACACTGCACATCAAGGAAAATGGGTTTAAAGCCTAAAGAATGAATGAGTCATCTTAATGGAAACCTAACCTAGCGACTGGAGATCCCACAAACTAGGTTCAATAGGAAAACTAAGTTATGAATGACTCGATTGGAAGCACTAAGGAATTTAGTTCCTTCCCATTTCTAGGGTGCTAATAAGTGCTACCTACAAAATGGTTAAGGATAAGTATTGCTTTTAATGTTGCCTATATCTTGTAAAGTACAAGTGGAGTATAGTAGGATACTATTTATAGGACATCACCTATGTGAGTGTTAACATGGCCGGTTCTATGAAAATTTTGATAGGCGAATTCTCTAAAACATTTGCAAAACCCAAGAGAGTTTATAGCTGAAATAATGAACACAATAGAGAACCAAACTCGATATGAGAGTTAGTGTGTGGAGTCTATTGACTGGGCTTGCAATAACGGTTGACAGTTCATAATTTAGAGTTCACTGATTAACCAAGTAAGTCCGATAGACTTTTATTAGGGAAGGTTCAAAGTGAAAGCTACCAATCTCGATGCACTATCTTTCAAACAATATTCTTCTTCATATTCCTTGATTCATGTCGACTTCCTCCATTCATGTGGGGGGATTGTTGGAATATGGGGGGTTATCCCACATTGAAAGCTTGGTGTGAATGGAGAGTCTTCAAGCTTTAAAAGGTTTGTCCTTTAGTGTGGGAGTATATCCCACATTGGAAAAATGAAGCAAATTTAACTTGCATATATAGAATTTCAATTCAAGAGGAGAGTAAAATATGTAGCTCATCTTTTGGTGCACCCTAGTAGACTTTTGGCTAACTTCAGCTAGCTCAAGGAGCTACGAGGGTGGTACGAAGCACCGATTGAGCCCGCACTCGCACGCGCGCGCACGTTGCATTGGGCGCTTTGGAGGTGCACTTTGTATTTAGTATGTATGTCGCGAGGAGTTGAGGAGCCTTAAATTTTTCAGAAATTGAACCGACTTATGGTGAAGTGGCTCGATGACGTGGCAGGGTACCTTAACGTGATGGTGATGTGGCAGATTTGTCCAAGTGGCGCTCGCATGGCCTGACACCGTGCGATTGAGTGTCGAGTAGACGTGACCATACATGCGGGTGCTGACAAGGTGTAACCAAAGGATTGCGATTGGTCCTCAATGCTGACAGAGCGCGGGTGAGTGCACACACCCGTCTAATTTGGAGAGATGCGTGGTAAGGTTGTGGACCTTCATGTAGGGATGCAATTTGAACCACTAGATCGCAACTAGATATCAAGAGATGCGATCTAATGGTCCAAATTGATTCGAACTAAGAGATACAACCAATCATGAAAGTCACACGAAATTCTATAAATAGATCCCCCCTCATTAATTCCAATGTACACCAAATCAATTCAGATTCAATTAATTTATCTATTCTCCCTCCAACTAAAATATATTCTGATATTTTAGTATTTTTATTCTGTTTTGAGACGTATACAATCGAGTTTTTGCTTCATTCGATAAAATTAGTATAGTGTTGTACTAATTTTAGAAAAAAGTGTTGTATTTAGGAAGACAAACATTCACATTCATGTACCACTGTGTAGGGAACGAAATTTATCTTAAAAAAATTAACTTCGTGCATACCTCATTTTAACTAAAATACAATTTTCTCTTGATGCCATACAACCACCGTATTATTTAACTAACATAAATCTAGTGCTACAGCCAACACAAGGTGTGGTTCAAAAATATATTACTTGTTCCGTCCCGTAAAGGATGTCCAATATTGTATCTTTATGGTCCTAAGATGTTTTGTCCCATATTTTAAAGAGAAAGCATTTGTTGTTTAAGTGTCCATGATGCAATCAATTTAATTTATTGAAATCCAAATTAAAAAATACTATTAAATAGGAGACATATTTTACATATAGACAAAAGCTAAAACATAAAAATTAAACAGAAATTATGCCCTAACTTTTGCAAGTCTATTTTCTCTTTTTTTTTTTCAAATCCAACAACAAATTACCAAAGTTATTTCCTTAATTTAAAAAAATAATTATGTAGCTGCAAACGATTTTGTTCCTTTTTCTAAATTAAAAAAGTTTTCTAATGGGATGTATATTACAGCTTAAAACGCGTAATTACTTATTCTAATTTTGGTAAAGGAAGGGTAGTTATGAAAGAAAATAATAAAAAGTTGACTTTTTTTTTTTTAATTTCTCGAAATCAAAAAGAACATAAAAGGGACAAAGGCAGTATTCGAAAAAATAAATGAGGGCAATCGCATTTATCTCATCTAACAAAATAAAAAATTAACTTTTATTGTTTCTTGCCTAACATGGTGTTTATGGTGTAGTGTTAATTGCAGTCATTGAAGAGGATAATACATGCATAATTAGCCAATCTTACAATTGAACTCAAAATTATGGAAAAACAAAAACTTAAAAAATGCAAAGTAAGGTAGACTTATACTGATATTTTGTAGAAAGAACATGAGGTCTTGTATTTGGTATATACTTGCAAAATGCAAAGAAAATTTGCAGTAAAAAAGACCTACAGTTGTTTCATCTTACCAAGAACCAAATTACATATCCGTTTCCTGCTGTTAAAGAGAAGACATTTGCTAAGGTCGAATTTCAACATAAAATTCATAAAACAACATGGAAATAAAAATAGTTTATGTGAAGACAAAGTGTACAAAATAAAATAAAATCAAATAATACAAAGGCATACTTTGAAATCAACTTGAAATCTGTGAAGTTGAGAAGTGATTGAATGAGGCAATTAGGAGAGCTCTTGGCTGGGGGATAAGTAGAATATATGAAAAGGAACAAATGAGGAGAAGGGGAATTCTATGGTTTACAGAACGCAAAGATTGCCAAATTAAACTTGAGGATAAATTAAAGTTGTCACAATTAATCTTCATTTGGATTAAAAAAAATTCATTTGTTTAGGTGAATTTTTTTTTTTTGGTTAAAACATTTACAAACAAACAAAATAAAACAAATAAAAAATATTGATAGATTTGATTGCGAGAACTAAGGGAAGTTGCAATAATTTATGTTTGAAAGGAAGCTAAAATGAAGGGGTTAATGCTTAATTCAAGTGAATAAATTGAGATATATACTTAAGGAAAGCCTAAAATTCAGTTTTGAGAGCCCATCTACATATTTAAAATCAAGCACGAATTATATAATTAAATGGTTACAAATAAGAGTAGAAAACAGTTTAAACTTTAGAAACTACAATAATTTAAAATTACTAGAATACAGAATTATTTGGTCAAGAATAAGCAATCGCGGTCAAAGAACGCTTTGCTATGTTATACAGTTTAAATAAATTATTTTAGCTTGAAATGACTTAATTATCTCCCTCAGTAAATATCTTCAGAAAAGAACAAAAGAAAGGAAGAAGGTGGACATAAAATTGACATCTTATATTGTTAATCAATTATTGAACAAATTAGAGAGTGGATTATTTTGATGAAACCAAATGGGTAATGTGCCATTTAAAAAAAAACACACACACAGTGGGATAAAACATATTTCGTTTCGTGGTCAATATGTAGCATTAAATATTCCATAAGGACTGTTTGTAAATATTTGTACTTTTTGAAGGAACGTTTATTTCTAGACTTTAGCAGAAGGTGGTAAAAATGCTGCAATGGTAAAAGTCGCGTAAGATTGCAATAAATGATGAAAGGATCCCCCAAGACGTTAGACATGGTATATTATCTATGCCTCATTCATTATATTACAGATATTTTAGTTGTTGCTCCCCTCCAATTTCATTATAATAATCTTCAATCATAAATTAAGTGTGCAATTAGTTTATCAAATATTTTTCAAAAGTTCAGTTAAACAATAAATGATATGCCTGTAAGTTTCAATTTCATTCAATTTGTTAAGAATTATAAAATATATACGCTTCTATTCTTTTTCTTACTTAGGATAAAATTCACTTAAGACTAATCAAAAAATTGCCAAAAAAAAAAAAGAAAAAGAAAAAGAAAATTTAAACTTGTCTACTTGTCCACTTCCTTATACAACAAAATAAGAATTCTAAAATTCACTCTACAGGTTGTTTGATTAGTCACTTACATTAGGAGATAAGTTACAGAGAAATTATTCGTGTAAATAAATTTAATGTTATTCAAAAAGATCATGCACCATCAAATTAATATGGTAAGGGATTGTTAAAATGATTTGAAGTCGATATAATTTTTTGTTAAATTATGTTTATACTTATCTTAATCTGTTTATCAAAACTGAAATTGATTGAAGTTTTATAGTTGTAAAAATTGCCCAAACTTTCTCATTAGTAATATAATGATTAGACCCCTTCAAGACTTCAATTGTGGATACATCTTGGTTGAAATGTAGGAACAATTTGGAAATGAATATTTGCAAATTTAAAGTCGATGAAGTAGTTAAAATAGTTTAGTTGCGCAAGTGTCCAAATATTCCTGAATCTATGCAGTAGTTTTTTACACATATATGCTGAACTTCTTTTTTGATAAGTTATTTAAAAAATTATGAAATAGAAAATATAAAGAATTAATTTTAAGATCAAAATCGTAATTTCTTCTTGTTGTTCACTTATAATTATTTTTTAAATGATGATCATCACAATTCAATCTTTTCTTCAAACTATTCTTATTATATTATTTCAATAAATTGCATTATATAATCAATTAGAAAATAAATATAAATGACAATGACTCATTTTAGTATTTTTAATATTAATAATATTCAATATTGTCTTTAACGTATCTACAAAATAGCAAAACTGTCCAGAGTTTCTTGTAGCTTTCAGGTCTTTTCAGCTTATTTTTTGTGATAAACAAACAAAATTAGACCATGCGAACATGCATTTAATTTAGCCAGAAATTTAAAATTGATTTTTTCAGATTTTGTAAACAGGTCCATATAATGATAGCAATACCTCCTTTTTATTGTTTTTTTTTCTATTTTGTTATTCATTGTAATATATCAAAAAATAATTAACTACAACTAATAATTCTCCAACTTATTCTTTACAATTCCAAATCAAAGAATTCGCACCATGATATCTTGAAACCAGATCATCTACAGTCTACACATGGTTGAGGTTAGACAATCTTGTGTAAAATTCAATGCTAATTATACTTGTCTTAGACTTGGTTTAAAAACTTAACTTTGAAGAACTTTCAATTGGAGTGAAACTTAAAAAATCTCAGATTTTTTTGTAGAGCTTGAAGTATGTGTAATTAATTTTTGTATTGTACCTGAAGTTAGGATAACATTCCTTGACATTACAGTTCCTGAAAATCCATCCACAGTGTGGGGACAATAATCATTAATAATAAATGTAAAATCATTTGTTCAGTGTTATTATGTGTGTTTTTGAAAAAATATTTTAGAAAATATTGGAATTGGGAAATGTGTGGGGGGAAAAAAATGTGTGTTGGATGAGTTGTTAAAAAATAATGATATGATGTATTTTTACGGTAAATATGTTTGGATGAAAGATAATTTTTTTCATATAGGATTGTGGTTAGGAGTGACACATTAAATTTTTATAGTGTTTTTTGTTGTTATCTTGTAATGATAGGGATATATATGTACATATATATATATATATATATATATATATATATTTGTAAACACTATATTTGAATTGATGTAATAGTTAGAACATATTAAAAGAAAAGAGAAGGATTTTGAAAAAGGAAAAATTCCTAGATGTTTCGAAAAAATAAAAATATTATTTCCCAAAAGTTAGCAAATGCATTTTTATTCTTGGAGGTCGTTTATTTCATAAGTTCAGATTGGATATACTAAAATATTCAACTTAAATCTATGTTTACTTATACGAGAGCTCAATATCAATATTAAAATCAAGTACAAGATAAATCTCAATTTTTTTAAGATAAGTCATGAAATAGGTGTGATGAGTTATCACAATGGAATGAAAAGAGGAGAAAGAAAGGGGGCAAAAAATGGAAAGAGGAAAATGAAATGTAAAGAGAAAAAGAAAAAAAAAGAAAAAATAATTACAAAAAGTATTTTAAGTAACACAACTTTAATCACATATTTAACCATATGATATTTTTTTTATCTTAATCTTATATTTTATTATATATTTTTTCCTAACCATGAAGCAAATGAGCCTTAAGAGATATATACACCCCATTGGAACATGAAACCAAAGATAGCCTGAGGGATCTGTTAGTGTTACCTCGTCCGAGCAATTATCCGACATGATGGCTCTTTATGAAGCATCGTCCCACTGAATTCCTGCACATCAATTTATCAAAATCTTGCTTCCATGTAAATAAAATAAAATAAAATTTCCCAAGTCATACAACTAACAAGAAAATTCCGACCAGAAACACATGTTAAAACTTTTCTTTAATTTTTACAAATTTATTCATATTTTGGGTAGAGGTGAACAATAGGCATACAAGTTGAGAATTAGTTACCAAGAGTGGAAATTGAGGTGAAGTGGAAGAAGTGCTTGCCATGATAACTAAAGATATCAACAGACAGGAGTTGAACTAATCTCCTCTTACTCAAAACCATCTTCTTTTCCAATACACTTTTCTCATTTCATCCACAATCTTTAATAAATAAAAGACAGCAAAAGAGGAACGATCAGCATAACAAATTTTTTTATAGATGTAAATTATTGGAACCCATGGAATGTTCGAGTTGAGCCGTCTATAGATTGGTGATGGATGGAGAATGTACCAAGCTTTTGTTTGTTCATATCCTTTGATAGTTATCATAATTTATTTTTTTTGCATTGTTTTTTTTTTTTTTTTTGGCCCTTTAATCATTTTGTCTTCTTTATCATTTTGATAAAATCCTTGTGGAGTTTGTCGTCCGCCGTCATTGATGCAGCATTCTCTGTCGTATGTGGACTTGCATTGTCGGAACTCGAAAAAATAAAATGACGTCATTTTATTATTTGAATTGTGGTGGGTAATAAATTTATAGTCTGGTTAATCCTAATATATATGACAGGTTTCTTTCGAAATATTGAAATTGTATCTAAATTGTTAAATGTTGAAATCTGACTTCAATTAGTTTTATCACTCTATGTTGACATGAGCCTAGTTATTTTATTATTGTTGCAATTATTTAGTTGTTAATGGTTGTATTGAATTTGTTAGTGATATCTTGATAAAAATAAAATAAAATTGATGAAGTTATTTATAAAATTAAAAGATGTCATGATTAAATGTCTAAAATTTCTTGTAATATGACATAGTTTGTGTAAATTGTGGAGTTGTAAAATTCAGAACAATAATCTATTTCACTAGTAAAACATGTTAGCATGTTTGATGTGCAGCTCATTATAATATATTATTTATTATGAATCGTGAAGTGGACTACCCTTTTCGTGATTTTGAGAATTTTGATCCTCAACTATAGTAAAACAAAGGCTTTTGCAGAGGATGCACATGCAAGGAGGTGGATTTTTGGCTGTGGATTAAATTAAGATGCCCGCAAACAAAAACTAGAGATCAGAGTTGCATGATTCGAAGGTTTTCCAGGGATGCAAAAAATGTTCTGAAATGTTTATGGAGATATTATTGTTGTTTAGGCAGAGTTAATGCATATATCTGCTGCTTTGATCATCAATCTCCGATAGAGGCCCCAAGGACTAGACTATCATTCTCATCCATCTTTCTCTGCAATTTATATGTTTCTCTTCTCCATTTTTGCATCTCTTTCCGTTTTTTATCCTTTGCCACCGAAATGTTTTTTACCCACAACAAGTGTTTTCAAACCAAAAATGGTAAGAATGACACCACATAACAGTATAACCTACAATGTACTGAGTAGCATGATCCTCAACATTTGATGTCCAACACCTGGTGCAGCCAAGCATTTTCCCCAACCACCACTCCACCTTCATCATTACTTCCACCCTCTGATAACCAAACTTCTGCCATGTCCACTTAAACCACAACCACCAAATGGAAGCGCAACCACCCAATGATTTCTTGAGGTAAGGTGGCCTAAGAATAATTATAGCGATACTCCGGCTTCCAAGTCCCCAGAGCACAACTCTTATCACTCAAACGTACACCACAAGTGAAGTATGTGGCAGGCATAAAGTCATAACTCAGCATACTTAAGCAACTATGAGAGGAATAATAACACTGGAAAAAAGGACAATGAAAATGTAGTAGTAGAACGAAGCTTTCAATAATATAAGATAACATGTCTAAAAGATTTGTCATTCATCCACCCTAGGCATGTGCCCTGCAACAACTAACAGTTCCATAGACTATTAATTTATGACAATTCCCAATCATCTTTGAAGAAAATACAATATTTACAAGAGATGCTACTAGCATATTCAATTAAAGTCCTTGAGTGCCATCGACATAATGAAATAAGTCTGAAGCTACATTGGAGACCCAGTTTACTGTAGTACCAAAAAATAGTTCCCAAAACCAGAGATCCAATGCAAGCACTGAGGAAAAGATCAGCAATGCAACAGTTTGGTATCGGTTTAAGGGCCACCCAAAAACTCCGGCTAATTTTTTCAGAAAGGGAAAAGAACTACTTGTCAGATTCTTATTCCTGATGGACCATGCTGTTATCCATTGCACCTGGGAGGGAACAAGGTCAAATTCCTCTTGCAGCCGGCGTCCCAAATCTGGCATGTGCCCACCCCCATATAGGATAGCAATCTTGTTGTTCCCACCATCAATTGCTCGACGTAGCGCTTCCGTAGCAGCTCTGTTTCTCTCACCAATAATAACAGATTTCTCTTCCACATCAGCTGTCACCTGCGTGAACCTACAAATAGTAGCAATGATTTAAAATAACTCCACAGAGGAGTTGAATAGAGAAAAATAATGTTTTTCTATTGAGACAAATCCACATCTTCTTAAGAAAATAATGTTTTTTCTGTTAAGACATATCCTCATCTCATTTCTCAGGACTGTAATATGGCATATGGTTTGTGAAAATTTAATATTTTAAAAACTCAAGAGCAGTAGACTTGATGTGTAATATGTGACCAAAGGTTCTTACATTTGATTTTATATGAATATATGACTTTCAAGTCTTTTACAAGTAAGAATTTGTGCACTATCATTATTCTACTGCAGTTTACATTAATGAATCCTTGGGAAGGTGATCAGAATACTGACTTGAACTTTTCATTCTTGCATTCATTGACTGCATGAGCTCCATGTTGAACACTTCTATATGAAAATTATGCCACACAAGCTTTGTCTAGTTATGTTCGTTTTGCATGCCTAATACATATAACCTCAATCATGTTTACGGGCCAACTTGCCAGCACTCAGAACTTTAAACCCCGTCTAGCCTAAGCTAAAGTTCTACCATCTCAATTTCTGCAAAAGACCTGTTTCACATTTGAGCCCAAGCTTACTAGCGTTAATACCCAAAACCTTACAGAGACGCACCTGGTGCCTAGGCATTCGCCTAGTCTAATGCTCACGTTCATCAAGGTTCCATCAACCATGTATGCCTTTGAAGACAGCACCAACTAGCCAGCTTATTTATCACACATTACCCTCAATTTGGGGTTCATTTAGTCTGCCTTTGATGGTAAGGGGACACTCGTGTTTCATCTCAAGCAATAAGAGTCACCTCCACACCCATAAGCTTTCCTCATTCTCACTTCTACTAAGAAATCAAGCTCGTGTCACCATGATACCCTTCATTTGTGCCTAGCATGAGTAGGGCCACAAGTTAGTTCAAGATTTACATATGAAGGGCCAGTAAAATATAATAATCCTACATGGCATTTTTGGATACATTCTCATGGACTCGCATCTTGATCAACTTGCTTACAATGAGGCATCACCCCATGATGGCATTTCCTAAACCAACAAACTCCTGCAGATAGCCTAGAACATTACTCCATCACTCCAGACTAGAGGCAGTACCCCTTGATATGCATAGCCCACAGGACACTGCAGCCAGAATCTACCCTTCAAACATACAAGACCACCCCACATCTGCCCCTCAGTACCAAAGGGTTCCCAACCCCAATAAGAAATCTAAGTCCTCCTTTGAGACACTAGAGTCATAATTTAGTTAACCAAAGCCTGCAAGGTACTGTTGCTTAGTGCCCACAACCGGCCAACAGGTACATTAAGGCTGGCCAACCATGCCCCTTGATAGTCTAGGCAAACAAAACCCAAGCAGTAAAAAAGTAAACATTCAAAAACCCAGGAATTATAATGTCTTTATCATTGTCATTCCAACTCCAAGTGACACCAGGTTTGACTTGTATCAAAGCTCACAAGATGGATATAAGCTCCTCAAAGTTTCAAAACTACCATATTCTCAACCAGCGAGATATTACCCTTGCAATATTCAAGAAATGCAACCCTCAGAAAATATGTCATTGCCTACCCAACCTGAAACTGGGTAGGAAAGCTTCTTCACACCACAGGAATTACCAACTAAAGCAATTTCCAGCTTTCCACATCCCAACAGTGGTGGAAGCAGGGGGTCGGGCAGAGGCCATGCGCACCCCCCGCCCCGCGAACAAAAGTCCTCCACAATTTTGGGTCTGTATATCGATGTGTGTGACCGTATGTGAGATTTAGTGCCTGCGGTGTGGAGGTTGAATTACGGTATTCAAGGATAGATATAGGGGGGCCAAAGGGGCCTTGACACCCCCCCGCCCCCCCCCCCCCCCCCAACCAAATCAAAAGAAAAATACTCCAATAAGTCAAAATTGTTCAATTAGTTTATAAATTTACATCAAATTTTGGTCCATAAAAAAATAAAGAGTCCCCCACCTTTTTTTGTTTTTCTTTCTTCTAGCTCTTCAGCACTGTTCTTGTGGCTCTACACCTAATTTCTTAGGCCAAACTATGTAATTAAAATAATAAAATATATTCCAATCCACATCCTTCTTGTGTTTATATAGAAAATTTAGCACTTGAAACCCTTTCTTTTTTTAATTTTAAGTTTTTAATAGAATTTAATTGGTACCAGCAATCTTAGTTTTTGGTGCAGTGGGAAACCTAAAGTATGTTTTGTGCAACCATGTGAAACAAGGGACTCAATACTGAATCAACTTTATCCCAAATTGATGTTTTCATTCTCCCAAAAAGTTTCCAAGGGATAAAAGAGAAATGGGTATCCTAAAGTTGATTTCAGAACTTTAAACCATTAAAGAGTGATGCTGCTGACTTTAAGTTTCTCATTTCATGCAATGGTTGTGTACAAGACTTGTAAGACAGTAAGCCCTCAACAATTCAAAACTCGAAGGATGATTTCTTTTCAACGGGGGAGAATGATAGACAAAAACTGCTCAAGTAAAACAAAATTTAAGAGGGTAAAAAATCGGCACCAAAAAGGGTTTCTTTCAAGATATATACACTTAAAGTAGTCCACAATCGAATCCACCTTAGGGCATGTATTCATTTATTAGAATCTATTTCATCAAATTTAGGTCATGTGTGCAGTAATAATTTACTATTTCAAGCAATCTTGGACCTTGCTTTTTTTTATTTTAAGTTTCATTTTTATATTTAAGGTTTGGAATCCTTAGTCAAGTAGGATTAATATTACAAATCCCTTCGCTAAATCCAAATCCTTAATCCAAACGCAACCTGAAGTTACTCTTCTGATACACCTTCATCGGCATTCAGTTAAGCACTCTCTTGTTTTTTTTCCCTCTAGTTTAAAGCCACAAGCTTTTCACATCCTAAATCACTAAAGTGGTTTTCAAGATTACCACCATCTCAAGTTCTTCTTACCCAGGAAGCAGGTGGATCAGCCAGAAGCACCCTATGTAATGGTAAGCATAAAGATAGCTTACCGCAAGCTCCATCCGTTTCTGAAAACTACATAAACATCAGCCTTAGGTTTTGAGATCAGAAATACCTCTTGAACGAGTATACTCAATAAAATGGCAGTCTACAATTGTGTCATATGTTGTGATTTGTTTATTCGATAATTCCTGATCTATATTCACAACAAATGAGGATAGGAGCAATGCGAAAAAGCAAGACAGGTTAATAATTAAATGATAGCATCAGCAAAATTAAAATCTGCTGCAATACTTTAAGGAAGGTAAGCATAAATTGTTTGGCAGATGGGACATGCAGCAAGTTAGATAAGATGTTTTAATTTGCACAGAATATTAATTACTTATAAAACAGAAGAAAGTGCTGAAAGAATTTCCTCAAGAACTAGGAACATAGAAAAACAGAAAGCATGTCTATTATTCAAACATTTTAACACTTACTCAGATGTTAGCCTCTTTGCAAGGAAAACTTTCATTGCTGCACCAAAATCGAGCCTGGACAAGGCTTCTAATTCTGGATATTTCGCTTGGCTTCCTACCTCCGCACAAACACTTCCAATGATGAGAAGACCAACAAGAGGCATTGGTACAACACGAGCGGCCCATAAAAGTTTGGATCTCCAAGGACCAAGATCTTCTTGAAGGGGAGTAGGCTGCACCATAGCTTTAGTTGATCTAAGTGTCATATCTCTGGCAAATGTGAAGAAGCTCTCACCTTTTTCAAGCTGAAATGGATCAGGTAACAAATTTCAAAATTACTACAGGAGAACATTGACATAGTGAAGGAGAAAGAAAACAAAATAAATTTCAGAAATGCATAGCAGCAACATTAAATATTACTGAACCCAACATTTAACTAGTCTATTTTTCTAATAGATATGTCAATCTTAAAATTTTAAATGAAGTTGTTCCCCCAACTGTAGAAAAGGAACCTAGTACAGTTGGTATCCAGCAATTACAACTAAGAAAAGTGTTTGTAAGAAGTAGCTTTTCTTATTATCACAGTTGTTATTGTTGTTTCCGTCATTGTATTTGTTGTTATTTTAATATTAATAAAGTAGGTTTTGAGCAACACAATTTACTTCAGGATATGCTGATGGAATGGTACCTGAAGTAATTTGAAAGTTTCAAAGTCAAGATCTGCATGATACCAATTCTCAGCCTGGTAGTCAAGACAATCTAATTGAAAATCAAGCATAAGCAGCTTAGCCATCTGCCGCTGAATGCATCCAAGAACATTAAATCCCCGTAAGTATGAGCCTTTAAGTTTCTTTTTAGCCTCAGGGTTTCTTCTGCTTTCTAAACTCTCTCTGCTAGCAACCATCTCATAAAGAACACAATCATATGGCTCAAGTACTTTTTGCAGTGTTGCGAAGTACCTGCAGAAACATGCACTTTAGAGATTTTCTAACGGGTTAAAAACAAGCAAGTGCATTGCAAGAGAATAAAAATACAAATTAACACACATCTCCCATTTCTCACCGACCCCACTTCTACATTTTTTCTCATTCCAATTTCCAAATAAACTCAAACAATGAGCAGAGAAAAATTTGATATTAATTACATGAACACTGCAAAAATGAATCCTCGGAAATTGATATGCCTCTAGCTTATGACCATACAACAAGGGGCTTTTCTTCTGACATAAAGTACTTTGTAAACAATAATTCATTTTAGATTAAGCACACATATTAAAATAGCTAGACACAAATTGTTTTTCATCAATCAAAATTGATACTTTATAAGAGAAATATATGGAAAACAGTCAGAGAAAAATTATCCCATGAAACCGCAACCACCTTCATAGATCATCAATTCTAATTAACTCACCATCATCAATATCGAACATAATGAAACAAAGGCCCAGTTCCCAGCAACAAAATCTTAAGCATTTTATAATTCAAGAAAAACACAAGAAATCCATCTAGCTCAATACATTGTGTGAATAGCACAAATGATATCAGTCAGCAAAACCAAGTTTTAGTGAGTTCATACAGTGTACAACAAAGAAAACTCTTAATTTCGCTCCATCTAGTTCAACACACAAGTGTTGCCCACACTATGATGCAATGTTGAAATAGAAAAGGCAAAGCATATGTGCATCTATGCATATGTTACATTTGCGGATCTAGAGAGAGACCACAGGTTCAGATAAGGGCTACACATATCCAGCGTAATGAAGGAATTTCAAATATAACCAGTTGATGAATAATACTCCATTATCTTCTTGTATCAAGTCGTTTTGCTGCAGTTAAAAGTCAAAATATCATATATCCATATAAATGTTGTTTATTAATTTTCAATTGAATTACTTTTGCTGTTTTGAACCTTTCACAAGGTAGTATTTGTCATGTAGCTTAACATATTCCGAGCATTCGGCAGCAGCATGCAGCAAAATTCATACAGCAGCACTCCAGGAAGGGGAAAAAAGAATATAGTCAACTTGATGTAAACAGTACTGATGCTAACCTGTCGTTGGGATAGAACTAGTATAATGTTTATAATAAATTAAATTTGTTATCAATAGAAATCGAAGAATAGTATGATAAACTGAATGAGAAGAACCAATAGGGTTACATTTGGGTGCTTTTTTGTATATGTTTTCTGGAAAGGTTATATGAAAATGCTTTTATAGTTGCAAAGATTTGACAATTGAGTTGAAAGGTAGATTTAACATTTCCTTTTGATAAAACATGATTGTTTTGCTTGCTTTCAAATCTGAAATAAGAAGTATTTTCTGAAAAATGAGCCTTTTTCAAAAAAGTTGGGATGTAGGCATTCAAAAATATGGTTGAAAATAGATGGTGTCTTCTGGAAATCTTTTTAGAAATAATCTCAACATGAGAAAAACAAAAACGTTTTAGGCCTGAAAAAGTGTGCAAACATTTTGACATGATGAATACAAACATACTCTAGCATTTTAAACACAACAAAGACAATAACGAACCACATTACAAACCATATCATTAATTTGGCCAACATTATGAAACTGAAATCAATCTATTACTCACTCCATGATAACAACTCGGAATTGTTGAGCCATATCTGCACAGAAAAAAAGAGAAATACACAAGCAGGTGCACGCGTGCACACAAAGAGAAGAGAAGTATAACCATATAAAGAGAAAAATCAAGAGCCTAACAGTTTAAAATATCAACTGTGCCGTAAAAAATTCCACATCAAGCTTCTAAATTGTATTATACTAGAATGAAATGACATGAAGAGCATATTAATCAATAATTGATTTGCACCGTAAATCTATATTATGAGTCACTGGGTTTCATATATTCATGAAAGCAAAACATTTCACCATAAATGTCTTTCCTCATCCATAATAGCTTCAAGTTTATAATTAGTCATTCAGAAGTTTGATATATGAAGAGAAAATAGAAGCCACAACTCTCAACTGAAAGCAAGTAACAACAGCAGGCTAAATGCCTGTTATCAGTTCCCACAAAAGAAATACAATCTTCACTTAAGCCCTTTCATTATAGTCAAGAAGTAAATTTTTTTCACAAAAGTATGTAGAAAATTGCATTCAAAATGTACTAAATGAATCCCTCAACCACGGCAATTCCTGATGAAGAGCCAGATATTGATAAGTCAGGCCTAACAGTTCAAATGGAAGATCCCATACAAGTATGTATATTTATTAGGGGAAGCAAGCTCGAGTTTAGTCACTTCATTTCCTCTTCAACATTGGTTTGAAGGACTAGGAATCCATGATGACTCTTCCCGTCTTTAACCTCTCAGAACCTCATTTCTTCACTCAATCCATAAATATCAAAAATATTTTTCGTGAAAATACACCATACAACAGAAATCATATATAATGCAAAATAACATAGCACAATCAAATTTCCAACAAAATCTTAAGAAAAACTTACTCCTTATCGGCAATGTGAATCGTCGAGACCAAATCCACCTACACAGGCAACAGAAACAAAAAGCCGCTCAGCAACCAAAACAAAAAAAACACGCCTTAGCGATAAACCCAAAAGCAAAGTTGAAAAATGGAGACTTTACCTGCAAAAAGGGTTGAAGAAGGGACCAAGGGAACTTCTTGCGGTAGCTAACAACAGCAGTCTGCAACTGAGCATGGTTGTCCTTCTTGAACCTCATGAAATCAGCAATGGAATTGTTCTGCAAAAACTGGTCCGCAGACCCATCATCAGTCTTGGACAAAATCTTGAATCTTGAAAGCCTGAGGCTTCTCGTTGTGGAGAAGTAGGAACGGTGGTGGGAGTCGGAGGTGGAAGTAGATGGAAAATAGCATGTTAATTTTGGGGATGATATCGACAGAGAACTATGGACCATAGCTCTCTTTCGTCGTAGATAGAGGTTGTCTGTTGTTCTGTGAGGAGGAAAGAGATGAATCTTTGAAATGCAAGAAATTGGGAATGCGTTCTTCACCTCGGAATCGCTTGTAAGTTGCGAGTTGTGAGTTGTGAGTTGTGACTGAGCAGTGAGCAATTAATTTTGGCTCTTTTTCTATGGTACTGGCGTATTGCTATTAATTTGGATGGATTTATCACAACCAAAAAAAATAACAAGGTGAAATCGGATAGAGCATCATTTATCATAACAATGAAATTGATATTTAAATATGTATCTACTGTTTTTTGATGAAATAAATGATTCTGTAGAAAAATATATAATCTTATATATCTTTCAATTTATTTAATAATGCTTGGAAGTGTATAAGATGTATTCATTATTATAAAATTATTTTGGGACAGTATTGTCTTTCCGACTAATTTATGAGGATTTTATTTCTATCATTCATATTTTTAAATTGGGATAAATATATTTTGCTATTCGAATTATACTTATTTTTATATTTGTCTTCTAAATAATTTTTTATAATAATTTACCTCCAAACTAAAAGAAAATTACCCGGTGCTATCTATAAGCGAATTCAGCAGAATAATCATTATTTCAAGTGTGCAACACACCTAATTTTGAAAAGTAAAATAATAAAATTATATTAAAATTAATGCACTTTCCTATCTAAATTTTGCGCACTTTCTTATTTTACTACGTTAATATTAAAAAAATATGCACAAAATGTATAAATGTATAAATATATATATATATATATTTTCTATTACTTATTCACAAAAAATAAATAAAATTAATACTTATTTCAATAAAAAAATTACTAGTAAAATTAATTCTTTTAGTTTATTCCTTTTCAACTTCCTTATTGAATTATAAATTATGTTCTTTAATTTACTTCGACAAATAATTCAATTGAATTATAACTATAAATTGTCAAATCCTATATCAATATGAGTAGTAAAAAAATTTAGATATGAAAATAATCAATTGAACTAAAAGGGTAATTGGTACTTTGCACCCTTCAATTGACTTCATTTAACAGATTGTTCCTTAAAATTAAATATTTGGCACATTACACCCTTAAATTAATATTTTATTGGCACAATGCACCCCTAACAATTTTCAATCAAAATTGAAGGGTAAAATAGTTAATAATTATTAATTCCTTCTATTTTTTGCCTCATCATCCCTTCATATGTAAATTGCTAATTTTTTTAAAAAAATATTATTATTTTAATTAAATTAGTTGAATAAAATTTAATTATAATACTAACAACAATGATATTTTCTTAATTTATTTGCAAAATTATAAATTACTTCACATATATTAATATTGTTAAATTATAGCTTATTGAGATGATAATAAAAAAACAATAAAAATTTATTTAATAGACGATAGTGATAATTATATTTTCTTAATTTATTTATAAAAATATTAATTATTTCACATATAATATGTTGTTAAAAATATAGCTTATAGATAGAAAAAATGATTATTTTTAGCTTACATATATACGAAACAAAAAAAATTATAAATAGAATATTTTATTTTATTTTTATTTTGTAGTATTTAATGGTTGTTATTTTATGTGGATATGACTATTTAGATTTGTAAAGTATTTTATTTGGTATAAAACTCCAAACAACCATATTCATATAAAAACAATCACCAAATATCACAAAAATATAAAAAACTAATATTTGTCAAATAAGAGGTATTATATTTACAAATTTATGTTCTATTTGTAAACCTAAAACCTTTTGTTAAATAATTTTTATTGTATCTTTTATTTTTATATATTTTAATAAGCTATATTTTTAACTACATAATATATGTGAAATAATTATTATTTTGTAAATAAATTAAAAAATATAACTATTGTTAATAATAAAATTAGATTTTTAAACTAATTTAACTAAAATAATATTAGGGTTTAAAAAAATAGGGAATTATAAATGAAGAGAAGAAGAGGAGAAAATAGAAGGAATTAATCGTTAATGACTATTTTACCGTCCAATTTTGGTTAAAAATTGATTTAGAGTGTATTATGCTAAGAAAATATTGATTTGAGGGTGCAATCTACCAAATTTTCTATTTTAGGATGCAAAGTGCCAAATCAACCTAATTAGAGGGTACAAAATGCCAATTACCCGAACTAAAATCATATTATTCTTTGTCTTTTCTAAGTTCACTTAAGTTTGTACTAATTTGTTCTTAAAAACGCATTTTAGCATGTTCAATTTTGGTGTTGTATATCTGCAGCTTTCATCTAATTGAATGACTCAAATACTCTAAGTAGATTAATTGTAGTTATTGTAAAATAACTTTCATTAAAATCAATATTCAAAACCAAAGACATAATAACACAAGTCGACGGGCAAGTTTATATTCATTTGGTTGCTATTCAAACTGAAAATAATGTTTTTCTCTTTTTTCAAGAATTTTATTAGAATACTATGAGAAAATACACATATTTTCAAAGTATATATATATATATATATATATACTATTTTTAAAAATTTATATCTCATTTTTAAAAAATAATATTCTCTTGTCAAAGAAGCTATTTATTAAACATTTGAACAAATATTTTTTTCTCAAAAATGTCAAATCAATACGCGGCTCAAATAATCAAATTTTGCAACTTACTAATTTCAATATATTTTATTTTTCACAGAAACTAAGGACTTTTTCTATTTTTTAAAAGAAAATATATCAAAATCCATACACGGGAATAAATTCAAGCATTACTTATATATTTGAAATATTATGTAATAATTTTAATTTGGTAAAATATAGTTACAAATTAAATGGCTAGAATTTCAGGACATAATTTCATAATCTCAAGATATTTTTAATAATTTTTGAAGTTGGGATGATAAAAATGAAATAGTGCAAAGTTTTCAGGGTAAAAAGTGATAACTTTAATATCATTTGACTGTTTTGCCATTCAAAATCAAATGTGTCACACAACAAGGGGATTTTGACAGATTTTTTCGCAAAAATTCAATTTTAAATGGCATTGTGTAATTTTTGCTTAATTTGTATGACAAATTATTACAAAAAATTATTTAAATAGCACATTAAACAAATAGGTATAATTCGAATAGTTTGTCCCTTTTAAGTCATAAAAAGTTACAACCATGATATATATGATATGTTGTAGCTGGAAAACAATTACTCCATAAACTTACATTTTCTATATGAAAGTTCATAGAAAATTCATAACGGGTCTAAAAAAATTCAAATATTCAGTTCCAGAGCTCTGGAGCACTCTTTTAAATTGTAGATGATACTAAGAGTTGAGGATATTGGTAGTGTTTGCAACAGTTCAAAAAAACTACTTCAGAGCGTTTAGCTTAAAAAAGTGATTCAATAGCATTTGCACATGATATTTCTGCTTCTCTTGGTTTTGAAAAAGCTCAAACAGGCCAAAAGTTGAAAGTACCCTTAGGAGTGTGCTTTTTGCAGTTTCTAAAAATTTGTAAATATCTGATTTTTTTCTTTAAATTTTCTATTCTTGTTATTTTCTCAAAAATATAATTTTACCCCAATTAAATCACAGATTGTCCCATAATACTTCTCCAACTCATAATATGTACATGCACATATATTTGAACATATATACACACATAAACATACATGTATATTTAAAAATATAATAAAATATTTTATACATTACATATATTTGTAAAAGTAAAATACTTATTGATATGTGCATAATCTATATGATCATAAATATATTTATTATTATTATTATTATTATTATTATTATTATTATTATATAATACGTAAAATATTGTATTTATATTGTGCAACAATAAATATAGTATTATGTACATATTTATGCTATACATGTATATATCCACGCACGTATATCTATTGATATACTCGAATACCTTATGTATATACACAACAACTATATATTTGTATATATTGTATATTAAACTATACATATACATATACAATCACACATATAATTTTTTATATACACAAATATAATAAAGCATATTATTATACCCAATACAATACTTATACATGTGTAAATATATATAAAAATTATTCTTTTATAACTAAATACTACTATAATTTCTTATATTTAAGTGTATCTAATTAATGATTTATTCATAAATAATTTATTATTAAATTGACCGTTTATTTAGATAGTTGAATTATTACGTGTAAATATCATATCTAATATTATAGTTGTAATTTTCTATTATATAATAGCTAAAAATAATTTAGTTTAATTTTTTTTTATCAAACTCCACAAATTTAGTTATACTTTCATGTCGGATTGCAAACAATAATGGTAAGGCTGCAGTTTTTCTATCGTATGAATTTTATGTTACATGTTGCATTATCAAGTTGTTGGTACTTACTGTATCAAAATATATTTTCAGCACTTTTTTGGAATAATTTTTTTTTATCTATAATCTGCATTCGTTTAACGAATACAAAATTTAAATGGAATAGTCTGTCATGTTACAGATGGTCAGTTATTCCTAATACACATTTCCAAGTCAAACGCATGATGATGCTAGTTGGCCAAAAGATAATGATACAACATTCATCATGCTGAAGTATGAAGAGGTGATCAAGGGTAACGTGGTAGGGCACAAATTTACACCCTCACAGTAGCTAGACCTTATGGTGAAGATGACTCAAGCTTATCCTGGTTACAGCTACACTATCAAGCAACTTCAGGGTAAAATTTGATCGATTCAAACAAAAATAAAAAAGATACCATAACTTGATTACATCTGACACTGGGTTTGGTTGGAACGAGGAGAATAACTTGGTTATGGGGTCTGATGAGTATTGGGCACATTGGTTAGCGGTGTGTCCCTTTTATCTTTACCCATATAAATATTTATTTCACATATTTCAGACCACTATAACATAATTACATTTGGTTTACTATAGGATAACCCACAAGATACATACTTACGAAGTAAAGGACTATCGAACTATAGAGAGTTAACTACTATATACACACCCACTACTGCTATGGGTAGAATATCTAGGGCATTCACACAACGTTTTAGGACACGATGTGTAGGGCAAGGTCGTTGTGATGCATTTTCGAGGATGGGTAGTAGTTGTATGCAAGGTGTAAAAGTTGACCATGTAGGTAGTGCATAAATATTACCACTGGAACATCTTATACACCTAGACCTAGTGGGCCTAATCCTTCATTTTCAGAGTCCTCTCACAAAAAGAAGGCCCTAGACCTAGCTATTGTGTCGGCGATGCACTCGTTCACCCAAGCTAACGATACTATAGTTGGTCCCCAACACAATCACCATTATCGAAGTGTGTATTGAGAAGCTGTCTAAGATATCTGATCTGCCTCTGCCTTTGTTTTAGAGTGCCTACACAAAGCTAGAGGATCCTACTCGATGTAGGATGTTTCTTGCCATGGCACTAAAGCCAAGGTATGGTTATATTGAGAATTTGCTAGGTTAGCAGTGTTTATGATGCTATTTACACATATATGTGTAATATGTATCTTGAATTTGGTAGTTCATTGTATGTTAAGCTATGTTGGGATTCGTATGTCACATTTACTTTATTCAAATTTGATACTGTATTTTCTTATGTTTGTATATGAATTGAATGTTGCTTTATAATGTTTAATGTGGTATGTGGTGTCATATCCGAACCTCTCACTACTCACTTAGCAAAATATAATTCATGCATTACATGTTAATTGCATGTTATTTACATTTATATTGACATCATATAATTCATTTTATTTTATATGGCGTTCTTAATCATTAAACTTAATTTTGAATATTTCGCACGTTATTGATTATCGAATCCCCTAGCCTAAATGGTCAATTCTACATTGGGATAAAAATAAAATTAGGTATCAATATGATGAATATTACTAGGTTACACATTATAATTTTTAAAAGTATTAAAGGTGTCACTAGTAAGATTATATGATTTAATTTAATTTGATCAAGTTATTTCAAAAGTATATATTTGTAAATTAACATACTTGGGATATTGGATATGCTATAATATGATTTAAGTATCATATTACAAGGTCCATATATGCATATGATTTTAGAAATGCAACAAGATAATTATTTAAGAATCGGATGCCAATTAGTTTAGAGATCGAATGAACAGTTAAGAAATTAGGGTAGAATTTATTATCCAATCGTACGAAAATTAAAATAGGTTGTAAATAGATAAATCAATAATGAGAAACACTAGATTACAACTACATAAGGTGTGTGTAATATCATATTTGAACCACCACTTGACACATCAAGTTTTGCTACCTCAAGTTTTGCTATCTCAAGCTACCACCTCAACCTTTCTTCATTTCTATCCTTGAACCACGACCAAAAAATATTTTTTGAGCCATTTCACCTCTAAAACCTCTATTTAAATTTTAGAAGTTGCTCCTAATTGATTCCTAGTAAAGAAAAAAGTAAAGAAAGCAAAGGAAAGTAAGGAATAGCAAGTAGAAGTTTAAATTTGCGCAAAGGTGAGCTTAACTCATGTTTTTTATTTAAGTTCTTGAATTGTTTGAGGGTTTATGATTTTTAAAGCTTCCATTATTATTTATAATCATGTTAGGATGTTATCTATGGTCTTATAATTCATAAAAGAGGAATTTTTAGTTGCAAAATCACAATAGAAATCAATAGGGACATAAACTATATATTTGCTGGTTTTTATTTTTAAAGCTTTATATATGTATAATAACTTATTTAAAACCTATATATTTCACCATATATGTGGTTATATATGAGTTTAGGTGATGTATGTAAGTTTGGAGAGGTTATAAATTAAATTATGGTTTGATAATTAAAGAGACACTCAAAACTGTCATGATAGAACTTACAGTTTTTGTATTGTGATAAATGGGCTGGTTTTGATGAGGTAACTCAGTGATTTTAAGTAATTATAAAATATTATTATATTGATCTATATGTTATCTCAATGTGGTAAAAATTTGGGAGTGATTGGATATGCTTAGAGATGTCAAAATTATCATGCAACTAAATTAGATAGCAAGAAAATATGAAAATGTGAATCTATCCCATTTGATAAATTAGCATGTTTCAACCTAAACATGTTTCTATTGAGTGTTAACAATTAGGTACATGCTATTAGATTTATAATACTTTAATAATATGATGTTTACATGTATCTAAAATGAGAAATTAAGGTATTTAAGGGACTATATTGGGTTCTAGTTTGTGAAACCTTGATTATTACTTAGATAGCTTGGTGTTTAAAGTTTTAGTATGAGATTTTGTACTTTCAACTTGCCAATTTGGGAATGGTGCTTGATGTTGAGTAATATTACAGGCTATTTTACATCTAAGGTTGGAGAGGAATACTGAACAAATCTAGACTGAGCCACCAACCAAGTGAAAGGTAAGTAAAGATTCATGTGCAACTATAATTCATGGACATAGTAAATGTGTGATTTATATGTAATATCATAAATTATATGTGCATAGCAGATGACACGCATTACTGTCATTCATGTCCATTGAGCATACATTCATGGGCATTGACACGTTCATGCATCATATATGAGCATTGTAATAAATTTTGCATTACACGACATGATTCTGAGAAAGAAAAATATTTTGCTGATCACTACTAGTGCACGAAGCATGCATGGATTTGTAGATTCGTGTGCATGAATTTACATGCTTATGAGTATGCATGGATTTGCATGCTTATATCATTATTGGCCATTGGATTATGGTAGTGTGCAGAGCTCTTTTTCGGTGCATAGGATAGTAGCATTGGTCAGGGGCCCAAGAAAGAAATGATTTTGAGAGAAATATTTTGATGCATGGAATTGCATTGTAGGCATAACATTTTGAGATGCATGACTTGATATTGTGGATTATTCTTTGACATGCATAATCTTTACTTACTGAGCATTTGTTCATATAGTTTATGTATTGTAGGTGAGCACGACGATACTTGAAGCATCTTTTGCTGGCTGGGCGGCTGTTGGAGCTCCTACAAGTATCTGAGGGAGTGTGTACATGGATGATGACCTATTGGGCTATTTTATTGGCTTGTTATATTCTGAGTCTGTTGTATTATATTTTGAAACTGGTACTACATTTTGCTTTTAAAATTTTAATGTAAACAAGTACGTAAATATTGTGGTCGTTGTGGGTGTTGTGCTTTTATATAAATATTGATCCTGCTATATACAAGACATATATAAGAAAGTATTTAAACATGGTTGCGCGTGTAAAAAAGTGATTTACCTTTTCTTAAAGTATTATACAAAAAAAAAATATCACACGTACACACAAGTTCTATCATGTCAAATTATACTTTATATATAGTTGTTGAGTAGTTGGTGTTACATGTGGGATTACTGAACATATATATATATATACGAACAGAGTAGCCTGATGAAATGTTACTGTAATGGGGAATAAAGTATTTATTCAGTGATGATAACCATTAACCTTACCATGTGGGTGACCTTTATATTAAGTTATTTGATATATACGTTACATGTTATTAGATATTCTTACAAGTCCTATGCAGAGTAAGTGGGACCTATGAAAGTCCAATATGTTTGAGCTAGTTCCACTAAGAGTTTTCTGTAGGTTACTTTGTCCCATGAGTTAAATTTACAAGTTGTCTTCAATATGCCATTGTCATTTATGATTTTAGGAATATTGAATTGATTGTGCATATTTGTCATTCACATTCGAACTATTTCATTTCGATTTATCCTTATCGAATGAATCTAATTGATATTTTCCATCCTCGATATTTACTTAGATAACATGGATAGTTCATTTAGTTTTATGTTACTCCTTTACTTACAAAATAGGTTCATGATTCATAATTGTGAGTGTAATGTGTTGTCATCTAGATTTATAATGCAGCCTATGCAGCAGACTTATTAAAAAAATATTCAGTGATACATGTTCAATACAACAAGGTTGATTTAGTGACCATGTATGGTTTTTGTCCATGTACAGATCTGCACATTTGGGCTACTTGATTTATATTGATTTTTTTGGAATGAGGGACACTATTGATGATGTTGTAGGCAATGCAATGGATGACAGTGGAGCACATCTAAACAAATGGAGGACAATTCTACACCTACAATTCCAAGGATTTAACTTTTTACTAGAAGTATCCCCTTGTTCATTTTCAAATATGTTGAGGATACCATGTCGTACATCACTACTGCAAGGAGCTGATTAGTTGAACAAAATGTAAGGGCATAATGGTAGATTTTATGAGCAGCTACGGATGGATAAACTAAATTTTCTATTGCCATATTTGAGAACTAGAGAAACTGGAATGGTTCTAAAACATTAGCGCAGTAAGGTAGATGACTAGTATAGGAGCACAAATGAAGTCTCTGGAAACCCAAATAATGCAACTTGCCACATCCCTAAACTCACTGCAGTAAAGAGGAAAGTTCCCAAGTAACATGGAAGTTAACCCTAGGGAACATTGTAATGCAATTCACCTAAGAAGTGGAACAAACATTAAGGGTCCAGAGATAAGAGAAGATGAGGAACAACAAATACATGAAGAGGAAACTTAGAGTGCAACTAAAAAGGGGGCATAAAAGCCTAAATCTATTCATTTTCCTGACAATCCTTTAATTCTTGAGAACACCCTACCTTTTCCTCAAAGATTTCATAAGAAAAACCTAGATTCTCAATTTGCCAAATTCTTAGAAGTCTTTAAGAAAATTCACACCAACATTCTTTTTGCAGATGCATTGGTGTAGATGCCAAACTATATCAAATTTATAAAGGATATGATGTTGAAGAAAAGGAAGTTGGATGATTTTGAGATGATTAGTCTTACTGAAGAATGTAGTGCAATCATCTAAAGAAAACTATCACATAAATTGAAACATCTATGAAGTTTTAATATTCCTTGCACTATTAGTAGTTTATATATTAACAAGGTATTATGTGATCTTCGTACTAGTATCAATCTAATGCCTTTATCTCTTTTCAAGAAATTAGGATTTGAGAGATAATGCCATCAAGCATCATCTTGTAGTTGGTTGATAGGTCTCTTACCTATCCTTGGGGAGTTATTAATGATGTAATGGTAAAGGTTCACAAGTTCATATTTCTTGTTGATTCTGTGGTGTTGGATATGGAGGAAGATCAAAAGATCCCTCTTATTTTGGGCCACCATTCTTAGCCATTGGACAGGTATTAATTGATATGCAAAGAAGAGAGTTGACCTTGAGAATTCACGATGAAGAAGTGATGTTCAACATCTACCATGCAAGAAGGCTTCAAGAGGAATCTAAGTCTAGTCACCTAGTGGAAGTGTTGGAAAAGCAAAAAGAAGAGCATGGGACTAAAAGTTCTTCGAGGAATGAGGTTGTGGATATTGGAGGTGAATGGTGTCTAAGGGAAATGTTGACAACGTCCCTATTAGAGCCCTAACTTGACAAAATCCCCAAAGTCTGGCTAAAGATCATATACTTAGTGCTTCTTGGGAAGCAACCCAAGCCTTTTAATGCGCTTTTGTATTTGATTCTTTAATAGTTAGTTTAATCATTCGTTTAAATCATAGGATTGGATGCTTTGATTGCACTGTACCTTATTTTTCTGTGTTTTGATCTTATTTTCTATGTGTTTTTATTTTTAGGATGATATATGAAGGCTAAAAACACCCCACATGAAGGCACGATGAGTTTTATACATTTGTTCCCAGCAAGAGCTAGAGTCATGACACCACAAGGTTAGATTCACAGTCCGCCCTACAAATTTTAGGTATTACCTAAGGACAGTCAGGCACCATGGCTCTCATTTCTCATATCGCGGTGCAACAATAAAGAAGTAATTGGTGTCACGATGCCCGAACTTAGGGGCCACAGTGCGACCCAAAAGAAGGGGTTGTAAGCAAAAAAGATTTGGCGTCGTGGTGCCCAAGTCTTAAATCGTGGCGAGAGGTCATGATTTAAGGAAAAAAATAAAAAAATATGGGACTGTTCATCCCACCCTCTTTGCTCTCACAGTTAGGCATTTCTTCTTTCCTTTCCCTTAGTGCTACACAACGTGCCACTCATTTCTCCTTACACCACCATAAATCCACTCGTTTGTAAGTTTCTTTTCCCAACCCCTCCACAATTTAGTTTATTTCTACTTTGTGATTGCATATGTTTTTTAGGTTTTATGAATGATGGGTTGGCTTGGTTTGGTGGGATTTATTCGTTCATTGCTTGGTGTAGTGAAATTTTGAAAATTTAGGGTTTAAGGACTCTAGGGTTCACCATATGTGGGAAGGCCAACACTATGCATACAACTTGTTTGATAAAATATCTTAACCAAGGCACATACATCCTAATACCTATTTATCCATCATATGAGCTTACTATTGCCATTACATGTTTTGGGACAACTTCTCCATTGTTTCCATCCCAACACTATTGCAAGTTGTTATGTTTCCATTGCCCTGTGTGTAGTTTGAACATTCCACATCCATGTTCATTGTGCGTATTCTATTTGACCTTGCCTCCCATTTTTAGTGATCCATTGATATATTTTTTCATGTTAAGGCTTGTCATTGGATTTAGCACATGCTTGACTATTCCATGCTTCCCATTGTTTCTTTCTTTCATAAGTTGGCATATGTTTGATTCTACTTCTTTCATTTTATAGGCTTGTTGACATGGCGATAAAGGGAAATAAAGGTAAGGCGCCTACATCCAACTCATTTGATGGGAGTTATTTTAGAAATATAAAAGTCAAGAAGAAGTTTTATAAGGTACTTACTAGGAGGAGCATCATTCCCGAATAAGGCCTCCAACTTGCACTAAGGGACAGTGACCTTGCAGCGATGATCAGGGCTTACTAGTGGCAAAAGTTAGTTGCTCAGCCAAAACCTTACACAATTAACATTGTGCATGAGTTTTATGCTAATGCATCAGACCACCATGCCAGTGACCCAATGCACACCAACTATAAAGCCTTCGTATGGAGCCAAGAGGTGTCATATGAGATTGACACAATTCAAAATTATTATATCCTACCGAGGGTTGATCATTCATCCTACACGCATTCATATCATAGCCTCCAAATTTAGACATGTTCATCACTGCTTAATGCCAGCCAAAAACTACATGGCATCGCTCCACTAAGGAGAAGGGCTGTTCTCTTTCATTCTCCAAGCTAGCTTTCAGCATATACGAAAAGGCTTGGTTTTATTTTATTTGTGCCAAGCTCCATCCCACTAAAACTGTGAGCAGCGTTACGAATGGTAGGGCCTATCTATTATATGCCATCACACATGATATTTCCTTTGATGTTGCTACTATTATATATGAGTCAATTATCTATTCTATGTAAGGTGGCATAATAGGCAGTTTTTTGATATCGTCCCTTATTTATGGGCTATGCAAGAAGGTTGACATTAAAAAGGGCAAGGATAAGCCTCTTGAGCGACCTTTAGGCATCTATGATTACCAAGTACCAGTAATGGAAAGGGGCCCAGCCTAACCCCACAAGTGTTAGGTTTCTTCTTGATGAGGCCTCTTCAAGGCTTGATCCTCCACCACTGTCTTTCTCTAATTATCATGCTAAGACTTCCACACCACCATCACTTTTGGAGATCGCTTCTCCAATTGTTGGCTTCCCATCAGTCGCTTTTGATTCTGATTTTTATGAGGAGATAGGGATTACATCATGATGTTTGTCTGCTATACAGAGTTGTTAGCTGTGTGGACCATCACCAGGTTGTTAGAGTAGGATGCCCAACGCCCCAATTAGATTGGGTATATTATACTCTTTTGCTTTTGTAAAGACAATCTTATTGGGAATCATATTAATAAAAAGGCATTTAGTTTATCTTATGTCTTGTATTTTTTATTTCTGCACATTAGATAAAGTCCTCAGACCAAATTTAGCTACAGGGCATGGTCACGCATATGATGACGATCATGGAACATGCCTCTAAGGCTTTGGTCTTAAATAAGTTCCGAGTCGAGAGTTTTTTAAGATGGAACATCAAATAGCTCAGTAAGACTCGTACATATAATGCATGCTCGTGAGACGAGAATGTCACATTCCATTGGCATTAGCGTAGAGACGTAAGTGCATGTATGTGGGTGAATATTAGGGAACAAGTACACCGAATATGGCCCGTAAGAAATTCTTAGTTGGAGGCTTTGCCCGTCGAAATAAGAATTTCTGTGTTGCGATAGTACACGACTAGTCCTTAGACTTGAGGCACGATGGTAGCCTTGTGTGCATCCTGCAGCACTTTGATATATCTTCTGATTGCTTGACAATCACAAAGGGGCTATGTTGGGTGTTGCACTGGTGTGCATGGAGGTTTGTCAGTGGCTAACATAGAATTCGACACTTGTCTTTTTAAACAAGGGAATCTCATGTGTTTTCATAGCTCGTAATTCAAAGACCTTAGCCAAGGCAGAATGAATTTTGATTCATCAAGAATCATTGGAACTTGAAATGGGATCACAACAATTGAATCATTTAGGGTTTCGACTTATAATCCATGCCTTAGATTCAATCGAGAGATTAGCTATCGAAAGGACCGTACGTGTATGGTACTCGCAACTGAAATAGGTTTACTCGCTATTTCACCTAAAACTAGTTTGTCATGATTACTTGCTAGGTGTTTTCATGGATAGTGAGGTTCTTGGAATTAAGGAGTTGATTCCAAGCGGATTAATTTATTGGATTAATTAATTGGAATAATTGTTATTCATAAGTTGCAAATGTTGCAAATCCACTACTAGGTTAGTAGTGAACCTAAGAGGGTCACACATCTTTATGGAAAGTAACATTTTTAATTTTAGATTTTATCCAATGGTTGGAAATTAATTAATTAATACTGATCAATTAATTAATTAAGGGTTCTATTTAATTTAATAGTTAAATGAAATTATTCAATTAAGTAATTGGACCTAATTTGATTAGGAAGCCCAATTGGAGTAAATTAAATTAATCAATTGGATTGATTAAATTGGGATTGAATCAATTGAATTGATTTGAGGATTTTTGAGTCCAAACCCAAAATAAATGTGGATCACTTAAGAAGCCCACTAAAGTATGAAGAGAATAAATTAAATAAATATGATTTAATTAATTAATATATTTATAAATAAATAAATATAGTGACCAATTATATAGGATAAAATAGGCCACTAAAATTTAATTTATGTATAAATATAATTATAGTATATATATATGATATATATCTATCTTGATATTATTTGAAGAGTTCAAATTACTATCAACAATACATGTAGATAATTTTGATGATTAATGTAGTTTCAAATTAGTCCACATACAATAGAAGAGTGAAAAAAGAAGAGTTCTTGGAAGATTTGGAATCCTTCCAAAATAAGGTTTTGAAATAGTTCAAAATAGAAAAACTTTCTAAAAGTTGGAAAAGGATTAAAATTTTCACCCCTATATATATGAGGGATGGAAATTACATAATTCAATTCAAAAATTTGAGCAAAAATATTTTGTTTAAAGTCTTCTATTTTTACTCTTCAAGAAAAGAAAAGAAAGAAAAAGAAAATCAGTTTCTTGTTATTTTATTCATATTATTGTTTCAAAAACTTAAAGAATCAATCTTTATTGTTCTTGAAAATATACTCCGGTTCTAAATTAGTAAACAATTAAAAAGATACTAGTAAATCCTTTTGATTGGTGTTGATTTCCGTATTATGGACCTGATAGAAGGGAGACACTTGGATCCCTGCAAATTCTAATAGTCTAGAATAAGTAATTGATTGCTTCATTCCCTACAATAACCAGAGTGCACGAAAGGTATAATCTGATTTTATATTTATTTATATATTCACTTGAATAAGCGCGATCGTTAAAATCGCTTTCGAATCAAAGGGGTTAAATTTATGTTTGATAAAAATTTTAATTTTTCACTGCGTATACCCCTACGATTATATTGAACCCAACACAGGTAACATTTCAGGCTTACATACTGGAGCATGATGAGTTATTGGCTAAGTATATTCACTAGCCCACACCTGATATTCGCTTCTCTTTGTTGTCAGTAGATCCCCCTTTTTCCCCTAAGGATGACGAAGATGCTCATTCTCCATGATATGCATTCTTCAGGAA
This sequence comes from Paulownia fortunei, assembly GCA_019321725.1. Lineage (NCBI taxonomy): Eukaryota > Viridiplantae > Streptophyta > Magnoliopsida > Lamiales > Paulowniaceae > Paulownia > Paulownia fortunei. The sequence continues at coordinate 14,945,001 of CM033107.1, read as the reverse complement.
GTCCTCTATTTTAATCTTCACTACTCTCCATTGGGGATAATAACTTAATCAAGTTTGGGGGGTGTGGTTTCTTTTGTTTTGGTATTTATAATGTCTAGCCTAGTATTTATCATTATTACAGTCAGTTGAGTCTATTTGAGTCGTGGTTTTATTGTTTTATGTTTTTATTTTTTTATTTAAAAATTAAAAAAATAGTTGTATTCTCGAGTTATATTAGTCCTAAGCTTATATCCAATGATGAAATTCAATTGCATTAATGATAACTTGCTAGTATTATTGAATATGCTTATCGATTTGTTGAAAGTGTATATTAGTTTGACTTGAAATTGTGACTCTTGATCATATCGCACACTAGTCTTTTGCCATACTCTGTTGGTTTTCTTAGAGACAACTTATACAGTATGATTATTTTCAAAATGATCCCACCAAACTTTAGAACTTGTTTGATTACTAATCGAGGCGAAATCCTAGGTGATATAGCATTAGGAAGATGATTTAGGTCATTTTTTGACCGATTGAGCCTATATAGCCACCCTATATGTTAATTATCCCTAGTGTCCCCTTTTAAGTCAATATTGAAATATTTTTCTTGGAATCCCATACATAATTGCTTAGCATCATACATATTTTATCCATAATCAAATCAAATCCATTCACTCATACACATAAGTATTTTAGGATTTTCAATGGACGATCTTCTACAGAAAAGAACTCTTTTGTAAACGCACTAGCAACCTTGGTATCCTTGATGGAAATTCGAGAAGATGATGATATGGCGCCATTTTCCATCATGAGACAGTCTATCCCAACTCAATTGTTTCTGCATTAGTGAAACCTCAAAACTAATGAACAAATACTTCCAAGACATCGTGACCTTTCTAAAGTTTGGGGGCTACCTTGATGGATATTCCTAGAAAGATCGGGTTGCCTTCCAGAAATTGGCAGCACATTTTATATTGATTAATGATTAGTAGTACCAGAGAGACTACAATAGGGTTTTTTTTTAAATGTATCAGAGAGGCAAAAGTCGATAGAGTGATTAGAGAAGTCCATAATGGGGTTTGTATTGAGCGGTCGGCCTAGCCTTGGCCAAAAAGATTTTGAGGTAAAGATATTATGAGAACACCCTAGAAGAAGATTGTTTCTCATAGGTACGCTCATCCCATCAATCAAGGGCCAAGCTAGGGCAGCCGTCCCCCTCTTAATTTTTTATAAATATATTTTTTTATTTATAAAATTTAATAGAATTAAAGTTTTTGCCGCCTTTAAATTATAAAATTATCTCAGTTACCCCCTCAAATTTTTATAATCTAATTTTGAATATGTAAATTTAAAGATATTCTAAATTATTTGAAACTTCATTTTTTCAAAATTTTAGGTGCTTATTATTAATATAAAGTTTTAAAAGGTATTTGTACTATTAAAACTTTATTATGATTTTATCTCTATAAACATTATTTATATTAGTCAAAAAATACTCATTATTGTTATTTTTTATACTTATTTGTTAGTTTTTAACTTATTTGAGTCCACTTTCTTTACTTATTATTTGAAATTATTCTAATTTTTATGTTACAAGAAATCATAAGTGTAGGTTTTTAAGAATAGATTTCATTTGGATAATGATTATGAAATAATACTCAAATGTATGCAATAGTTTTTGGAAGAAAGTTTGATTGACAAATCCATTTTTGATATGTTACTATAAATTTTTATAATGTTAAGAATTATTTTTATTTAAACAATAGTTCTCTTTCATAATAAAAATAATTAAGAACTTCATTAATTTTTTAATATATTTTTAATTCATTGTTTTCTCATAATATTTTTTCATTCACATTTATATAATTTATTTATTTTATTGAGTTTCATTTGTCTAATATTTTGTGTTTCATTTATATTTTAATATTGTTTGGTCCAATAAGAAATAAATTATCATCTCATTTTTGTTACTATTTAAAATATGATTTCATAATATCACATTTAGAACGTTAAAATTAATTTTTTTATTGAAAACTTTTTCTCAAGTAATCTTTTACAAATGAGTAGCTACTTATATAAACTACGTTTTATTTGAAGAACCATTTTTTTTTCACAATAATAAAAATAATTTTGAACACTTAATAATGACTTATAAGATTGTGATAAAATTGTAAGAATTACTCTAATATTCGGATTATATTTTCCAACATTGTAAGTTAGTTTTTGTTTTGTGTTAGATTGAATTAGAATTTATTCTCATTTTCATTTAAAAATCATTTTTTTGTTCGAATACTTATGCAAATATGATAAGTATGAGAAATTTATGTATAAATATCATATTTTTATTTATAATTATATTTATTTTTTAATAATTAATTAATAAAAAAATCACAATAAAAAAATATTTTTATAAATAAAAAAAATAATTAATATTATATTTTTATAATTGGATCTGCTTCGGCTCCGCCCATGCCATCTATGTCAAATCTATGCCAATTTGCAACACCTTCCCCCATTTGAGCTCTGCACTATGGCTTTGTCTTAGCCTCGCTGCTTAAGGATCAACATCATTAGAAAGATTTCTCCGAAGGTGTTAAAGCGGAGGTATCAGATTTGCCTGAAGAATGAAGAATATGGCATTACCCGAACATATATCTTCCCCTTACAAACCATGAGCAAATGGTGGTGTGGAAGTTGCCAACAAGACCATTAACACAATTCTGAGCAAAACCATGGAGAAATACTAGGACTGGTCTGATAAGCTACCCTACCCTACGTCCTATTCTGACAGTACCGAAATACTGTCAGAATAGCAACGAGGGCTACACAGTATTCGATGAACTCCCTATGGAGTTGAAACAGTCTTACCAATTGAAATAGAGGTTCCGTTTTTGCAAGCAACGCCAGAAGTTCCAATGGCCAATTGGGCCCAATCGTGAGACAATGAGTTAGTATTAGTTGATGAGAGGAGGCTGAAAGCTATGCAACAGAATAATCTGTACCAGAGGAGGATAGCCAGGGCATTCAACCAATGGGTGAGAGATCAAGCATTGAAAGAAGGGGATCTTGTTCTGAAAGAAGTAGTCAAATATTGGAGAGGAAAGTTCAGTCGAAGATGGTGACGCCTGCACATGATCTTAGAGATTAGGACTGGTGGGGCTAATTGGTTGGCCGATCTAGATGGATTCCCGTTTGCTGCACCAATGAATCTGGATCAATTGAAGAGAAACTAATCCGTAGGAAGTCTTGTATATGCTAGGATGGAGTTTTTAATTTATATATAACATTTTTCCCATGTTCCCCGTTGTATAAGAACTGCATGTAGCTTTATCCTCCGCTTCCTGCAAAGAGAAAGTCTTTCAAAATGCCCGCTAGAATAAAAAACATCAAAAGAGGAGATCGAGACAAAACTTAGGGCCTAGAATAGGTTTTAAAAAGAAATAAAAAAGTACAAAAGAAAATAGAGCCAAAAAAAAAAAAAAAAAAGGTACCAAAAAAGAGTCATAATCAGGAAATGGGAAAGAGGAGGTACGTGGGGAAGAAACTTCGAGTTTAGCCACTGCCCCTCAACACCCTCAAACCTGTTTTTGATTAGGGGGAAAATCTTATCAATGTAAATTGAAAATTCATATTATTAGTAAACTAACTCTCAATTTTATATTGATGTGTATCATTTTGTTTCATTTCTTTAATTTATCTTGCAAAGACATATGAGTCTATGGCCTAGAATGTCTGGGTAGTGCGCGCCTCTCCAAACTCCTTTTGATATTGGCTGAGTCCACCTTGAGTAGTCGACATTGTAGCTACATCACAAGAGACATTTTCACTCTCATTCCTTTTTCGAATGACCTCATACCCTTTAGTTAGTTATCCACCCTCAATAATTATTCAATAACCACCCAATTTACCCCTTCCACTCCATCAAATATAGTTTGACCTTTTTATTTCTTTTTAAATTATATTTCTTATTAGCATACTAAATCACAAAATTATTAGTGTTAGTTTGTGTATGTGCATGTGGTTTATACATCTAGACTTATTATGAGGTTTATTGATAATAATACTTTTAGTATATTGTGCATATATATATATAGTGTGTGTAGATATGTAAATATATGATATACGCGTGTATATATATGCACATTAACATTCATTCATTGATAAATATTCCTGAACGTAAATACATATGCATATAAAACTATACTTAAAAGACATATATTACGTGTATGCATACATATATGTATAGGTATATGTATTTATGTATTATATATGTTCGCACAAACATACCATATATACGTGTACATAGACGCACATATTTACATTTCTTTGTTTACATATATACTTGGACACACACACACACACATATATATATATGTATATGTGTGTGTGTATACATAAAACACACAAAGATATATGTATATTTGTTCACATATATATAAAATTATACTTAAATACAGATATATATTACATATGTATAGATGTATGTATATAATGCACGAATGTATACATTCATAATCTATATATCATTTATGTATATGTATATATATATGTGTATACATAAAACACACAAAGATATATGTATACTTGTTCGCATATATATAAAATTATACTTAAATACATATACATATTATATATGTATAGATGTATGTATATAATGCACGAATGTATACATTCATAATCTATATATCATTTATTATGTATATACACATATACCATACATACGTGTGTATACACACAAACAATACATTTTCATATATTTAGACATAGCTGGTTTTCTTTACAAATACACACACACATACATACACTCACACATACACACACACACACATACATAATTTTTATGTATGTGTGTGTTCATTTGTAAAGAAAACCAGCTTTTGAAACCAAATTTTTCTTCTAAAATGTGAAGCCTTATTTTGGGACGTAAAAAAATAAAAGAGTAATAAATTTGAGACAAAAAAGTATATGCGTATGGAAATATATATGTATACATTTATAAATGTATATAATGATAAATATATTCAAATAATATTACATGTATTCGTGAAAATCGTAGACTTGTATACATATATATTCTATATCGAGTTACAATATCAAATGCATGTACACGAATAAATAAAAATTAATAGTATAATGTACATTAATTAGTATACATAATTATATATTTATACACAAGTACGCACATAAATATATGTATACATTATATATTTATCCATTTATACACATACAATATATATAAATGAGTAAATGCATGAATATATATTTTATATGTACTATTAATATAGTATCAAGAGTTGGAAAGATATAACAAAAAAATAATTGATCATATTTGTTTTTGTTTATTTGATCAAATTCCACGAAAAAAAAGGACAATTTTGATATTTACATGCCAAAAAAGCAAATTGGATATATTGTTAGAAATTATTTACCAAACATTCTTTTTTGACGTATCCAACTTTTACGCATACTTTGCAAACCCTTCTAACTTTTGCTTAGAAGAGAAGCATGTTCTCTTCCATTCAAAAAATAAATTAATTAATAAAGACAAACAAATGAATTAATAACATTTAGGTGCAATCTCCACTTCTCAGACTCTGCAGTAGCTTTAGATATCCTAACCCTTCAGGCTTAATATACCTGCAGGATTTCAGAAACAAGGCAATACTAACATGTAATTCAGGTAAAGTATAACAGGTGTTCACTTCAAAAAAAAAAAAAAAGAATAATATTAAGGCCGGTCTTTTATCCTGCAATGAGCGGAGGTCAATTTGAATAAGCAGAGTATAGACAAATACCATTGGACCAAGAGAGAAGAACCAAAAAAAGGAGGTATGTCATTCTCCATCTTGTTAGCATTCAATTGGTTGGAGGTTACGAATTTAATAAACAATCAATAATGCTCGAGAAGTGTCGTCTAATTATCACAATCCTGAGGGATTTCATAACAAATAATTAGAAGTACAAAAAGAATGATGAGACTACAATAACTAAACTGATTATTTTTCTCAAACATAGTAGAATTTTTTTCAGACACCATATTCAATTGGTTATATTGTTTAGTTCACATCCCTATATGGCTACATCAATTAAGGCATCACTCACAATTCAACATATGATAGACATTGGAAAGATATCATACCCATGGCGAAACAGGAAATCAATAATGACGAGATTGCAATTTTCCTTGAAAAACTGTGTGCTCCTTATGATATTTGCAACATGTGTAATAGGGACTAGTTTAAAGCTTTCCACCTCTCCATCTGCAGTGTGCAAAAGAATACGTGTTGAGAGAATCTTTTATTTATTTTGGAGCAGAAATTTTAACAACCTTACCCTCATTCGCAGGAACAAAGCCCTCGGGAAGCTTTAGATCATAACAGAAAAGAACATCTCTCTTGAATCTATATCCATCGATGTCCAAGTAAGATACGGCTCCAACTGCTGTGGCTCTGAGTAAACAAAAGTAACTGAAATCATTTATTGATTCATCGATGAAGGATCTTATGATAATAAAGCATTCTGGGAACAAAAGATGCATATTTTACTATATATTTGGAAAGCAGAGATATCGAATTGACAAACTTACTTGCTGGAAATAGATCTTGGTATCCCAGCTTCTTCTTCACATTCCTTCACAAGATTCTCCCCACAGGATATTCCATGAGGCTGTACTTGTATGCATACAAATATTTTTCAAAAAAAAAGCTGTACTTTTATCAGCAGAATGACTATTTGAAAAGAGTAATTTAGTGATTGTTAAGAAAAATGGATCTCCATTCCTATGAGCAAAGTTACCACAGATTTGTGACACAAAAAAGAAAAAGAAAAAGAAAAAGAAAAACAAACAAACAAACAAGTTAGTCTAAATATTGAACCAGATGGACAGATGTCATTCCAGAAACATTAAGGTTGGTTAATTACAAAACCTCCTCCTGAGATTTGGCCTATTTCCAGAAATTACGCCTCTAGTTTACAAATTACAAATACTCCGTTCATATTTGTCTCCATTTTGCAAATTGCACCTACTATATATCATCGTTAAAATAGAGTTTTCTCATTTTTTTTGTTTAATATCAACATTTTTCCGTAAAGGTGATAGACGACAGATTCAATTTGTAAAGCAGGAACAAACCTCAAGGGAATATTTGTAATCCCTAAGGGAGTTTTTGTTTTTTATAAACTTAGAAAGGTAGTTTCTTAAATAGGCCAAACCTTAGGGCTGGTTTTTTGTAATTAACTGTATTAAGAAATTACATCCATATGCCTAATGAGCAGAAAAACCCAATTTCAAAACATGACAAAGAACGATCAAGTCATACCAGCCCTCCAGCAACCAGATGATCAAGCTTTCCAGGATACGTGGGTTTTACTTTACTTCTCTTCCCTATCCATAGATATTTCTGGTCATCTCTTTCAACATAGCCATTCATATGAACTCCATAAGCCTAGCATGACAAATACCATTCTAAGAAAGCAGTTAATATTGTTTGCAATATACTTTACAATCATCAAGAACTGAGATCTACTTAAGCACAGTTTTCAATGTAAACAAAATGACAAACGTCAACATGACTCCATATTGTTTGCAAAACCTGCCTATTAACCCATAATGTTTGAAATAGACTATCACTCTCTGAGATATTAACATACCTGCAAAAAACCCAAAAGAAGATCCTGCAAATTGTTGTCTTAATTTTTGCAAGATTAGAGCTCAAATAAAAATAATTGGCACAGGTTCCCAACACAACAAGAGGGTCATCATCCTACTTTTAAAAACAAGGGAATAATCACCCAGATTCACAATCCAAAGAGACAATTATATAAGTACCCCAAGCAAGTATTGAGTCATCAATATTAGAGAAAAACATCCTGCACTTAAAGCAATTTCTGTGCTGCCTCCTAAGCTATCCAAGACAGAGTAAGAATTAATTATTCTATGTGCAAGATATGTTATTCCTCATTAATGATAAGACCCGGGCAATCCTAATACTTATACATGACATCATTTAAAGTCTTTATTTTACAAACTGGTGATCAGATACAAGAAATAACTAGAAATAAGGTAACATATGAAGTTTCTGACGAATGTATGTCACCTTTATTCCAAAGTATGATGCCGCTGCGCGTTCCAGTAAGAAAAGTTCTGGTGTCCCAAAAGAAGATGTAACAGGATAGAGCTGTGAATAGTACAATAAGCGCAAGTTATAGAATAAAAATATGTACACATATGTTCTGCAAATCCATAGAGACATCCAATGCAATTTCTTATGACAGTGGAGAGTGTATGATGGAAAATTAAATAGTTTGTGATCACAAGTACCTCATTTCGAATTCCTGGAATAAGTTCTTCACCCAAGCACTTGACTACGTCTCCAACAGCTTTTGTCCTGTCCTCTGGTGCACTCAGTGCTGGATGTAATGTTACATGGCATCCAAAATTGCTGCCGTAAGACGGGTTTTCTGGGAAAGAGAATACATCTTTATATCTCCTTAGATGGTGAGCAAATCTGATTATATAGCATTAAGAATTGACCATATCAATAGAAGACATAATTAACTCCACAGGGCAACAAATAAACATAGGCAATATTTGGTTTTATTCTCAATCTTCATTTTCATTCTCAATTTATTCTCTCGAAACACATCCAAACATATATCACGTTCTCCAATACATTTCCCTCCTAATACATTACATTTTTCAATATATTCTCCCAAAATACCCAAAACAAATCCAAACATTCCCATAGTCTTTCTGAGTTCCTCTTAAGTGCAGTTATGGAATTGGTGAATAAAGTTACAAAACCTTAGGCCATTTCTTTGAGGTTAATGACTTGTATGCCTAAATTCAAAGAGTTAAGTCTTTGCTTAGGCTAAAAAATGAATTGGGTGCCACACGACTTAATTACCGATCTAAGGGCACAAAATAAATGATATACCAGCATTATCAAAACCTGTAAAAGTAAAAGTCCAGGCTCATCCCATGAAACCTCAATGCTTCCTTTGGATCAAGGATTTAGTGGAGGAATGAAAAAATAAATAAATTCTATTTGAAAGTTTTTCCAGTGAACTTTAATATAATAAAAAAAGAGATGAATAAATTTACATATATCAGCAAATGTCCAGCGTAACATGATAAAAGCTGAGATGAAAGGTAAATTGAGAGCAACGTCTTTCCACCATACAAAGAGACAATTTGATTCATCTCTTATATAGATGAATAGCACAAATTGAGGAAACAAAATAAACACAATAACTACTACTTCACTCCTAGACTTTCTGATTATAGTTTTTTTTTTCTTTTTTTTTTTATTAAACGAATCATAGCTAGAATAAGGAAAAAAACTCCAGATTGGGAAATCAATTCGGGGTTGCCTTCTATTCCACTCCCCTCACCTCAGGCTGGCATGAAGATGTCTTCCATGGCAACCTTGCTAACTAGACTTTCAAATTACTTTTTATGCAACCGTGAGAACATCAGCAACTTGATCAATTGTTTGAATACATGGCATACAAATTATTCCATTGTCAAGTTTCTCCTTGATGAAATCCTTATCCACTTCTACATGCTTAGTTCTGTCATGGATGACCGGGTTGTGAGCAATAGAAATTGCAGCTTTCTTGTCACAGTACACTTAAATCGATCAAGGAATGAGAATCTTTAAGTTTTCTAGCAGTCTCTTTTGTACAAATCACTTCACATATCCCGTGAGCTACTGCAGGAAACTCAGCTTCAGCACTGCTTCTAGCAACCATATCTGTTTTTTTCACCTCTAAGTGACTAGATTACCACCCACAAAGGTACAGTAGATTGAAGTTGACTATTTGTCCATAAAACTTCCTGCCAAGTCTGTGTAGGCCTCTATGCCATTATTTCTTGAAGAGTAATCCCTTTCCAGGCATCCCCTTAAGTGTTTTGCACCAAGTGAGCTGATTCACTACACTCACAGCTAAACCTATATTGAGCCGAGTATGTGATAAATAGACGAGCCTACCATTAATCTTTGGTATTTCTCTCTATCTATCACATCTTTAGTTTCGGCAAGTTGTAACATCAGGTTGGTTGTATTGGGTTTCAATTATCCTGCATCCAAGTGTGCCTGTTTCACTAAGTCCAATGCATACATTCACTGATCAACCAAAATACTCTCCTTTGATCTTGTAAATTCTATCCCAAAAAGTGTTTTAGCACCTCCAAATCCTTGATTTCAAATTCATGTGCGAATTTTTTTCTTTGGTTCCTCCATCTCTGGATTGTCATAACATGTCATTGTTCTATTATCTACATACAACTAGAATAACAAATTTACCATTTTTAGAGATCGTGTCATCAACTTCGCTCTAGGTATAACCGTAGCTCTTCACTGCCCTTAGAGATTGTTTGAGGCCATATAAGGTTCTTTTTAGTCCATACCTTGTCTGTCCCAAGGTTCTCTTCATACCCACGTGGAAGAACCATAAATACTTCTTATTCCATGTCCCATTAAGAAAAGCATTCTTCACATCGAGCTGATGGAGCCAATCAGAGTTCACAACTAAAGAGAATATTAATTGTATTCAGTTCATCTTTGCAACTGGAACAATTATCTCTTGGTAGTCAATACCTTGTGTCTAAGTGAATCCTTTGGCTACAAGTCTTGCCTTCTATCTCTCTATGCTTCTATCTACTTTACATTTTACGGTGAAGACCCATTTACATTACACAGTGGTCTTGCCTCTCGGTAACTCCACAATCTCCCAAGTCCCATTCTTTTCAAGGGCATTTATCTCCTCCTCAACTCCTAACTTCTAATCCGAATCACCTAGAGCATCCTCAATAGATCTTGGTATATACAAGTTAAAAATATTTGAGAGGCATGCTTTATGGTTTTAGACATTTATTAGTATGACAAATATTTAGCAATAGGATGATGGGTACAAGATCTTATTCCTTTTCTAATGGCAATGGGAGCATTCAGGCTACATAATATTTGAAGTTTCTATGGATAAAATTAAAGGAGCAAGTTTAGGATTAACCTAAGTGAGATGAAGACCATTATTCGGAGGCTCTAATTGACTAGTTGCTTGTGTGATTTTCTCATGGTATAAAATGTGAAGCCCAAAGTTTGGATTGTGTTGATCCATTTGTAGTAATTCTCTCGTGTTTCAAATTCAACAATGCTCAGAACTGGTTAACTGAATAGATCCTTGTTGAACATTAGTTTCCTTGGTTTGCTTACCAAAGTAAATTAGATATTCAATTAAGGTCGGTAGAGGATTAGAAACCTTCCAAAAATTATCTTCTTCCTTGTTATTCTCCCCCTAAAGATGATTTTTGTTGAAATAAGGTTGATTTTCCGTGAAAGAGATATCCATATTTTTGTGACTTGTAAAAGGACCAACATACTTATACCCTTTTTTATTTGGAGCATATCCAATGAACACACATCTTTTAGCTCTAGGATCCAATTTTCATCGAACAATTTGGGGAATGAAAACAAAGCAAGTGCAGCCAAATACTATTAAAGGTAAATTTGAGTATAAACGAAATGTTGGAAAACATTTTTTGAGAGCATTAATTTTAAAATAAGGGTTCGCATTCTATTAATCAAGTGGCATATCAAACATCTCCTCAATATATTTTGGAATATACATAACATAATAGCTCAAGCTACTTCAAGTAAATGTCTAATTTTTCTCTCGGCACTTATATTTTGCTAGGGAGTCTCACGACATGTTGAATGATGCAAAATGCCTTACCTTTAAAAATTATCCCAAACACTCATTAAAGTATTATGTTCCATTATTGATCGAAGAATGCAAATTTTTGTTTTGAATGAGATTCAATCATGCAAAAGCCTTTTCCACTTCAGATTTCGTGCTTAGTAAGAAAAACCTAAAACCTAGTGCGATTATCAATTAAAGTTACAAACCACCTTTTTCTAGACAAGGTGGTAACCTTTGAAGGTGGTTTTGACGGACTATAAAGTTTTGAAATAACTTTAACACCATTATCTAAATGACAACTTTCACATTGAAATCATATAACAATATACTCTTTTAAACAACTTAGGAAACAAATGTTTTAAATAAGGAAAACTAGGATGACCTAGTCTAAGGTGCCACAAATAAATTCGGTAGGCTAGTCATATGATAAGATGCTCCTGAATTAATGATCTATGGGGCAAAATTTAAAACACAAGATAAGGCCATCGAATTTCTATCTGTATGAGCCAATAAGCAATTAAGAATACCAGGTGTTGAATTGGACTTCAGTAACTTAGGAGTTGACCATTTTGTTCTTTGCTAAAGAAACTAGTTTAGTCCTCATTGGCAGAGGGTGGTGATAGTTTCTGTTTGGTTTTCATGGATCAAGCAACAAGTTTCTCCAGTATGACGCGGTTTGTTGTAGTGGTCACACTAATCACAAAGTTTTTGATTAGCGTAACACTGATTAGGGAAATTATGCCCACCAACAATGGCTTCGGCAACAACCAGTGCGGAGTTCTCGATCACACCACCTGTTCCACCGCTCTTCTTTGCATGACAAATCTTCGACTTTCGCAACGTACCTCTTAAAAGGCTATATGGGCTCCCACTACCCATTTATATAGATGTTTAGGTAGACAAGTCATAATCCACATAATAATGTCTTTGATATTCTTCATTATACATGTATGATTTTAAAAAATATCAAATTCGTGAGTTAATTTGATTAAGTTACAGATTTGAGTACAACATGGGGCATAATTTAGTTGGTTTTTAGCTTTTTAGACTTAAATTATGAGGTAATTAGCTAGACTACCTCAATTTAGCATCGACGACATTTAAATGGTTGATTAACTACATACTCCCTTTGTCCGAAAACAAAAGCTCCTATTTGATCCGCATAGAGTTTTAGCTGAGAGCTGAAAAAGTAAAACTTTTACGTATTTTTACACTATTGTCGTTGAAAGTAGTGGTTCAAAATTAGTGGTGTCACATCATTAAATAGACATTTTGATAACAAAAGATCTATTTTAGGAAACGACGCCTTATTTGGGATGTCCCTAAATGGTCATAAGAGCAATAAATTTGGCCCAAATGGATTATTAGATATTAACTAATTTAGCTATTTACTTTTGGAATAAAATTTGATAAATCCCAAAAAAATATAATAAAAATATTTAGATTGATAATTAATACTCCTTATGTCCAAAATTTGTGACTCCTATATACTACTGGGGACGTGTCAAAATAAGACTCATTTCCCATAATAGAAATTCTTTTCCCAAAATAGAAATTCTTTTCTCATAAATACCTTGTCACTTAAAGTAATAATAAAACACTATCAATTCTCAATCACTACTTTTCAGAACAATTATGTTAACATATTCAAAACTTTTACATTTTTAACTCTTGTCTAAAACTCTATGTTCATCAAATTAAAAGCATAGTATTGGGATGGAGTATATTATTATACAATATGGCATCATTCAACTAACTACAAAATTAATTTGTCTGCAAATGATAATTTATCCCAAAAAAATTTCAATGGGACCATTTGCAATGATATCTAACAAACAAGTAGGTGAGTTGTATTTTCTTATCCCTGTGGAGACTACATGTCTGGTCAACTACATGCTTCTTAGGGGACAAATATTGATGATTTTGCACCTCCTCGTCACTCCACATGGTAGTGATCATACATGTAAGTTTTATTATAAGGACATTATGTCATTAACTACTATGACATATAGATGGACTATATACTAGCATTCATTGTTTTGTATGTGGATGCACTTTTTATTGATCAATATTCGATAAATAATTGGATAATGATATTTGAAAGCTAAAATAGCGCATATGTACTGTATAGTTTATTAAACTTTTGGTGGTCAACAACAAGCTAACTGGGAAAACTTGACGTGTTTTAATATATTTGTTTTTAATTTTTTTCAAAAGTTTCTAAGCACTGTTTCAGCAATTTAACTGAAAAATGTCAGCGTCACTATTCCTACAAACCATGGGAACCCAGCGAACATAGGATATTGAATTTGCAGCTCGCTGCCCAGTATACTAATTTAAACTAACAAATACATGAAATTCATCCATTATGAAAAACAGCAAATAAAATGATAGCAATTGTACCTATATGCTATGTTTGGACCTTGGATTTTGATATGTAAAATAAAAAAGAAAGGAAGAGGAAAGTATAAAACAAAATAAAGTATAAAGTACGATCATTTGAAGGAAGGAAACTAAAATCCTACGATCTGTTCTTCAATAACAAGTCAAAATTGAAAAAGGTGTGCAGAAGGCATGATTTACCCGTTGTGAACATAGCCAACTATCTGTTCTTCAATTACAAAAGGGATAAATTCACATTGCTTCTCCTGAAATATATCCCGCAATTAGAAAGAGGATAAATCACAAAACGGGTAATTCAACTAGTAAGAATCAGTAAGTGTGTGTGTGTGTGAAAATTAAAGCAGGCGGTTTCAAGTGAAAACAATTACAGAATTGCGATTGCAGAGCGTCACTTTCTCGATGAATCCTCGGAGGTCAGAAGAGTCATGTTGCTGAGTTTGGGATAAGTGTACGACGTCGTCCCAAGTGAAGTCACTGCTAAGAATGTTAGGGGAAGCCGATAAAACAGATTGAGGAGGGCAAAATTGAAAACTCAGGCTCCTCCTTGTAATCGAAGACGAAGAAAAAGGAGGGAAGAGTGGAGAAGATCGGAGTATACAACACCAATTGCTTCCCATTCTCAAACTTACCTCCTAATTCCCCTCCACTGGTGCGTCTCTCTTTTCAGATTTTGTTTATTATTGTTACTTTCTTATTTCTTATAATTATAATATCTGAATAAATAATCAACTAATATATTATTTTGTAGACCATAACAATTCAGAGTAATTTTTGTACAACTTTTAGGGGTTTTAATTCAGAAAGATAAAGAATTCGATGCGGGTTAAGTCCGGATCGTTGAGCTGAAAGTTTATCTTCAAGAATAGATTTCTTGCGTTCTTAAGATGACCTCTGCATGCGACATAAACATAAACAGATAATTAGAAGGGTTATGATATTGTCTTAGGAGAACTACTTTGGTACTTAGTGAGTATTCATGAAAATAAAAACTGACACTTAAAGTAGTCATGCGTGAAATAAATAGGGTATCTTATGAATGGAGAGGATTAAGGTATTTACAAGTGTTTAAAATGGAATATAGGCGTATCTTACGTAATTTGGGGCTTGTAGGCTAATAAATCTGGTTGGGCTAAAATTATACATTCAATAGACTCAAATAAAATATGTCTATCTTATAGCCCCCAATTCCCAGTCTGGTAGAGCGCGAGTTGATTGAGAGTTAAGAGTTCAACTAGAGGAAGGAAATTATTTCTTACATATATAGGGTGAATAAATAACAAAATATTCTACGAGTCATGGCTAACATAGAGATAAGTCCATCCCATAGACATCACCATACTTAGTGGAGATCACAACTTTTCATTACATAGTCATTCCATGACTCATGGTCAATGATAAAGTAAGGTAGCATCATCATGTCTACTACTTTTGATGGTAGGTATGAATTATTAGGTCCAATCCAATTTTATCCATATTGGCTTGAAATTGAAATTTAAAAATTCCTTTACTTGATTTTTAATTCAAGTTGGATATTTATTTTAACCAAAACCTCGTCAATTTTAATCTTAGTTTATTTAATGTGTTTGCATTCAATTGACGACAAGCATATCATTTGAAAATATTAAATAAACCCTACGCATGTATCTAATAAATACATAATTCTGATGATCATAGGCCAATCATATGTGATCCATTTCAGTCAAAATGGATCTAGGTCAATTTCAGGGTAATAAAATGAAAATAGAAACTAATTTCTATTACATAATTATATCACATACATTCATGGGTCTTCTCTTGATTCTTCGTATTAGTCCCTCTTCTTGTCCACCAAAATAAAAAAAAAAACCTCACCCTATTCTTACATACAATGAAAAAATAAGAGGCTCGCATGCCCCATTTCAAGAACCCAAAGATAAATAAATTCAATCACATTGGTCCAAAAAGCTCAATGATCATCTCATACATACTAATAAATACATCACATGAATTTATTAAAGCATGTAAATTTACCATCCAATTAAATTATAATTTCATAACTTGGGATAAAATCTCGATTTTTCAAGAAAAACCCTCTTTCAAAAATTTTAAATTGATATTTTAATTAGAAAATAAAAAAAAATTGCATTTCAACACAACAAGGATGTCCAACATCCCCATGTAGTGCGCTGCCGACGGGCGCGTGTGTGCTGCAGCGTATAGCGTATTGGCGTGCTGCCAACATTATACATGTGCACGCGCTGGCAATCACGCATGCAGCGTGCTACTCCATGCTGTCGTGTCATGTATTTTTTCTCTTCCAATTGAATCAAATTCAATCATATATGTTCTGTTTAACAATTAAATTAATTGTAAAATAATTTTATTCCAATCAGATGTGCAATAAATCAATCAGAATTTAATAATTAAATTCACAGACATAAATTGAATTCGATTGGAATTACGCAAATTGTGGCTCTAATACTACTGTTGCATTCGCTTGATCCCGTGGTATGCGCAATGAAAAATTAAAAATTTAAAAATATTATGCTATAACAATTACAACAATATTCTGTATCCAATCAATTTCTAATAATCTCGTAATTTCCAACGTTGAAATAAAATAATTAAAGTTTTGATTTATACATTTTATCCACTCCGACTGTAGTAGGGATTGAAGCAATCAATTGCTAGCCCTTTTTTTGAATTCGGTTTACAAGGATCTATGCGTGTCCCCTCTAACATTGTCCACACTTTGAGCAAGAATACAAAATTAGAATTTCGCTAGCAATTCTGATTTCTTTTCTAACCTAGTTTATGGAGTGTAAATGTTGAATAAAGGATGAAGGTGAAAATAATTTTTCTCTCTCTATTTTTCTTAATAGACGAAAATTTGGAGGAGAAATTCTCCTTTAGTTTTTGGCCATATGGAGCTTAAATAGGGGATTCAAAATTTCAAAATCCCACTTTTGGTATTTTTGGTTTCTTTTTGATTGGTTGGAAGATGTTTGATTTATCCAAAATTCTCCAACTCAATCCCTTCATATCTTCCAAAGATATTTAGGGTATCTCAAGAATTCCAAACTCTTGAGTTTCCATCATTTTTCAACAACCTCCATAGGCCTCTCCTAATGGGCCATTTTGAAATGGATTTGGACTTTAAAATAAATTTTATAATTAACTCAATTAATTGTCTTAGCCCAAATTAAACAGATTAATTCTATCCAGTCCACCTAATCAAATTAGGCCCAATAAATAATTTAATTATTTAATTGAGAAAATTAATTTAATAATTAAATTTATGTATGGACTATAAAATTAATTTAATCCAATTAAATAATTATTTCACTGCAATTGAGCTCCCTAATCTTATTAGGTCTAATTAAATAATTTAATTATTTAATTAAATAATTAATTCAACTCATTAAATTAATTTAAACTCCAATTAATTAATCTCTATTAATTAATTGGACCCAATTTCTTAGATCAATTCTTAAGTTAGAAATGTTCCATCTCAAAGTATGTGTGACTCTTTAGGTTCACAACTAAGCTAGCAGTGAGTTTTTAACATTTGCAACTTATGAATAATAATAATTATTTTGATTAATTAATCCAATTAATTAATCCGCTTGAAATTGTATCTCACAAGTCATGGAAAACACCTAACAAGTGTATCATGACTTCCTAGACTTAGGTGAAATAGTGAGTGAACCTATTTCAATTATAAGTATTATAAATATAAGGTCCTTCCATCAACTAATCTTCCGATTGAGTCAAGAGCATGAATTAATAGTAGAAACCCTAATTGCTCAATAAATATGATTCCATTTCAAGTTTTAATAACTCATGACGAATTGTTAGAAAACCCCGGTCTAATATTCATCTCGCCTTGGCCAAGGACTTTTGAGTCATAAATTATGAAATATATGAGATTCACTTGTTCTGTCAGACAAGTGATGGATCCTTTGTTGGCCACTTATTAACCTCTATACATATCAATGCAACATTCAAGGTACCCCCTTTGTGATTGTTAGGTAATCAGAACATATATTAAAATAGAACACGACATGGACAAGGCTACCATGGTGCCTCAAGTCTAAGAACTAATCGTGTACTATCATATCATGAAAATTCTTATTTCGACAAATAAGTTTCCAATTAAGAATTTTCTGTGGGCCTATTTAGTGTACTTGTTCCTTAACAAACACCCGCATATATGCACTAGCATCACTACATTAATGTCCATGGAGCGAGATATTCTCCTCATGCGAGCATGTATCGTATGCGTAAATCTATTGGGCTATTCGATATCCCATCTTAAAAAGCCCTCGATTTGAAACTAATTTAAAACCAAAGTCATAGAGGTATATTCTATGATCACCATTATATACGTGACCATACCATGTAGCTAAGCATGGTATAGGGACTTTATCTAATTACTATAAGTAATTAAACATAATTTTTTTTGCCTATTTTATTAATATGATTTGAAAAAAATTATTTTACAAATACAAGAGTATAAAATACACCTAATCTAATTGGCATATCGGGCACTACCCTAATACTACTCAGCCGAGGCCGATCTATTTTGGTTGAGAAAGATTCTTCCCCATCTAATCTCAATATTTTAGGTGCACAAAGGGGTTCTTTGAGCTATTTGGGTATGTCAGGTTGAATAGTATTGAGTTCTATCCAACTTGCTCCTTTTTATAATTCACCCCCTTCTGTAGATGACTTAGGCAAGAGACCGATTCCTGCTGAATATTTTGAGGAAGCTTCCCTTAGGTTGAGAGAGGCACTTTTAGGTTTGCCGAATGTGAGGATCTCAAGTCTCTAGGTAATATTTTAGATTCCTCAAGGGACCAAGGTAGTAGTTGTAGTAGTTGTCAGGAGGGCAAAGTTCCTGAAGTCGAAGAATGATCCCTCCACCCAGGGTTTTATGTTCATTTGCTATAGGGTGATGAATGCTACCATTTTAATTGGTGTTGTGTCTTTAGAGCTTGTCTTGATTCGAAGGAAGCTGGAGCTACCTCCTTACTATAAGTTGCTACTTCAGAGGATTTAGGATCCCCTAGAGAGATATTACAAAGTCTATATGACAAACTTTATCAGTGGGTTTTCTATTCCTCCCTAGCCTCTTTTGGTACTTTGGCCTTTGTGTGAGTCAGCTCACTCTTAATTCTTTCTTGTACTTTGAGAGGTTTCACTATTGCCTAAGAGAGTTAGACCTTCTAGTGACTTTAGAGAGTTTCCTTTCCCTTCTCATAGTCAGGAGAGTATCTAGGGAGTCATACTATTATTTCTTCCCTAATCCAGGGTATAAAATTCTATAGGGCATAGTCTCTTCCCATGGTCCTTGGAAAGAGAAGTTTTTCTATGTCAAAGATGAGGGTTGGGGATTTTTATTAAAGTGGAGTAGTACCCCTTCGGTGTCTTCTCTTTCTCACAACACGTGCGATGAGTTCAAGGAGTTTTGCTTGGCTGCTGGGTTATTCGGCCAGCCTTTTGATGCTAGTCTCTTGTTCCCATCTAGTATCTGAGTACTTTGTGTTGCTAACATATTGTGATCATTTTGGTTTATTTTATTGAATATGGAAGATGGAGTTTGGAGGTGTGATAGAATATAAATCATTCATCAGTACTCTAGTATTAATTAATGAAAAACCTTAAAAAATGGAACAACTTCCATTAAAAGAAGAAAAACTATAACCATTTATGTCCAAAGTTGGAATAGAGATGATGTTCTTTATTAATTTATGAACGTAATGATAGTTATTGAAATCTATCCTAACTCCACCACCTAATGCTAAGTGGACTATCCGTATGGCTAATGCAACAACTCTTGCTCTATTCCCCAGCCGTAGGGTGGTCTCTCCTCTACTTAGCTTCTTATTTTTTGTCATCGCCTGTAAGTTATTGCAAATATGAGAACCACATCTGATATCTAATACCCAAGAAGCAATGTTAATCAAAAGGTTAACTTCAACAAACTACATACTAGAACCATCCTAGGGACTTTCAAGGTACTCCTTGCATTTTATCTTCTAATGCAGTAGCTTGCCGCAGAAGTGGCACTTGTCATTGGCTTTGGAACCCTTTACCACTCCATCGGAGGTCTTCAAGATTTTTTCCTTTGTAGAAGAACCCTTATTCTTCATTTTCTTTAGCTTTTTAGCCTTGGATTGGGATAAAGAGGCAACAAGCATGACAGGTCTATCCTTCTTCATGGTGGATTCAGCCATTTTCAACAACTTAGTGATGCTGGTCCCCATTTTATGCAAGTTTCAAGTTCACCACAAAGGCATCAATGAGGGTAGTAGAGACTGCAGGATGAGATCTACATAAAATTTCTTATCCATAACGACTCCAAGGGACTCGCGCCTTTTGATAAAGCCTATCATCTTCAGTTGATGGTCTTGGACTGAAGAGCCTTTTATCATACGATATCGAAAAAGCTCTTTTGAGACTTGATATCTCGCCTGCCGAGTGTGTTCACTATACAACTCTTGCAGGTTAAGGTGAATAGCGGCAACATGTGCCATATTCTTGTGCCACCTCTACAACTCATTTGACATGATACTATCGTATGGCACCGAGCTTGCAATTTATCCTCAACATGCTTGTGGTACTCTACAGCTCTTTCTCAGTAGTTTCTGCCAGTGCAACCCGCGGTGGCGTCACATCAAGGACATAAGCCTTCTTTTTCGAACTGGAGAATAATTTGAAGATTCCTAAGCCAATAGATGTAATTGGGACTAGTTAATTTATTAGCGTCTAGAACAGATGCTAGTAGATTTTTTGCCATTTTTGAGATATAATCTACAAAAATAAGAGAGGTAAAAAAATAAGCATTCATTAAATAATATGTCCATTTATAACATAGTCTTTAATTATACATGTCTCCCACTATTTTATTCAAGTTCCATCACCCTTAATAAGGCAATTTGGGAAAACTTAATTTCCTAGTGGGTTTGAGGTCCAATCAATATATTACATGCCCAAGAATATGGATCATATAAAATATCAAAAGGTAGACAACAACCTTATAAATTGCATCATGTGCAATCCCCAAGCTATTTTGCCTCACCACATCCCATATGCCCTAAGAAATATGACGACGTATGATTCTAAATGTCAAACAGTACCCATCAAACTTCCATGTAGATGGAGTATCTAAATGTCCCACGACTCTTGGACGATGGTGAAGATGAGTCCATCCCATGGGTATCTCCATGATTAGTAGAGGTCACTACTTTTCATCATTTAGGTATCCCATGACCATAGATAATATCTTATATGCGGTAGCATCATCATGTCTTCTACTTTTGATGGAAAACATGGACGATTAGGCCCAGGAATTTTAGAAATTTTTAAACTTAACTTTAAAGTGAGGGTTATAATTCCAAGGCCTCATCTATTTAGTTTGTTTATTTAGTAGTGAACTATCCTAGCGACCGCAAGCATAATCAAAAGAAAATCATTAAATAAACCAATGCATGCATCTACCATACATACATAAAAAAGGATGATTATGAGCCATATCTTATGCAATCTACTCAAGCCAAAGTGGATCTAGGTCGGTCTAAGGATAACAATTAAAATAACAAATAGATCATATCTATTACATAAATGTATCACCTATAAATTCATGGGCTTTCATTTGCTTTTCTCCACCTTGCTTCTTCTTTTTGTCAAACAAATAAAAAAAAAAACAAAAACCTCACAACCTATTTCTACTCTCCTTACAAAAGTTATTTCTAAGAAGAAACCTTGGAATTTCTTCCAAGGGGATGTACGTAGGAGGGAGGTAGAATTTATAATTAGAGAAATTAGAGAAAAGACGAACATATGCCTTATTTTATTCAAAATCTAAAGCAATAAAACCAAGCATTTACAATCACATAGAATATCCTTAATAAAATGGTCTAGTCTTCGTGATCATTCAATCTAGCATTCATGCCTAATTTTAACAAATTCAAAGCAGGTAAATGTATCCTTTTTATGTGCTGATTTTTTGATTTGGGTCAAATAATTTTTGGTTTTTCATAAAAATACATTTTTATTAATTTTAAAAATTGAATAAACTAAAACCCGTGTAACAATTACACAAAGGAACAAAAAAGAAAAATAGTATAGTGTAACACAGTGGCGCCGTAGCACCTAGACTAAATGCGGCGGCCCAATCTAAAAACTTTCCAACAGTGCCTCAGCGCCAACTACTCATGCTGTGGATGCATGGCTTTTGTAAGCCATGCGATGCGTGTTCGTAGTGCCCGGTGACCCAATAGGATTGGTCGTCTTTATACTATTGTAGAAATAATATTTTTTATATTAATATCAATTAATGGCAATCTTCATCAATTAGATGAAGTCGCTAAATCATATGACTATGGGGCATGGTCGCACATAGGATGTTGATTATGGAACATGCGTCTATGGCTGTGATCTTAAAAACATTCCAAGTCGAGGGCTTATTGAGATGGGACATTGACTAGCCCATCAAGCCTTGCGCATACGATGCAGGTTCATAAGGAGGGTGCCTCAATCTATAGACATCAGTGTTGTGACACTAGTGCATGTACGGATGCTTGTTGAAAAATAAGTATACTAAACTATCCCACCGAAAATTCTTAAGAAAATATGATTTTCAAATGGAAAGTTTCTGATAGAATCATAATTGATTATGATGAGATCATAATTATAATTATAATGAAATCATAATTAATTATGATTTAATTAGATGGCATTGATTGACAACTTGTTATCTTGCACAAGATTTAATGATTTAACAGAGTTATCTTATATGAATTAATTGTCTTATTTATCTTGTGCAGATTTGATTGGATTACATTGATGAAAAGATTTGACAATTTTGTTTACAAGATTAGTTAAGATCTTTTACTATTAAGGAAAGGATCTTGACATAACTTGTATTATTTTTTGCAATGTATCTGGACATTTTTGAAGTGGAGATTCGAGCTTACTTGATGTTGCATATAAACCTCAAAGCAAAAGAAGAAGAATATGCCTTTTGTGAGAAGACACGCATGGCTTCAAATTTTGAGAATTGATCTCGTCTTTATTCACTCTTCGGGAGAAGAGGGTGAGACTTTCGGGAGATAGGCACAATTCTTCGAAAGAAGAATTTTGAAAATCTAAGGGAGAAAGTCGGTCTGCTATCTGAAGGAATTTTAGCATTGAAGGGAGTTTACTAATGCAGACTTAAAAGTCAAGGGGATCTCCCTGAAACTTTATTAATTATTTTGTTTAAGAACGACGCCATTAGTAAAGATGAAGTCTTTATATTTTGAAAAAGTCCAATTATTGTAACTATAATCTAAATTAGTGAAGTATTCATTGCAGGTGGTGACCTCATGCATGTAGAGTATATTTGTACTTGAAGCACGTAAAAAATCACGTGTGTTGATTACTTTACTGCCTTTTACTTGTTGCAACAAACTATCCAATTATTACAAGAATTGAATTTGATTAACAAGTAAAGTTGGTAATAACACTAAAACAGATCTTTCAATTGGCATTAGGAGCTGGTCACTAGATATACTTAATGAGATTTTGGGAACTGATTTGTTTAATGTGCAAGAATGGACAATCTTTGCGAAAGAGCATCAACTACTCGACCTCTACTGTTGGAAGGATCAAATTACTCATACTGGAAAATAAAAATGCTAGCCTTCATTAAATATGTGGATGAACATGTGCTTGGTATGCTGTTATAACAGACTGGAATCATCTTGTGATGACAAATAAACAGAAAAAGAGGTTCTAAGCCAGAAGATTAATGGAACACTGAGGATGAGAAAACTACAAATTACAACTCAAAGGCCTTAAATGAAATTTTCAGTGCAGTTGATGTTAATCAATTCAAAATGATTGCAACATGTGAGAGTGCAAATGAGACTTGGAAAGTTCTCCAAACTGCCTATGAAGGAACTGTAGCAGTGCAAACGTCAAAACTCTAAATTTTGGCCTCAATATTTGAAGATCTTAGATTAGAAGAGAGTGAAGCTATGTGACATAGCAAATGAAGCCCAAGCACTTGGTGAAAAATATTCAGATTTTAAACTTGTGTGAAAATCTTTAAGGTCACTACTAAAGAGGTTTGGGTACAAGGTCACCGCATTAAAAAAGCCCGTGATAATGAAAACATGAAACTGGATGAGTTGATGTGCTTCTTACAAATATTCAAACAGAATCTCAATCACAATAGGAGAGATAAAGGTAAAAATGTTGCGTTTCAAGCTGATGTTTTAAAATCAACATCAGAACCAGAAAATAATGATGATATATTAGAATCTGTGGCCTTTTTGACAAAGAACTTTAGGAAATTTCTCAAAAAAATGAACAAAAAGCCGAATAATCCAAAGTCTGGTAAGCCTTCTAATTCACAAAAAGGTAAAACTATTTCTAATCTTTCTAATGATAGGAAAAGTAGAAGAATTTAGTGTCGTGAATGTGAAGAGTTTGGGCATGTCCAAGCAGAGTGTGCTAATACCCTCAAACAAATGTGCAAGTCTCTAGCTACCAATTGGAGTGACGAAGAATCAGAGAGAAGTCAGGAAAATGATGAGAAGGAATATTTGAGCAATTATGTGGCGCTCATCTCTAAGATGATCAACAATCATAGTGAACATGTTGCAATAAGTCAAAGGTATATTCCAATAGTTCAGTAAATTACAACATGTCTGACTTCATCTATTGTTACATATGAAAATGATTTGTAGAATTCAGATTCAGAAACTGATAGTGATGAGGATGAGCCCAGCATCGAGAATATTAAGCAAACGTACAATAAAATATTTTAAAAGTGGCTTAAGATATGTAAAATCAACAAGTTACTTGAGAAACTAATTGTTGTATTAAACAAGAAAACTGAGTTGATGAAAGTAGAAATATTTGAATTTGTGAACTTTATTGCTGAAAAGGATAGAAAAATTCAAGAAACTGAGCAGGAATTATTTCATACTCAAAAGATGATGAAACTTGATTCTAGTAAAAAAAAAACTAGATGAAATACTCTTCATTGGTAAACTATGTAGTGATCATTACGGTTTGGGATACACTGGTGAGTTTTCAACTTCAAAAATTATTTTTGTAAAGGAAACAAAACCTATTCAGTCCATCTTTGATAAAAGCAAAAAATCTGTTTTTCAAGAGCCAAAGCCAAAAAGGTTTATTCCTATTTGTTATTTCTGCAATCTACTGGACATATCTGACCAAGATGATTTAGGTTTAAAAAGGCTTTAATGAATTGTATGCATTTTGGTTCACCTGCTTTCACAATACTACAACAGAAATCTAAATTGTTGCAATAGATCCCTAAGATCAAGATTGGCTTGAAAAATGAATCTCAAAAAAGAATCTGGATTAGAAAGTCAAATCTTAGAGATTTTGTTCCAGACATTTCTTTAAAAGTTTATACTAATGACACTTAGTATTTTGATGGTGGATGTTTCAGACATGTGACAGGTGACAAGGAAAAATTGAAAGGCTATCAAAGTGTGAATGAAGGACATGTTACTTTTGGAGATGGTGAAAATGGACGTGCACTTGAAAAATAAGTACTCAGTGTTGAAGGACTACCAAAACTCCAAAATGTGCTCCATGTAGAAGGTTTGAAGGCAAATCTGTTCAACATTAGCCAACTTTGTGATCAAAATCTCTTTTCAGGTTTAATAAGAACAAATGTCAAGTATTTGATGAAACTAATAGGTGTGTATTAACTGGTTCTTGTTCATCTAATAAATGTTATATGTTGCAACAATCGCAGGTATGTTACAACATAAAAATTGATGAAACTAATTTATGGCACCAAAAATTAGGGCATTTAAATTTCAAGAATCTAACTAAGATTGTAAATACATGAGCCGTGCCAGGAGTACCAAACCTAAACAAAAAAAATCCAGGAGTGTGTAGTGCATGTTAGCTTGGAAAACAAAAGAAGGGTACACATAAGGTGTTGCAACATATCAGTACATCACACACTTTAGAACTTCTTCACATGGACCTCATGGGACCCAAGCAGGTAGAAAGTTTAGGAGAAAAGAGGCATGTGTTTGAGTGTGTTCATGATTTTTCTAGATTTACTTAAGTACATTTATTTAGATAAAAATCATATACCTTTCAAGTGCTCAAAAAAATTATGCAAAAAATTGGTAAATGAAAAGACTAACAATATTAGTAAGATAGTTAAAATTTAAAGTGATCATGGTAAGAAATTTGAAAATGCTGTCTTCACCAATTTTTGTGAAAAGTATGAATTGCACATGAATTTTCGACTGCAAAAAACACCACAACAAAATGATATTGTGGAAAGAAAAAACAAAATCCTTCAAGAGATGGCTAGGGTAATGTTAAATTCCAAAGGAGTAGCCATCTATTTTTTAGCAGAAGCTGTTAGCAGTGCATGTTACACCATCAATAGGGTGTATTTGAGGCCAAGTACTCAGAAAACCCCATATGAGATTTGGAAAGGTAAAAAGCCCAATCTTAACTACTTTCACGTTTTTGGTTTTTTATGCTATGAACTAAATGATCATGAACAGTTAAGAAAATTTGTTACTAAGAGTAATAAAGGGATTTTACTTTGTTATTCCTTGAACAGTAGGGCATACCGTGTTTTTAACATATGAACCCAAACTATCATGGAGTCCTCAAATATTGCTATTAATAATTTTCAAATTTCTGTAGGACTAATAGCAGAAGAGGAAATTTTTAGACTCAGTGAGAAAAAAAGAATTGAATAGAATGATGTACAAGTCACCACTGAGGTTGATGTTGCAACAAATGGGCAAAATGTTGCAATAAATAATATTGAATTGGGGACAGAAAATAGTATTGAAATAGTTAAGAAGGAACCCTCAATTAGAGTTCAGAAGAACCACCCTACTGATCAAACCATAGGCTCCCTCACTGAAGGTAGGCAAATAAGGGAAAAGCCTAAGATAAGATACCAAGATATGATAAGATATATGTGCTTCACCTCTTCAATTGAACCCAAAAATATAGAAGAAGCATTGAGCAACCAAAAGGTTTTGATGATCCATACTTTCTTGACCATGGTTTTTGTGACTATTTCATCATCATTTCATTAGGGATATAGTTGAAAAGAAAATTGTGGAGATAGACTATGTTGCAATAGAGAAACAACTTGCTGGCATATTTACCAAACCTCTAAATGCACTTCTTTTGATTTCTTGAGAAAATCTCTAGAATCTGTATGATCTAATTGCTTGAATATTCAAAAGAAAAGGGAATTTGCTACAATCATATTGCTTGTATTTTCATCTATACATGTTGTAATAATTCAATAGTTGTTAGAACATATTTTGCATAACATGATAGGAATTGCATTAGGCATGTTTAACATGTGTTTTAAATGGTTAAATTTTGAAATCTTGGTCTACTGAATCTCATTAGAACATAGCTGCTTTCTAAAATTTTGACAAACGTTCTATCAAATATTCCTTCATATTATGCTGATTTGGAGGCATTTGATAGAAAAAACTACCTATCCAATGGTGTGGAGCTAGCCATGTAAAAATCTATCTTGTATCTTATGATTTAAAGAAAATGATTTTTCATGTGAAAAGAGCTACCCTTTGAATAGATTGAAAGCTACTGACTGACTAAATCTAATTCAAATGTTAGAGAGAAAAGCATTTTACAATAATAAAAAAAGGAAAAGAAAAGAAAAAATTGCTTGAAATCTCTTTCTCAAAATATTTAAGTAATTGAATTTGGGATGTAATCAAAATTTTCTTTTGCAGGTATGTTTGGAGAAATTCTCAGACCTTGAGACATCAAGATTTGATTTTTTAAAACATGTGACATTTTCTTATGTTCAAAATCCATGCATTTTGATATTTTCTTTTTTATAGGCATAAATTAGGAATTTGTGTGTGCTTGGAAATGCATCACAAGATATTTGGATAAATATAGAAGCAATTTGAAATTATATGCTGCAATAGAATTTGTCCACGGATTTGATTTTCAAAAATTTCCCTAATATAATGATTGATAGGATATTGAATGTAAGTAGAAGTCTTGTTATAGGGAATTTGCCACACTAAGAAGACTGTTGAGCAGTTGCGCAGGAATCGGAGTAGAGTTCAATTAATTGAAACTTTGGGAGTTGTTGTGATATTCAAAAACTAAAACCCTAATTTCTCTGTTCTCTTATGAGTTTCTCTATTTCTTCTTCGACCAGCAGAGTGCTTGTTACCCTTCTCTTTCATCTTCCAAGCCTTAATCATGGTGAAAACTAGAGGAATCTCCCAAAAGAGAGGAACTTCAATCAGAGGCAGATAAAAATCTACCAAGAAAAAAGAAAACACCTTATATAGCCCTAGTCACTCGTGACAACCAAGTGTTGAACCAGAGAAACCTTTTCCACTTATTGTATACAATCCAGGCATGGCAGATCCTACTGTGCCCATTGCACTACCATAGCGAGAAAAGGTTGTAAAGGAAGAAGCTGCTGAGGGTGAACCCATGGTGATAGATAGAGGAGTTGGAGATGACACTCAAATGCGAGGGATTGAGGTTATGTTTATTGGAGAAATTGCAGATCCAATCAAAGGAATTTCTGATGCCCTGATGGATATCTCTCTAACTAAAGTAGATATTGCTCAATTTCTAATTTTTGGACCCCATAGAAGTCCACCTGTTGCAACATAGGAACAACCCTGTTATCCTATTGCAATAGAGGTTGTGGAAGATTCTGTTCAGCCACCTCCAGTAGACTGTGCTCCAGTGATCTTCAAGGCTGAATAAGAATGCTCAAGTCATGGATACTTCAGATTCTGATTCAGAATCCAGTCATAAAGATGCTACCCAAACTAAAGTTGTTGAGGATAAGGTTGAGTATAATTCCCCTTATGAGATAAGTCGTTCTTTCTCTTCTCTTTTTTATATAGTTGAGAATAAAAAAAATGGAAAGAAGTGTCTAAATGAATGATTCATTCTAAAATACTTATTAACTAGTTGTAATATGAAAAATTGGGGATTATTAATTTGTTGAAACAAAGAGGATTGTTGGGAACTGTTACTAAACTTGCACCATATGTGAGGATTGTGGTTCATGAATTTTATACTAACCTATCTAAGAAGGTAAAGGACATTGACTCAGACGGGTTTGGAAAGGTTTTTGTTCGAAACAAAATGTATAGAATTTTGTCTCAAATAATCAATAAGTTTTATGGTTCATCTAATTAAGAATATGTGGCTTTTCCAGAGGATTTTAGAATGATTGCTTTTAAGTTGACAAGTGGCCAAGTTACTGAATGGACTAATACCTCTATTGTTCTCGCTACTAAACTCACTTTTAAAGTATGCTTTATTGCATAAGATAGGCATCAACAACTGGACACCAACTTTAAATACCACCACTATTGTGAAAAAGCAAGCCACTTTTTTGTTTTGCATTGGGACAGGGTTTCCTATCAACATAGAAAAAATGATCTTTGACGTTATCATTCGGCAGGAAAATCACAAAGGTATCCTTCCCTTTCCTTGTCTCATTTATAGGTTGTTGCAATCACAAGGACTCAAGAAAAAACCTACTGAGACACTGGACCCCCTACCAAAGAAGATCACTGTCTCCTTTAAGTTTCTTAGTGGGATATATCCTGATGATCTCAAAAAGAAGGTAAAGGGAAATGCATAGCTGGAAAAAGAAAGCTCTAGCACTGCATCTATTGCAACAACTGTTTTGTCAGCCTTCCTCCAGCATATTGAAGAGGAACTTAAGAAGGCCAGTCAATAGAAACTGTTCTGCTACAACTTTAAAGTTGTAAACCCAAGTGCAGTTTGTATTAAGTAATATATTTCTTGTGAGTCCGAGGTCGATCCATAGGGAAGTTGCTTGAAGAATTCAGGATTATAATTCTAAAAAAATGGGATTTATGTGAATCAAAATATATGAACAATTAATGTGTGTTGTAACTAAAGAAAAATAAAAGTAATAAAAGTACTGAGGATTATGGATCCATTATTTGAGTTTTGGATAGAGAAATAATTATTTATTCTTTTTACCTCTATTCATTGCCACTATTGGAATCCATAGATATGAAGGTTCCAATGAGAAGATATTATCAAATAGCTCATACAATAAGGTAATCATGATATTGTCTTACTATTGCAAATTATCTCTTAACGCCAATACTTATTTATGGGATCAAGCATTTATGCACACCTTTGTCAACAAGAAATTAAGGTTTCACATTAGCAATCGGTGGGGTAAAATGGTACAATAAGCTAAATGATCCCAAGTATTTATTGTGCCATTGGTAATACATAAATCAAGATTCACCACAAAATAAGTAGGGTTTAGATCAAAACTCAAAATAATAATACAACTACTTAAACATTTTCTCTCTTATAACTGTTCCTCTTCCTCCATCAAGAGGTTCACTCTTTTCCTTCAGCAAAATAAAATTTAGAAAGACACAATAAAAGTAGGAAATACTATAAAATAAAAGAGAAACTAGAGAATGCATTTCTATTACTCCAAGAAAACTTACATTACTAGAAAACTTAGCCTAAAGAAACCCTCTACCCCTCTCTCTTACAAGCTTAATACATGACATATTTATAGTACTTGAAGTATGCTAGATGCCAAACAAATAATAAAGGAGTTAATCAAGTGGTATGCTAGTTGCCAAGAGTTAGTAAGTTGTTACACCAAATCCTCAAAATTCTCAGCTACATGATTAAATTGTATTTAGGTCAGATACAACCAGATTTTGATGATGAGTAAGAACAAAAGTTGTAGATCTTTCAATGCTAATATATTTTCATATTTTCATAGAACAAAAGTTGTAGATCTTTCAATGCTAATATATTTTCATATATCATTTGTCAAATTTGGTTGTCGGATGAGGGAGATATGGTCAAATTATCAAATTATGTCCAAGAGTTGCCCTTTAACAGCAGCAGCAAATGGCAACCTATGTTTTTACCATTTCAACACATTTTTTCACTATCTTGTCTTCAATAACGTATCTAAATTTCAACCCAAACTCAATTTGGACTTAAGAGATATGACCTAATTGGTCAAATAAGTCAATACTAGGCTAAACTCTGATTTGAATTTTGGTGATCCATTTTGTGCAACCACTTGGATGAGCTTTCTGCTATAATCAAGACTGAATTGGGCTGAACTTCCCACAGAAACATTGGAGTTCTATCTCTTGGCTTTCACATAAAGTCAGATTTAGGTTCATAGGGCTTTTGATCATGAAATTATACTCAAAATACAAAAATTATACAAGTCTAGAAATATGCTTCTTTTGATCTTTTTATATTCATTGATTTCCTAACACAAAACATTAATAAAATAATAATATTAACAAGAATAAAGCAAAAAAAGTATAAAAGATTTGATAAAAAAAATAGGTTAAAATATGCACTTATCAAATTTTCGTATACTTAACCCTTGCTTGTCCTTGAGCAAGTCTAAAACAAACCTAAACCAATCTACTTTCGTAGGAAATCACGATTGCATTTTGCATATGCAACAAGCTTTTAAACCCCTACGTGGCCGTAGAGTATGAATTAAAGTCTCGTGAGGGTTTCTAGTGGTGATACCCATAAACACCTATGATAACTATCTTCCAACAATTATTTTTAGAAAACAACAAAGTAATATGAAAATAAAATCAAATAAGTATTGAGATTAACTCTTAGTCGTTCACAAATCAATATATTTCCATAATAAGCATACTCAAGTGTGTGTGTGGATAGTTAATGTCAATAGTGATGAAATTATGCATGCTTCAAATGTCACCCACTACTCAACAACTATATATAAAGTATAATTTGATATGATAGAACTTGTGTGTACGTGCGATATTTTTTTTATATAACACTTTAAGAAAAAATAAATCACTTTTTACATGCACAACCCTATTTAAAATACTTCCTCACATATGTCATCTATATAATAGGATCAATATTTATATAAAAGCACAACACCCACAACAACCACAATATTTACATACTTGTTTACAGTAAAGTTTTAAAAGCAAAATATAGTATCAGTTTCAAAATATAATACAACATACTCAGAATATAACAAGCCAACAAAATAGTCTAACAGGTCATCATCCATGTACACACTCCCTCAGACACCTGCAAGAGCTCCAACAGCCGCCCAACCAACAAAAGATGCTTCAAGTATCATCGTGCTCACCTACAATGCACAAACTATATGAGCTAATGCTCAGCAAGTAAAGATTATGCATGTCAAAGAATAATCCACAATATCAAGTCATGCATCTCAAAATGCTATGCCCACAATGTAATTCCATGCATCAAAATTATTTTTTTCTTGGACCCCTAACCAATGTTACTATCCCATGCACCGGAAAAGAGCTCTGCACACCGCCATAATCTAATGACCAATAATGATATAAGCATGCAAATTCATGCACGCAAACTTGTAAATCCATGCATGCAACCATGCATATCCATGCATACTTTGGTGCACTAGTAGTGGTCAGCAAATATTTTCCTTTCTCAGAATCATATCATACAATGCAAGATTTATCACAATGCTCGTATATGATGCATGCATGTGCTAATGCCTATATATGTATGCTCAATGGACATGAATGATAGTAATGCGTGCCCTCTGCTATGCACATATGATCTATGATATCACATATAAATCACACATTTACTATGTCTATGTGTTGTAGTTGCAAATGAATCTTTACTTATCTTTCACTTGGTTGGTGGCTTAGTCTAGATTTATTTAGTGTTCCTCTCCTACCTTAGATGTAAAATAGCATGTAATATTACCCAACATCAAGCACCATTCCTAATTTGTCAAGTTGAAAGCACAAAATCTCATACTAAGACCTTTAACACCAAGCTATCTAGGTAACAATCAAACTTTCACAAACTAGAACCTAATATAGTCCCTCAAATACCTTAATTTCTCATCTAAAGATACATGTAAACATCATGCAATTGAAGTATTATCAATCTAATAGCATGTACCTAATTTTTAGCAACATGTTTAAGTTGAAACATGCTAAGTTATCAAATGAGACAGATTCACATTTTCATATTTTGTTGCTGTTCAATTTAGTTGCATGATAATTTTGACATCCCTAAGTATATCCAATCACTCCCAAATTTTTACCACACTTAGATAACATGTAGATCAGGTAATAATATTTTATAATTGCCTAAAATCACTGATTTACCTCAGCAAAACCAGCCCACTTATCACAGTTCAAAAACTGTAAGTTTTATCAAGATAGTTTTGAGTGTCTCTTTAAATATTAAACCATATTTCAATTTATAACCTCTCCAAACTTACATACATCACCTAAACTCATATATAAACACATATATGGTAAAATATATAGGTTTTAATCAAGTTATTATACATATATAAAGCTTTAAAAATAAAAACCAGCAAGTATACAGTTTATGTCCCTAGTGATTTCTATTGCGATTTTGTAACTAAAAATTCCTCTTTTGTGAATTATAAGACAATAAATAACATTCTAACATGATTATAAACCATAATAGAAGCTTTAAAAACCATAAACCCTCAAACAATTCAAGAACTTAAATCAAAAGTATGAGTTAAGCTCACCTATGCACAAATTTAAGT
The DNA here is from genome assembly GCA_019321725.1 of Paulownia fortunei. Classification (NCBI taxonomy): domain Eukaryota; kingdom Viridiplantae; phylum Streptophyta; class Magnoliopsida; order Lamiales; family Paulowniaceae; genus Paulownia; species Paulownia fortunei. Next base: position 14,911,289 of record CM033107.1, on the reverse strand, counting down.
TTCTACTTGCTCGTCCTTACTTCCCTTTGCTTCCTTCACTTTTTTCTTTACTTGGAATCAATTGAGAGAAACTTCTAAAATTTAATATGGGGGTTTGGGAGGTGAAATACCTCAAAAAATAGTTTTTAGTCGTGGTTCAAAGATAGAAATGAAGAAAGGTTGAGGTGATAGCTTGAGTTGGCAAAGCTTGAGGTGGCAAAACTTAAGATGGCAAAGCTTGAGGTATCAAGTGGTGGTTCAAATCTAATATTATTCACACATTATAAAGCTCTAATATAGTGTTTATAAATATTTATTTATCTATTGACAACCTATTTTAATTGCCGTACGATCGGATAATAAATTTTTGCCCTAATTTCTTAACCATTCATTCGGTCTCTAAACCGATTGACATCCGATTCTTAAATGATTGTCTAGTTTGCATTTCTAAAATTATATGCACATATGGACCTTGTAATATGACACTTAAATCAAATTATATCATTTCTAATATCCCAAGTATGTTAATTTACAAATATATACTTTTGAAATAACTTGATCAAATCAAATTAAACTATATAAACTTACTAGTGACACCTTTAACACTTCTAAAAATTATAACGTGTAACCTAGTAATATTCATCATATTGATACCTAATTTTCTTCTTATCCCAATGTAGAATTTACCATTTAGGTTAGGGGACTCGATAATTAATACCGTGAGAGAACTTTAAAATTAAGTTTAATGATTAAGAATGCCGTATAAAATAAAATAAATTATACAATGTCAATATAAATACAAATAAAACGCAATTAATATGTAATGCATGGATCATATTTGGCCATGTGAGTAGTGAGAGGCTCAGATATCACATCAAATAAGTGAATTTTTATAAAACCTTACAAAAACCATCACCCAATCTTTAATGGAAAACTTAAACATCATAGGCTCTTTCTTTGGTGCAAATCTCCACTACACTGAAGGCACCGTACAAAATCAAAAGGTTTTCAACAAAGGTTGTAATTGAGCCAAAGGGTAGTGATTTGGCTAAAAAATAAAAGAATATAATGCAACAAATGTTCTAAAAATTTTATGGGATTAGAGACATAAATTTTTTCATCTTGCAACATCCCAATTTCAGTTGCAACTTGTAATGTTTATAGCACTTTGCAAATTTTCTTTTTTTTTCTTTTTTTTTCTTTTTTTTTAGAGAAACTCCTCCACACTTATCTTCTAATACAATCTAAATTTCTTTTGCAAGTTCACCCTATCAATGGAATGTCTCTTAAACTCCAAATTATTTTTAAAACAATGGTTAGATAATAGTGTATTTAGGCTAGGTAAAAAGATATAGTTACAAAAAAAATATTTATTTATTGAAAGGTTCAAAGTAGCTCACTAGGGGGATGTTCTCTTGGAACATCACATGGGGAACAAGATGATTTGGTAATGGTGCTAGAAAGCCTAATGCCTTAATCTTTTTTCTAGTGGTGCACTATCAGTCGTTCGCCTTGATAGAGCAAAATAAAAAATTCTAATACTCAACCCCTACATGTTGAAGATCCAAGTGATGATTAGAGCGAGGGCATAAGAACTTCTTATTTTGACATGATTGTCTTCACACTGAATAACATAACTATTTGTGCAACAAAAAATTGAGTATAATTATCGCAAAAATATATTAATCAAATAACAACATCAAAGTCCAAAATAACACCCATCATCTATCAAACTATATTATTCATGCTTAATTTTAATCATTGAAGTTGGAAGAACCTCTACGACTCAAAAAAATTAAAAAAAAATTGGTAATTCACAAACTTGCCATGTTATGCAAAAAATAGGGATGCGTATCAAGAGTGTTACAAGTTTTCTTTACTCTGCCACAATTTTTCATGATTTCAACAGACCTATAAGAAAATACGTTTGATTATTTTTTAAATAAAATACTATAAAACCATACATCGAACACGCAAGTCATGATATCAACTATCCCTCTCCCCAACCTAATCGAGACATTGTCCCCAATGTCAAAAATAGATAGGAAAGTAGAGTTTAAAAAATATCACCTGAAGTGTGGCTAAAAAAAATAAAGTTGAAACAACACAAAACATACACTATTAGATAAAATCATTAACAATAAGTATCATAGACTGAGAGTCAAATTCAATTTGCATTTTCGACCATTGTTCCTATTGGACCAATCCACATGGGCCAAGGCTGGATCAGGTTCTGGCAAATATGCTAGAAGTTGATCAATCAGTTGGTCAGGTGTCGGAGCAGAAATGAGGATTCTTCCCGCAGACGATGAAATAAAATCTTTTTTCATAGCATGATCTACAGAAGATAGCAATCCATCATAAAAACTATTAACATTAAGAATATCTATAGGTTTTTGGTGAATGTTGAGTTGTGCCCAAGAGACAACTTGAAATAATTCCTTCAATGTACCAAAACCGCCAGACAAAATGATGAATGCATTTGTATTATTTATCATGTTAAACATTTTGTCCTGAATATGTGACACTCATCTCCAATGGTCATACCTATGACATTCTATACTGTTAAAGATTTTGGGATAACTCCTAAAACTTTGACTCCTCCTATATGAGCAGAAATAGCAACACTTCCCGTTAATCCCAAACTGTCTCCCCCATACACTAAATGAATTTATTTTCCTGCTAAATATCTACCAAGATTATCGGTTGTCCCTATAAACTCACCATTTTTTCCTAAATTGGATCCATAAAAGATACAAATGTAGTTGAATTTGCGAGTCGAAGAAACTTCCATTTTTTTTTTTTAATTTTTTTTATTTTTTTGAAAATAAATTGTGCATAAATAGAGTGAGTATGGTGCTATTTATTGAAGTGTAAACAGATAATGCATTTATTGCATGTCTTTTTCTTTTGTCAGAAAGGTTGAAAATAAGGACACACAAAATTTAAAAATTACCTACTTACATGTGAATGTACATGTAGTTGTGATTATGGCTCACATCTTCCTCTGGTTTTACGTCCAATAATGGCTTAAACGCCCTCTATAGGTCGAGGATATACCTCCCATCTAATTTTCTTATAAACTGGAAAACAGGGCCTTTTAATGTCAGATTCTCAAAACTATAAAGCTCATATTCATTTTGAAAACGATCCCATAAATTAAGAATTGCACATTGTACTAATCCACATGAATGCATCTCAAGAGTCAATATAATGTGATCTAAAGACTCCTTACTCAGTCCATCCATAATGAATTTAAGTTTATCTTCTCGATTTTTAGAAACCATTCCTAAAGAATGACACTTTGTGTTGCAAATCCATCTAGTACAATTGTGACAAACTTTTATTTTTTTCACCCTTCATTTTTTTGAATATGTATTTTTACCAAAACCAGACATGTATCTAGTAAGCAAATCTGGAAACTTATGTGAAAACTCACATGCTCTTACCTTTGTTTTAATTATCCATCGTATGTCCTCTGGGATATCCTCTAGGAAGAAAAGAAAATTGATTCTTGAGAGTTAGAAGAATGTCACCAATTTTGAAAAGAACAAAAAAAAAGAATGAGAAAAGTAGAAAAAGTTTTGTATAGAGATTTCAGTTGTTTGGAAAACTGACAAGTCCGACTTTAATAGCTTTGGAGTACCGTTATCCGCCACTTAATCGAGAAAAGAAAAAAAATAAAAGAAAAAAAAAGTTTTCAAAACAAATAAAGTTAGAGAAAATAAGTATATATATATATACAACACTAATCATAACAAGGGTTAGAAAAAAAAAAGAATTTCCTCTTGTGAAAATTGATTTTCTAGAAATGGTTTAACTCTTTGTCCATTTGCTTTGAATATGTTACCATTTCTAGGATTTTCAATGTCAATCGCCCCATAAGCATATACTTTTTTTATAACAAAAGGATCACTCCACCTCAATTTTTCAAGAAACAAATGCAATCGATAATTATAAAGCAAAACCTTTTGAGCAACCTCAAATATTTTTCTTAAAATTTTATTATCATGAAAATCTTTGATTTTTGCTTTATAAATTTTAGAATTCTCATATGCATCATTTCTCAATTCTTGAAGTTCATTGATTTGCAATTTGCGCAATTTTGAAGCTTCATCAAGATTGAAGTTAAACATTTTTATTGCCCAATAAACTTTATGTTCAAGTTCAATAGGTAAATGACAAGATTTTCCATAAACTATCCAATAAGGAGACATGCCTAATGATATTTTGAAAGCAGTTCTATATGCCTAAATTGTATCGGTAAGTCTAAGAGACCAATTTTTACTGTTTGGGTTAATTGTCTTTTCTAAAATTTATTTTATCTCTCTATTTGTAAGTTCAACTTGTCCATTTGTCTGAGAGTGATAAGGGGTTACATCTTTATGTATGATTCCATATTTCCTCATTAAAGTTCCAAAAACTTTGTTACAAAAATATTTTCCCCCATTACTGATAGTAGATTCAGGAATTTCAAATCTACTTAAAATATTTTCTTTCAAAAAATTTATCACTATTTTGTGATCATTATTTCGATAAGAAATTGTGTTGATCCATTTTGAAACATAATCTATGGCAACCAATATATAAAAAAAAACAAATGATAATGGAAATAGTCCCATAAAATCAATACCCGAATAGTAAAAAATTTCAATCACTAGGATAGGGTGTAGAGGCATCATATTTTGCTTTGAAAGGGGCCCTAACTTTTGTCAATTTTCACAACTTTTACAAAAAGTGTAAGTGTTTTTGAAAATATTTGGCCAATAAAATCCACATTGTAAGATTTTTGCAGTAGTTTTTTTTGCTGAAAAGTGACCACCACATGCTTCTGAATGACAAAATTTGACAATACTACCTATCTCATTGTCAGGCACACATCTTCGAAAGATTTGATGAGGACAGTATTTGAATAGGTATGGATCATCCTAATAAAAGTTTTTTACCTCAGTCAAAAACTTTTTTTTGCCTTGAGAGTTCTAATACGATAACATCTTTTCTGTTAAAAGAAAATTAACAATGTCAGAACCAAGGTAAAATAGAAACATTAAATAGTTGTTCATCAGGAAAAGTGTCATTGATGGGTGTGGTTTGAAATGAGTTATCACAAACAAGTCTCAACAAATAATCAGCCACCACATTCTCTACTCCCTTCTTATCTCGAATCGTAATATTAAATTCTTAAAGTAAAAAAATCCACCTAATCAGTCTCGATTTGACATCTTTTTTTGACAAAAGAAAATTCAAAGCTACATGATCACTAAAAACAACAATTGGTGAGCCAACAAGATAAGATCTAAATTTGTCCAATACAAAAACTACAAATAATTCTTTTTTAGTTGTTGAATAATTCAATTGAGTAATATTTAAAATTTTACTTGCATAGTAAATAGCATATGGTTTCTTATCTTTTTTTTTTATCCCAAGACAACTCCAACAACATAGTCACTAGCATCACACAATATTTCAAAAGGTAAAGTCCAATCTGGAGGCTGCATGATTGGAGCATATGTAAGCATGCTTTTAAGCTTAAAAAAAGCATTTTTACAATATTCAATCCATTCATATTATACTAAAATATTTGATAAATCTTCTATAAAAACCAGCATGTTCTAAAAAGGATCTTACCTCCTTCACAGTCTTTAGTGTTAGCAAATTGGTAATTAACATAATTTTAGATTTGTCAACCTCAATATATTTTGATGAAATAATATGTCCAAGGACAATACCAGTTGTTACCATGAAATGACATTTCTCCCAATTGAACACAAGATTCTTTTCTTCACACCTAATTAAAACCTTTTTCTAATCTAGATAGGCAATCATCAAATGAATTACCAAAAAAGAAAAATCATCCATGAAGACTTAAAGAAAACGTTCAACCACGTCACTAAAAATACTAAGCATGCATCGTTGGAATGTAGGTAGTGCATTACATAATCCAAAAGGCATCATTCGATATGCAAAAGTACCAAAAAGACATATAAAAATTATTTTCTCTTGATCTTCAAGTATAATTGCAATTTGATTATATCCAAAATATCCATCAAGAAAGCAATAAAATTCATGTCCCGCAACTCTTTCTAAAATTTGATCTATGAAAGGTAATGGAAAATGATATGTTCTAGTTACTCAGTTGAGTTTCCTATAGTCAATACACATTTGCCAACCAGTAACAGTCCTAGTTGGAATTAATTCATCATTCTTATTCTTGACTACAGTAACTCTATATTTCTTAAGTACAACTTGAGTAGGACTTACCTATTTGCTATCAAAAATAGGATAAATGATTCCATTATCAAAGAGTTTAATGACTTCATTTCTCACTACTTCTTTCATATTAGGATTTAGCCTTCGTTGCATTTCTCTAGAAGGTTTAGCATATTCCTCTAGATAGATGTTATGTGTGCAAATTAAAGGACTAATACTTTTAATATCAGCAATTGTCTATCCTAAAACATTCTTATGTATTTTTAGAGTTTTGATCAACTTACCTTCTTGAGATGCATCAAGTTTAAAAGAAATTATTACTGGAAAAGTCTCATTCTCACCCAAGAAAGAGTATTTCAAATCAACTGGCAAAGGTTTTTAATCAACCACGGGAGCTTTAATAATTGATGGAATATATTTTACTATTGATGATGAAAGTTCTTCAAATCTTGGCTTCCAAAAATGATTTTCTTGTACCTGCGAAAATTCAGATAGAGTATTAGCGTGTGCCTTTTTATAAATACTTCACTTTTAAAACAAGTCACCAAAGAATCTGAAGAGTTAGTGGTAGTAAAGTATTCATGAACAAGTTACTCGATTGAATCCACTTCTTGTACTTCGACATCTTCTGCAGGTTGCTTACAAACATTAAACACATTTAGTTCCAAAGTCATATTTCCAAATGATAACTTCAAAATACCATTCCTACAATTGATCAAAGCATTTGAAGTTGCAAGAAAAGGATGACCCAAAATAATAGGAATTTGTGTATGTGTTCGTGCAACAGGCTCTGTGTCCGAAACAATGAAATCAACTGGAAAGTAAAACTTATCAATTTGTACCAAACATCTTCTACTATTCCCTTTAGAACTTTAATTAAATGGTCAGCTAGTTGGAGTACAATAGAAGTTATTTTAAGTTCTCCCAAACATAACTGTTCATAAACTGAGAAAGTAAGAAGACTTACACTAGCACCAAGATCAAGCAACGCACACTCTATTCTAGTATTTCCTATGATACATGATATGGTTGGACAACTTGAATCTTTCTACTTGGGTGGAGTGACTTGTTGAATGATTGAACTAACACTTTCAGTTAAAAATGTCTTCTTTTGTAAATGATGTTTTCTTTTGATTGTACACAAATCTTTCAAAAATTTGGCATAAGGTGGAACTTGCTTGATTGTATCCAACAATGGAATATTAATCTTGACTTGTTTAAAAACTTCAAAAATTTCAGCATTTTAGTTCAATTTCTAAGTTGCTTGCAATCTTTGAGGAAAGAGTGCTGGAGGTAAATATTTTTCTTTTTCATCATTTTCACACTTACCTTCATCATCAAGATTATTTCCATTGTTCATTTCTGAAGGTGGATTATAAACTTTCTCCTTGGGATGAATATTCTTATCAATAACTTTTTCATTTTGAAGAGTTGCGACTGGATTAGCCTCCTTGACTGAATTTTCACCTAAAGAAGAAACATAACACTAAGTGGAAGGATTAGGTTTAGGTTGAGGTTGAGCAGAAAATTTACCTTTTTTATGAGTATGTAAAGAAGTTGTCAATGTTGAAAATGTGCTTTTGATCTCATTGATAGCTTGTGAAGTCTGATTATTGATGTTTGTTTATCTATGCATAAATGCTTACAAAGTCTCATCATGGGATTTTGTATGTAGAGTTGGATAAGAATAAAAGTTTGGTGGTTTTTGTGAATACAGCGGTTGGACATGGTTATCATCTCGCCAACTAAAATTGGGATGATTTCTCCATTGTAGATTGTAAGTTTCAAAATATGGAGAATGGAAAGGTTTCTGAATGTGTTCATAAAATTTGTTTGTACTGGAATGTTTGGATATTCATTGGTGGAGTGCCCCAAAAGTTCACAAATGCTACAAACTTCTTCTTCTTGCACAAATTTGATTTTCTTTACTTTTTTAAGTTCCATGGCTTCAACTTTCCTTGTTAAACTAGTATTCCTAGCATTTAGATCATCTTTTTTGCTAAGGTAATATTTTCCTTTATTACTATTACCAAGATTAGATCTAATACAACATTCGGAAGAATTAACACTATGACATGATTGAGAGTTTTCTACCAAATGATCTAGATATTTAAGGGTTTCATCAGGTTCTTTATCAAGAAACTTGCGATTACACATTGTTTCAACAAATTATTTTGTTTTAGGAGTTAAACCATCATATAAGAAACTAATTAAGTACCATTTTTCAAAACCATGATGTGGGCATGAATTCAACAAATCTTTAAATCTTTCCCAACATTGAAAGAAAGTTTCATTAGAATTTTGAGAAAATTTTGAATTTGTCCTTTCAAAGCATTAGTTTTATGAGTTGGAAAGAATTTTTTCAAAAATTCAGCTTGAATTTCTTGCCAAGTGCCAATTGACCTAGGTTTTAAAGAATTAAGCCAAGTTTTTGCTTTATCTTTTAAAGAAAAAGGAAATAATTTGAGCTTAACAATCTCATTTATGCAAGTTTGATCATCAAAAATGACACATACTTCATCAAATTCTTTCGAATGCAAGTAAGGACTTTCAGAGTCTAAACTATGAAAATTAGGAAGTAAATGGATCATACCAGGCTTGAATTGAAAGTTATTTGTATTGAGAGAAAAAATGAAATAAGAAAGAGAAGAATTTCAAGGAGGTTGTAAGTAATAATGCATGGTACGCACCTGTTGATTTTCATTTTCATCCTGGACACTTTCATTTTCAGCCATAGTGGAAGTGTGTGGAGATAATTCAAACAAATTTTCAAACAAAGTTTTAAAATTATTTCTAACTAAATGCCGAGAATTATGACTACGCTACTATGTAACCATATATCTATAAAAGAAATAAACAAACTATATTTACAAAGGAAAAATATTAACAAACCTGAATACTTACTTTGCCTTCCCCGACAATGGTGCCAAAAATTTGCTACAACTTTAAGGTTGTTAACCCAAGTGCAGTTTGTATTAAGTAATAAATTTTTTGTGAGTCTGAGGTCGATCCATAGGGAAGTTGCTTGAAGAATTTAGTATTATAATTCTTAAAAAATGGGATTTATGTGAATTAAAATATATGAACAATTAATGTATGTTGTAACTAAAAAAACCAAAGTAATCAAAATACTCAGGATTAGGAATCCAATCTTAAGTTTTGTATAGAGAAACGGTTATTTATTCTTTTTACCTCTATTAATTGTCACTATTGGAATCCATACATAATAAAGGTTCCAATGGGAAGATATTATCAAATAGCTCATATAATGAGGTAATCATGATATTGTCTTACTATTGCAAATTATCTCTTAACGCAAAATACTTATTTATGGGATCAAGCATTTATGCACACCTTTGTCAACAACAAATCAAGGTTTCACATTAGCAATCGGTGGGGTAAAATCGTACAATAAGCTAAACGAACCTAAGTATTTGTTGTGCCATTGGAGATACATAAATCAAGAATCACCACAAAACAAGTAGGGTTTAGATCAAGAATCACTATTATCAAGAATCACCCTTATAACCGTTCCTCTTCCTCCATCAAAAGATTCACCCTTTTTCCTCAGCAAAATAAAATTTATAAAGACATAATAAAAGTAGGAAAGACTACAAAATATAAGAGAAACTAGAGAATGCATTTCTATTACTCCAAGAAAACTTACATTACTAGAAAACATACATACTAGAAAACTTAACCTAAAGAGACCCTCTACTCCCCTCTCGTACAAGCTTAATACATGGCCTATTTATAGTACTTGGAGTATTCTAGAGTTCAAATAAATAATGGAAGAGTTAATCAAGTGGTATGCTAGTTGCCAAAAGTTGGTAAGTTGTTACACCAAATCCTCAAAATTCTCACTTATCTGAATGAATTATATTTTTAGGTTAGGTAAAACTAGATTTTGATGATGAGTAAAGAAAACAAGTTGTAGATCTTTTGGTGCTGATATATTTTCATATATTAATTTTCAAATTTGGCTGTCGGATGAGGAGATATGGTCAAATTACCGAATTATGTCCAAGAGTCATTCTTTAACAGCAGTAGCACATTGCAGCCTATGTTTCTATCATTTTAACACATTTTCTCACCACCTTATCTTCAGTAAACTTGTTTGGGCTAAATTTAAATTTCTAAATTTCAGCCTAAACTAAATTTGGGCTTAAGAGATATGATCCAATTAGTCAAATAAGTCAATATTAGGCTGAACTCTGATCTGAATTTTGGTGATTCATTTTGTGCAACGACTTGGACAAACTTTATGTTATAATCAAAACTAAATTGGCTGAGCTTCCAACAAAAAAGTTGTAGTTCTATCTCTTGGATTTCAAATGAAGTAAGATTCAGGTTCATAGGGCTTTTGATCATGAAGTTATGCTCAAAATACAAAAACTACACAAGTTTGGAAATCTGCTTCTTTTGATCTTTTTATATTCATTGATTTCCTAACACAAAACATTATTAAAACAATAATATTAACAAGAATAAAGCAAGAAAAGTATAAAGAATTTGATAAAAAAATGTTAAAATATGTACTTATCATGTTCTACCAAGCCAAGAAAAAGAGGTTAACCTCATTGCTGGTGTCTCTCCGTGTATCTCCTCCGGTTGTTTCCAAGGATTCAAGATAATGATGATGAGAATTCAACTGAGGATGATTCTCCTTCCCCATAAATTGGACAAAAAGGGAGAGAAGATGTTGAAGTTGTTGCTGATTCTGAGAAAGATGATTCTGTTGCTGAAGATGAATCTGAGGCTTTTTTATTTTCTTAGACTATTTTTTTAGGACTGTTTTGATATTTATGTTGATGGTTTGAGACTGTTTAAGTTATGTGTAGTTGATAGGATATTTGCTTGGATTTTTTTGAACTTAATAGTCTTAAGTATTAGGATTGTGTATTTTATTTTTTCAAATATTTCTATCTTTTCTATAGGGGAGAGTGTGAATTGTTGGAACAACAGTTGGTTTGTTTCAACATTATATTGACTAATTCAACAGAATTCTTGAACTTAAGGAAAATTGATTTATTTTGATAAGTCTTGAATTTAGGGGCAACGGATGTTTTGTTTTAACCAATCAATGCCAAAAGGGGAGACTGATAGAATCATAATTGATTATGATGAGATCGTAATTATGACTATGATGAAATCATAATTAATTATGATTTAATTAGTTGGCAACTTGTTATCTTGCACAAGATTTAATTGATTTAATTGATTTAATTGAGTTACCTTATATGAATTAATTGTCTTATTTATCTTATGCAAATTTGATTGGATTGCATTGATGGAAAGATTTGAAGATTTTGTTTACAAGATTAGTTAAGATCTTTTATTGATAAGGAAAGGATCTTCACATATCTTGTATTATTATGTGTAACATATCTGGATACTTTTGAAGTGGAGATTTGAGTTTAATTGATATTGCATATAAACCTCAAAGCAAAAGAAGAGGAATACACCTTTTGTGAGAAGATGTGCACGACTTCAGGCTTTGAGAATTGATCTCCTCTTTATTCACTCTTTGGGAGAAAAGGGTGAGCCTTTTGAGAGAGAGGCACATTTTTCGAGAGAAGAATTTTGAAGATCTTCAGAAGAAGGTCGGTTTGTCGTTTGAAGGGATTTCAGCATTGAAGGAATTCAACAGTGCAGACTTAAAAGTCTAGGGGATCTCGCTGAAGTTTCCCTAATTGATTTGTTTAAGAACAACGTCATTAGTCAAGAGGGAGTCTTTACTTTTTGAATAAGTCTCATTATTGTAACTGTAATATGAATTAGTGAAGTATTCATTGCAGGTGGTGGTATCATGCATGTAGAGTATATTTGTACTTGAAGTACGTAAAACATCACATGTGTCATTTACTTTACTGTCTTTTACTTGTTGTAACAAACTAACCAATTGTTACAACAATTGAATCTAATTAACAAGTAAAGTAGGGAATAACACTAAAACAGATCTTTCAGTTTCCATCATTACGATAGTGGATGATATAGCTGCTTGACTTGAGGCACCATCATAATGTTATGCTCAACTTGGTTTGATTGCAGATCAATCACAAAGGGGGTATTTAGGCCATATCCTTATTTATGAAGTTAATGAGTGATCAACAGAGGATCCATCATCCATTTAGCAAAATATGTGAATCCCCAATCATTTCCACTACACTTTATTCATAAATTTATGGCAATGGTTGGGATGAATAGTTAGGAAATAGGTTTTCTATTTAGCATCAACGAATCAAGATACTAGGAATGACTTCATAGAATTGATTTATTGGGGTCTTGACTAATAATCTATGCCCTAGGCTCAATTAGGAGATTAGTTGATGGAAGGATTAGACTACATGCTATTCATAATTAGAAGGGTTCACCATCTTCATCTATATCTAGGTCTTCATGGCGTGTTGCTAGACGCTAACCATGATTAGTGAGGTTTTTGGTATTAATGGGTTAATTTCAAGATGATTAATTAATAAAAAATAATTAAAGTATTAATTATTCGACTAAGTTATAAGAGCTGTGAGCTCACTACTTAGGTGAGCCTAATGGGTCATACACTAACTCGAAGAAGCTCATTTCTTACCTAAGTAATTAATACAAGAGTCGGATTATAATTAATTAATATGACTAATTAAATAGGGTTTAATTAATTCAAGTATTGAATTAATTTAATTAATTAATTAGATTAATTAATTAACCTAATTGGATTAGGTGGCCTATCATGGAACAAGCAAATAATTTTTTAGAATAATTAATTTTATGGGCCTTTATAATTCTTTGGATGAATTATTTTAACTGACTGAATTAATTAAATTGAGTCAAATTATTTTGGACTATGGCCCATTGGGTGTGGGCTTGTAGGAAGCCCATAAGGAATTTAATTAAGAATTAAATTCCAAGAATGACTAAAAAATTAAGTCTTGAATTTTAATTAAAACTTACCATAAGTCTTAGATTTGGAGTCAAAGTCTTACCATATGTCTTTAATTTGGAATTATGGACTTACATACTTCCAAGTTGGACTTAGAAAGGGATTAAAGACTTACCTATTGATATCTAAATTAGATTTGGAAAGTGGTGTCTTGTGAAAGAAATTATGGGACATAAATACACCATAGGGGGGGAGAAATACAAGCTTTGATGCTTACATATTTTTCGTTCCCCTTCTCTTTCCCATAACCAGAAAATTATTTTCTTATTTTATTCTTAGGCTATTGATCAATTCTTCTTTCACCTTAGTTGAATAAGAGTTGATCAAACACCCTAGTAAATAGAGATTTGCTTTGTTCCATAAACTCATACAAACACTTAGATAGGAATTCTCGAATACAAGCTTACTAGTATAGGCTTTATTGCGAGTGGGCATCCGAAATGTAAATACGTGCTTAAAGGATCAACACTTGGGGTTCTTAGCTAATCCATCCTTTACACGGGTTTTGGAATTGAGGAGTTTCTAAGAGCCACCGACTTGAATCATTTCAATGTCCTTTTCATCAAACGAAAGCTTCAACTATAATCTAATTAAAGATTAAAAATCCTATTTGGGTATCATTTGTTTTATACGCATAACCGATCAAATCGCATCGAACTTGGGACACCCAAATTATTTATTTGTTGCATGTTTGTAAAAATTTTAATTTTTCTACGTCCGTACCCAACATTGGTATCAGAGCCTAGGTTATTGCGTAATTGATACCCATTGCATATATTCATTTAAAATTATGCTTAAAAATTAAATCCTTTATGTGTGATAAATTGTTTATATGATTCGTATGTTTGGGATTATTGTTTTCACAAGTAAAACTTGAAAATTGGGTAGAAAATTGTATCTGCCAGTCGTTATGTCACTAGCGCCACGGTACCGTTGAAAAAGTTTCACAGCATCGCACCCATATCCAAGCAGCACTGTGGCGCCAAGGGGTTTTTCCAAGTGCTACTGGGTCTTACACTTGGATTTGTTTTTTCTTTAATTTTTAAAATTTCTAAAATCTATTTTTGGAATTAAATTATTAATTCTAAATTAATAAAATTATTTTATGAGGAAACAAAAAATTATTAATCCCAAATATAAAATCGACACATGTGAGGAATGGTAATTTTACATGTTTTTATTATCATGTGATGATTGTAGTTAGCTTGTTGTGAATGGATGATCATGGAGTCAAGACTAATGTGATTGATTTATTTTTTTGTACTTATGGTTTTAATTATTAGGTTTTGGTTAAAACGAGGCATGCGAATCTCTTTCTGTGTTTTCTCTTGATGTAGTTTCTATCTCTCTCCTGATAAGTGCATATTTTGATATATTTTTTGTATCAAATCTGTTATACTTTTTGATTTGTTCTTTTTAATATTATTGATTTATTAATATTTTGTGTTGGGGAATCAATGAACAAAAAGAGATCAAAAGAGCCAAAATAAAACCAAAGATGACAACATATTTTGTGAGCAAGTTGGGAGACAATATTTTATTGGATCAAAGAAGCATGACAATTTAAAGAAAAGAGCCATTATTGCATAAGTCCATCATGTTTAAATGAAAATATATGCAAGAAATCACTTGGACTATGTAAGTGATTGTTGGGCTTGCATTAGATTCAAAATAAGCATGTTACCAAACTTATATAGTTTTCGTATTTTGGGTACAACTCATGTCCAAAACCCCTATGGACCTGAATCTTGCTTAATTTGAAAGCCAAGAGATAAAACTATAACTTTGTTGTTGGAAACTTAGCCCAATTCAATCTTGGTTAAAGCAAAAAATTCGTCCAAGTGGGTATATTAGAAGGAATCTATCTATGCTGACACATCTCATTAAATTAAGCATAACTCTCTCTAATGGTTAGCATTAGGTGATTCAAGTTGAAAAATAAAGTAACATACATATACACAACTTTCATGTTGATCACATTTCCAAAATTAGCTGATTTCATAGAGAAATGTGTGTGATAAAATTCAAATCTGAAAAGAACATGTGAATTTAGAGCATATTTGAAGTAAATTTAGAGTGCATATGGAGTGAATTTAGAGATGCCAATTTAGGCACTCTTATACTATAAATAAGGGCTATTGGATATAATTGAAGACATACAAAAATCCTTAGAGGAGAAAAAAAAATTATTGTTATCTTTTTTTTTTTTACGTTAAGTATTCTAGTAGTAATGTAAGTTTTTAGTAGTAATAGAAATGTATTTTCTAGTTTCTCATCTATTTTTAGTCTTTTATACTTTTATTATGTCTTTCTAAATTTTATTTAGTTGAAGAACAAGGGTGAACCTCTTGATGGAAGAAGAGGAATGGTTATAAAGGTACATAATGTTCAGGTGTGTTGTATTATTGTTTTAATTTTTTGATTGAAACCCTCCTTATTTTGTGGTGATTTTTAATTTATATATCACTAATGGCACAATAAATACTTGGTTCATTTAGCTTATTGTACGGTTCTACTATACCGACTACTAATGTGAAACCTTGATTTGTTGTTGACAAAGGTGTGCATAAATACTTAATCCATGCTACAACTTTAAGGTTGCAAACCCAAGTGCAGGTTGTAGTAAGTAATAAATTTCTCATGAGTCCGAAGTCGATCCACATGGAAGTTGTTTGAAGAATTCAAGTTTATATTTCTAAAAAGATGGAGTTTATGTGAATCAAAATATATGAACAATTAATGTATGATGTAACTAAAGAAAAATCGAAGTAATAAAAGTACTGAGGATTAGGGATCCACTCTTGAGTTTTGGATAGAAAAATGGTTATTTATTCTTTATTGCCACAATTGGAATCCATACATAATGAACGCTCCAATGGGAAGATATTATCAAGTAACTCATGCAATAAGGTAATCATGATATTGTCTTACTATTGCAAATTATCTCTTAACACCAACACTTATTTATGGGATCAAGCATTTATGCACACCTTTGTTAACAACAAATCAAGGTTTCACATTAGCAGTCGGTGGGGTAAAACCGTACAATAAGCTAAATGAACCCAAGTATTTGTTGTGTCATTGGAGATACATAAATAAAAAATCACCACAAAATCCACATTGCAAGATTTTTGTAGTAGTTTTCTTTACAGAAAAATGACCACCACATGCTTCTGAATGACAAAATTTGACAATATTACCTATCTCATTGTCAGGCACACATCTTCGAAAGATTTGATCCAGACAATATTTGAATAGGGATGGATCATCCCAATAAAAATTTTAACCTCAGTCAAAAACTTCTTTTTGTCTTGAGAATTCCAATGTGATGGCATCTTTCCTGTCACAAGAAAATTAACAATGTCAGCAAACCAAGGTAAAATAGAAACATTAAATAGTTGTTCATCAGGGAAAGTGTCATTAATAGGTGTGGTTTGAAACGAGTCATCACAAACAAGTCTCGATAAATGATCAGCCACTACATTCTCTATTCCCTTTTTATCTCGAATAGTAACATTAAATTCCTGGAGTAAGAGAATCCACCTAATCAGTCTTGATTTAGCATCTTTTTTTGACAAAAGATATTTCAAAGCTGTATGATCACTGAAAACAACAATTGGTGAGCCAACAAGATAAGATCAAAATTTGTCAAATGTAAAAACTACAGCAAGTAATTCTTTTTCAGTTGTTGTATAATTCAATTGAGCACCATTTAAAGTTTTACTTGCATAGTAAATAATATATAGTTTTTTATCTTTTCTTTGTCCCAAGACAGCTCCAACAGCATAATCACTAGCATCACACATTATTTCAAAAGGTAAAGTCCAATATGGAGGCTGCATGATTAGAGCAGATGTAAGCATGCTTTTAAGCTTAACAAAAGCATTTTCACAGTTTTCAGTCCATTCAAAAATAGTGTCTTTTGTTAGAAGATTACACAAAGGTTTAGATATTATATTAAAATCTTTGATAAATCTTCTATAAAAATCAGCATGTTCTAAAAATAATTTAATCTCCTTCACAGTCTTTGGTGTTGGCAAATTGGCAATTAACTCAATTTTAGATTTGTCAACCTCAATACCTTCTCATGATATAATGTGTCCAAGAACAATACCAGTTGTTACCATGAAGTAATATTTCTTCCAATTGAGCACAAGATTCTTTTCTTCACCCCTAATCAAAACCTTTTCTAAATTAGATAAGCAATCATCAAATGAATTACCAAAAACAGAAAAATCATCCATGAAGACTTCAAGAAAACGTTCAACCATGTCACTAAAAATACTAAGCATGCATCGTTGGAATGTAGTTGGTGCATTACATAATCGAAAAGGCATTCTTTGATATGCAAAAGTACCAAAAGGACATGTAAAAGTTGTTTTCTCTTGATCTTCAAGTGTAATTGCAATTTGATTATACCCACAATATCCATCTAAAAAGCAATAAAATTCGTGTCCCGCAACTCTTTCTAAAATTTGACCCATAAAATGTAATGGAAATGATCTTTTCTAGTAACTGAGTTGAGTTTTCTATAGTCAATGCATATTCCCCAACCAGTAACAGTCCTAGTTGGAATTAATTCATCATTCTCATTCTTGACTACAGTAACTCCAGATTTCTTAGGTACAACTTGAGTAGGACATACCCATTTGCTATCAGAAATAGAATAAATGATTCCATTATCTAAGAGTTTAATAACTTCATTTCTCACTACTTCTTTCATATTAGGATTTAGCCTTCGTTGCATTTCTCTAGGAGGTTTAGCATTTTCCTCTAGATAGATGTTATGTGTGCAAATGAAAGGATTAATACCTTTAATATTAACAATGGTCCATCCTAAAGCATTCTTATGCATCTTCAGAGTTTCGATCAACTTACCTTCTTGAGATGCATCGAGTTTGGA
This sequence comes from Paulownia fortunei, assembly GCA_019321725.1. Classification (NCBI taxonomy): domain Eukaryota; kingdom Viridiplantae; phylum Streptophyta; class Magnoliopsida; order Lamiales; family Paulowniaceae; genus Paulownia; species Paulownia fortunei. The sequence goes on along the minus strand of CM033107.1, from coordinate 14,893,263 downwards.
AGAAATTATTACTGTAAAAGTCTCATTCTCATCCAAAAAATAGTATTTCAAATTAACTGGCAAAGGTTTCAAATCAACCACAGGAGCTTTAATACTTGATGGAATAGATTTTACTATTGATGATGAAAGTTATTCGAACCTTGGCTTCCAAAAATATTTTTCCTGTACCTGCAAAAATTCAGAGATAGTATTAGTGTGTGCCTTTCTACAAATACTTTCACTTTCAAAACAAGTCTCCAAAGAATCTGAAGAGTTAGTAGTAGTAAAGTATTCATGAACAAGTTTCTCAATTGAATCCACTTCATGTACTTCGACATCTTCTGCAGGTTGCATACAAACATTAAACATATTTAGTTCCAAAGTCATATTTCCAAATGATAACTTCAAAATACCATTTCTACAATTGATCAAAGCATTTGAAGTTGCAAGAAAAGGACGACCCAAAATGATAGGAATTTGTGTATGTGTTTGTGCAACAGGCTCTGTGTCCAAAACAATGAAATCAACTGGAAAGTAAAACTTATCAATTTGTACCAACACATCTTCTACTATTTTCTTTGGAACTTTAATCGAACGGTCAGTTAGTTGGAGTACAACAGAAGTTGTTTTAAGTTTTTCCAAACCTAACTGTTCATAAACTGAGAAAGGTAGAAGATTTACACTAGCACCAAGATCAAGCAAAGCACGCTCTATTCTAGTGTTTCCTATGATACATGAAATGGTTGGACAACTTGGATCTTTGTACTTGGGTGGAGTGAATTGTTGAATGATTGAACTAACACTTTCAGTTAAAAATGCCTTCTTTTGTACATGATGTTTTCTATTGATTGTACACAAATCTTTCAAAAATTTGGCATAAGGTGGAACTTGCTTGATTGCATCCAATAATGGAATATTAATCTTGACTTGTTTAAAAATTTCAAAAATTTTAGCATTTGAGTTCAATTTTTGAGTTGCTTGCAATCTTTGAGGAAAGGGTGCTGGAGGTAAATATTTTTGTTTTTCATCATTTTCTCACTTACCTTCTTCAAACTTACCTTCGTCGTCAAGACTGTTTCCATTTTTCATTTTTGGAGGTGGATTAGAAACTTTTTCCTTGAAATGAATAGTTTTGTCAATAACTTTTCCATTCCGTAGAGTTGTAACTGAATTAGCCTCCTTGACTGCATTTTCACCTGAAGAAGAAACATGACACTGAATGGAAGGATTAGGTTGAGGTTGAGCAGGAAATTTACCTTTTTTATGAGTACGCAAAGAAGTTGTCAGTGTTGAAAGTGTGCTTCTGATCTCATTGATAGCTTGTGAAGTCTGATTATTGATGTTTGTTTGTTCATGCATAAATTCCCACCTAGAATGGCGTAGAGCAAGAAGATTAAATACAAGAAGGACCAAATTATTCCTCATGTCTCCACTAGTGGCTGGCCCGGCCCGCCTTGACCAGCCTCCATCAATTGGCATGTCTCGACCGACCTTCCTCAACTAGCACACCTCGACCGACATGCCTTGACCAATGCCCTCTCCAACTTAGTGCCTCGACTGGAGTGTCTTGAGGAATCACTCTCCACTTGCAAAATGCTTTTACAGAGAACACCACCCTATAAGATATTACAAAAGTCTTATAAGAGGTTGCTCCCTGCAATCTATGGCAAACATCAAAGTCCCACTAAGGTTAACTTTGCACTAGCCCAGACATAAATAAAAAGTCCTAGCAAGGTTGGCGCACGGTTATCATTTCACCAACTGAAATTGGGATGATTTTTCCATTGTGGATTGTAAGTTTCAGAATATGGAGAATGGAAAGGTTTTTTGAATGTGTTCATAAAAATTGCTTGTACTGGAATGTTTGGACATTCATTGGTGGAATACCCCAAAAGTTCACAATTGCTACAAACTTCTTCCTCTTGCACATATTTGATTTCCTTTACTTTTTTAAGTTCCATGGCTTCAACTTTTCTTGTTAAACTAGCAAGTCTAGCATTTAGATCATCTTCTTGGCTAAGGTAATATTTTCCTTTATTACTATTAGCAAGATTAGATCTAATAGAACCTTCGGAAGAATTAACACTATGCCATGATTGAGAGTTTTCTGCCAAATGATCTAGATATTCTAGGGCTTCATCCGGTTCCTTATCAAGAAACTCACCATTACACATTATTTCAACAAATTATTTTGTTTCAGGAGTTAAACCTTTATAAAAGAAACTAATTAAGTGCCATTTTTCAAAATCATGATGTGGGCATGAATTCAACAAATCTTTAAATCTTTCCCAACATTGAAAGAAAGCTTCATTCGAATTTTGAGAAAAATTTTGAATTTATCTTTTCAAAGCATTAGTTTTATGAGTTGGAAAGAATTTTTTCAAAAATTCAGCTTGCATTTCTTGCCAAGTGCCAATTGACCTAAGTTTTAAAAAATTTAGCCAATTTTTTGCTTTATCTTTTAAAGAAAAAGGAAATAATTTGAGCTTAGCAATCTCATTTGTGCAAGTTTGATCATCAAAAGTGGCACATACTTCATCAAATTCTTTTAAATGCAAGTAAGGGCTTTCAGAGTCTAAACCATATAAATGATGAAGTAAAGGGATCATACCTGACTTGAATCGAAAATTATTTGCATTTAGAGGAAAAATGAAACAAGAAGGAGAAGAATTTCGAGGAGGTTGCAAGTAATAACGCATGGTACGCACCTGTTGATTCTCATTTTCATTCTGGACACTTTCATTTTCAGCCATGGTGGAAGTGTGTGGAGATAATTCAAACAAATTTCCAAATAAAATTTCGAAATTATTTCTTACTAAACGTCGAAAATTATGACTACGATACCATATATCCATAAAGAAAATAAACAAACTATATTTACAAAGAAAAAATATTAACAAACCTTAATACTTACCTTGTCTTCCCCGGCAACGCGCCAAAAACTTGCTACAACTTTAATTACTAATGTGAAACCTTGATTTGTTGTTGACAAAAGTGTACATAAATACTTAATCCATGCTACAACTTTAAGGTTGCAAACCCAAGTGCAGGTTGTAGTAAGTAATAAATTTCTCGTGAGTCCGAGGTCGATCCACAGGGAAGTTATTTGAAGAATTCAAGTTTATATTTCTAAAAAGATGGAGTTTATGTGAATCAAAATATATGAACAATTAATGTATGATGTAACTAAAGAAAACCAAAGTAATAAAAGTACTGAGAATTAGGGATCCACTCTTGAGTTTTGAATAGAAAAATGGTTATTTATTCTTTTTATTTCTATTAATTGCCACAATTGGAATCCATACATAATGAACGCTCCAATGGGAAGATATTATCAAGTAACTCATACAATAAGGTAATCATGATATTGTCTTACTATTGCAAATTATCTCTTAACGCCAACACTTATTTATGGGATTAAGCATTTATGCACACCTTCGTCAACAACAAATCAAGGTTTCACATTAGCAGTCGGTGGGGTAAAACCGTACAATAAGCTAAATGAACCCAAGTATTTGTTGTGTCATTGGAGATACATAAATCAAGAATCAGCACAAAATAAGTAGGGTTTAGATCAAAAATAAATATAATAATTCAACATACTTAAATAATTTCTACCCTTATAACCATTTCTCTTCCTCCATCAAGAGATTCACCCTTCTTCCTCAACAAAATAAAATTTAGAAAGACATAATAAAAGTAGCAAAGACTAAAAATATAAGAGAAACTAGAGAATGCATTTCTATTACTACTAGAAAACTTACAATACTAGAAAACATACAAACTAGATAACTTAGCCTAAAGAAACCCTCTACCCCCCTCCTCTTACAAGCTTAATACATGGCCTATTTATAGTACTTGGAGTAAGCTAGAGGCCAAACAAATCATGGAGGGGTTAATCAAGTGGTATGCTAGTTGCCAAGAGTTGGTAAGTTGTTACATAAATTTCTCACCCACTGAATTGAATTACATTTTTGGGTCAGATACACCCCGATTTTGAAGATATGTGAATAATCAAAATTGTAGATATTTCAACGCTGATATATTTTCATATATCTTGTGTCAAATTTGGCGGTCGGATGAAGGAGATATGGTCAAATTACCGAGTCATGTCCAAGAGCCGCCCTTTAACAGCAGCAGCAACTTGCAGCCTATGTTTTTACCATTTCAACACATTTTCACACTATCTTGTCTTCAGAAAACTTGTTTATCTACCATTTGGATATAACATATCCGAATTTAAGCCCAAAATAAATTTGGGTTCAAGATATATAACCGAATTGGTAAAATAAGTCAATACTGGGCTGAACTCTGATCTAAATTTTGGTGATCCATTTTGTATGACTACTTGGACAAATTGTCTGCTATCATCAAGACTGAATTGGGCTGAACTTCCAACATAAAAGTTTTACCTCTATCTATTGGCTTTCAAATGAAATAAGCTTCAGGTCCGTAGGGCTTTTGATTATAAAGTTATGCTCAAATTACAAACACTGCACAAGTCTGGAAATATGTTTTCATTTATTCCCTAACACAAAATATTAATAAAAAAATAATATTAAAAAGAATAAAGCAAGAAAAGTATAAAGGATTTGATAGAAAAATATGTCAAAATATGCACTTATCAATCCCATAAATAAGTGTAGGCATTAAAACCCTTCTTGTTTAGTGGCGATTCTTGATTTATGTATCACCAATAACACAACAAATACTTGGGTTCATTTAGCTTATTGTACAGTTTTGCTCCACCGACTACTAACGTGAAATATTGATTTGTTGCAGACAAATGTGTGCATAAATACTTAATCCTATAAATAAGTATTGGTATTAAAACCCTTCTTGTTTAGTAGTGATTCTTGATTTATGTATCACCAATGGCACAACAAATACTTGGGTTCATTTAGCTTATTGTATAGTTCTACTACAGTGACTGCTAACCTAAAACCTTGTTTTGTTGTGGACAAGGTGTGCATAAATAGTTGATCCCATAAATAAATATTCGTGTTAAGATATAATTTACAAACAGTAAGATAATATCATGATTACCTTAATGCATGAGTTATTTGATAACATCTTCTCATTAGAACCATCATTATGTATGGATTCTAATAGTAACATTTAAAAGAGGTAAAAAGAATAAATAATCGTTCCTCTATCCAAAACTCAAGAGCGGATCCCTATTCCTCAATACTTTTATTACTTTGATTTTTTAGTTATAGTATAGAGTTTTCTTTATATTCTAAATCATATAAAGCCCATTTTTAAGAAATATAATCCTGAAAACTTCAAACAACTTCCCTGTGGATTGACCTCGGACTCCCGAGAAATTTATTACTTGACACAACCTACACTTGGGTTGCAACCTTAAAGTTGTAGCACCTCCTATGTACATCCCCCTTAGACTTGTGCCAAGGTTTCTTATAGTAGTAATTGTAATGAGTGTGGCATAGTTGTTGAGTTTTTTTTGTATTTTGGTGGACAATACAAGAAGATGGAACAAGATAGAGAAACGAATAATGAACGGCCATGTATGCATGGGATGCATATATGTAATAGTTAAGTCTATTGTCATTTTAATTATCACCCTAGATTAACCATTGATCTACTTTGGCTTGAGTGGATCGCACAAGAATAAAGTCCCATGTTCATCATTAAGTAGCATGTATGAGATGCATGTTATGTATGCCTAATGTTTTTCTTTATGATGTTTTAATTTGCTTGCCATCATTAGGATAAAAAACATTGAACTAGATAATTATAAGATAAGACCTTGCATGACAAACAAACCAACGTGTTTCCCTCACTTGAATGTATTTCAAGTTTAAAACCTTAGGTGCTAAACCTTGAAGGTTTATATCAAATGTAAATAGCAATATTAGATGACACCTAATTGTCCATGCTTTCCATGAAAAAGTAGTGACATGTGATAAGTTGTTGAGCTTAGTACATTGACCACGAGTCGTGGGATGTATTAAGCAAGGAAAGTTGTGATCGCTACTTAGCATAGTGATGCCCATGGAGTGGGGCGTCTTAATATTGGCCGCGAGTCGTGGGATATTTAGAGGTTTCACTTATCTTTTCTTATCTTATCAAACTAATGTGTTTCCCTACCTCTTTCCTTCTTATCTTATCCCTTTCCATAAAAAAATAGGAGTTTTTGATTTCATTCCTTATAAGACATAAAGTCTTAATTTGTTTCTATCAAAGATTTCAATAAAGACTCTTAATGGGTTTCTCCTACATGCCCATTAACTTTGGATTTAGACTTTAATTGATCTCCATTAATTAATTCAAACGCAACTTAATTAATTGTCCAATCAATTAATTAATTAGTTCCACATTGCCACTTAATTAAATTAGGCCAAATCTAAAGAATTTTATTATTTAATTGGTTAAATTAATTTAATTTTTAAATTAATTTAAAGCCCATTAATTAATTGACCCAATCAATTAATTAATTTACTTCCAAAGAGCTTCTAATTTTTATTAGGACCAATTAAATAATCATATTATTTAATTGGATGAATTAATTTAACTCCTCAAATTAATTATAGCTCAAGTTAATTAATCTCCACTAATTAACTGAATGCAACTCCTTAGATTATATATGAGATAGAAGTAGACCATCCTGATTTGTATGTGACCTATTAGGTTCACAATTAAACTATAAGTAAGCTTGCAACTATTACAACTTAGTGAGTAAATAATATTTTGATTAACTAATTTAATTAATTAATCTGTCTTGGAATTAACTCATTCATCTAAGAACCTCACAAGTCAAGGGAAGTACCTAACTGTGCATCTTGACTACCTAGTCTTAGATGAATTAACAAGCGAATCTATTTCTCTTACAAGTACCATGCAAGTTTGGTCATTCCATCAACTAATCTCCTAATTAAGTCAAGGGCATAGATTATCACTTGAAACCCTAATTGACTTAATAACTATGATCTCATTCCTAGTCACATTGACTCGTGATGAATTATTAAAAAACTCTCGTCTAATATTTATCCTACTTTGTCCAAAGACTTCTGAATCAAGGACCGTGGAATGCAAATGAGATTCACTATTTTTCTAGATAGGTGATGGATCTTTTGTTGGCCACTCATTAACCTCCATACACGAAGGTCATACACTCAACATAAATCCCTTGTGATTCTCATACAATCGGAAAATACATCAAACCAAATAATGTCATGCACAAGGCTACCATGGTGCCTCAAGTTAAAGGACTAACTCGTCCACTATCGTAACTAAAAAATTCTTATTCGACAAATAATATTTTCAATTGAGAATTTTCTATAGGCCTATTCGATGTACTCATTCCCAATGAGCACCCGCACATATGCACTAGCATCACCACATCGATGCCTAATGAAGGAGACATTCTTCTTTAGAGCAAGCATTATATGTGTGAGTCTTTACGGGCTTATCGATGTCCCATCTCAATGAACCCTCAAATCGGAACTAATTTAAGACCAAAGCTATAGAAATATATTCTATGATCGTCAACATATGCGCGACCATCCCCATAGTTATGTATGGTCTATGGATTTTATCTTAAATACAATTAGAGATAAAACATTGCCAATTTCTAAATATATTTCAAGTGTGTTTGGCACTGCGGTGCCAGTTTCTCGCGTCGCGTAACAGAAAAGATGCTGACGCTTTTAAGCTTTGACAAGTGGTAATCTACTACAACTTTAAGGTTACAAAACCAAGTGCAAGTTGTGTCAAGTAATAAATTTTTTGGGAGTCTGAAGTCGATCCACAAGAAAGTTATTTGAAGTTTTCAGGATTATATTTCTGAAAAGATGAGCTTTATGTGGTTTAGATTATAAAGAAAAATTTAGGCTCTAACTAAGAAATCAAACTAATAAAAGTACTAAGGATTAGGGATCCGATCTTGAGTTTTAGATAGAGGAACGATTATTTATTCTTTTTACCTCTTTTAAATGCTACTATTGGAATCCATACATAATGAAGATTCCAATGAGAAGATGTTATCAAATAGCTCATGCATTAAGGTAATCATGATATTGTCTTACTATTTGCAAATTATATTTTAACACGAATATTTATTTATGGGATCAAGTATTTATGCACACCTTGTCCACAACAAAACAAGATTTTTGGTTAGCAGTCGTTGTAGTAGAACTATACAATAAGCTAAATGAACCCAAGTATTTGTTGTGTCATTGGTGATACAAAAATCAAGAATTGCCACTAAACAATAAGGGTTTTAATGGCAACAGTTATTTATAGGATTAAGTATTATGCACACATTTATCTACAATAAATCAAGGCTTCACATTAGCATTCGGTGGAGTAGAACCGCATGATAAACTAAATGAACTCAAGTATTTATTGTTCCATTAGTAATACATAAATCAAGAATCACCACAAAATAAGGAGGGTTTCAATCAAAAATTAAAATAATAATACAACACATCTGAACATTATGCACCTTTATAATCATTCATCTTCATCCATCAAGAGGTTCATATTTTCTCCTCAACTAAATGAAATTTAGAAAGACATAATGAAAGTATAAAAGACTAAAAATAGAAGATAAACTAAAGAATACATTTCTATTATTACTAGCAAACATACATTACTATTAGAAAACTAAACCTAAAGAAAGACAATAATAAAATTTTCTTTCCCCCTCTAAAGGTTTATAGTAGGCATGAAACGATAGGTCCTATTTAACTTGTCCATTTTTGTTTAAAATCAAAAAATTCTCATTAAGTTTAAAAAATTTAGGGGTTTCATTTTTCCAAGACCTGATCAACTTAATTACTTAATAGGTTATTTAATGCTTGTCATCATATGCTGCGCAAGTAAAAACATTAAATAAAATCTAATATGCATCCTATGCAAAAAGTAATGGTATGATCATGGCTAACCTATGCGACCCGTTTAAGCCAAAAATAGGTCACGATCAATCTAAGGGTAGAAATATGAAGAACTATTCTATTACAATTTTTTTTTGTGCTCATACATTCATGGGCCTTGAATCTCATATTCTATTGCATTTGCATTTAATAACCCATATAAGCATAGGCCTTTAGGCTTTGAACATCCTCCATTTACAAAACTAAAATACAAAGCTAACTTTTTTATTTTACTCTCTTTATAATAATTTAAATAAAATACAAAATAGAATAAGAGGCTCGCAAGCACCAAAAAACTAAAGATAATTAAAATATACATCTAATCACATTGGTCATAGGCCCATGATCTTCCTAAATAAATCATGCAATAAACATTCATCACATTAATTTTAAAGCATATAAACTTACCAAGTTGTCTAAGTTGAAAATTTTTAAAGATTTGGAAAATAAAGTTTTCAAGAAAATATATTTTTCTAAAATTAAAATTAACATTTAATTTTAATTAAAAACTTTAATCCGTAAACACACACACACGGGACTAACCAGCACATGAGTTGGGCAATCGGCCGAGAGCACACTACTCTCGGCCAACAGGTGCGCTATGCACCTGCTTCCGCTATGCTGCCTGGCGGCCACTGGGTAGCCATCCGACGGGTCCCGATGGGGTGTTCATAGGCTAGTAGTTTGTGTGGTCATCACCCCACATGCATCACTTAAGCCCACGATCAAACCCCGTCACTCGATGTCCAACTTGTAACCAATGAATATTTGAATGTTTAAGTGTGTGCATCAGTTTAACCAATTAAACATTCTACAAAAAATATTTTATCCCACAATCTAACAAAAATTGTTAACACGTTTAATAATTAAATAATACATGCTTATCAAAAATAAACATAAAATGAATCAAATATGATAACAAAAATGAAAACTGTGGCTCTGATACCATTGTTGGGTTCGCTTACCGAAAGGGGCTTATGCAACAGAATTAAAATTTTAAATTAAATAAATAAATGCATTTATCAAAATAAATGCGTGCCCCTTTGGTTCTCATAGCAATTTTATTGAATTGCACTTCAATATCATTTTATACAAAATAAATTTGATTCGTTTAAAGTAAATAGAAATTAACCTCGTAGAACTCTTCTTCATGTGATGATGAGGGAATCAATCACTACAGCAAGTAAGATTTTTAGCAATGAAATATTTCGTCGCTAACTTGACAAAATTCATCGCCAAGTTACATTTGCAACGAATATTTTTTGTTGCTAATATCATCGTTATAACAGCGTCGAGCCATCACTTAGTGACAAAATTAGCCATTTTCATCATCAAGTTAGCGATGAATTTTTTGCGGTAGCTAAGACAACAATTTTCGTCACTAAGATTATTGTTAGCGATGAACTGTTGGAAGATATTTCATCGTTAAATAAAAAAAATTAAAAAAATAATTTAAAGTTAGCGACGAATTAGATTCTTTGTCGGTAAAATAGAAAACTTTGGCGACAAAATTTGTAACATCTTTGTCACAAAATTATTCAAAAAAAAATAAAAAAAATACTTTAGCAGCGAATTTTTTATTTCGTCGCTAAGTTAGCGACGAATATACAAATTGTTCGTCGCCAATATGATTACCTTTTAGCGACAAAAGCTCTTAATTTTGTCACTAATGTTTAGGATTTTTTTAATATTTTTTGTTATTTCAATTATTTTCCCATATTTTTGCAACCTGTTTTTTCAACCTATTGTTCAACCCATAACATACACAACCACAATCACAATAATCACAACTACAACCATTAAACTTCCAATAATCATTAAAATACAATAAAACGACACATTAAATATATATACAATAAAATGTCTAATATACACATTAAACAAAATACAATAAAATACAATCTTATATACTTCAACTACACTATAATTGTGGAGGTGGCAGAGCTGAAGAGGATGGGGGCTACTGGACGAGCGACTATACTAGACCTGGAGCTATCATCTCAAAAGCCTGGATCATCGCATAATGGTGGACCTTCATCGCTTGTAATTCAGCCCTAGTGTTATGCAACTCATTCTGTGTGGACGCCAGGTGCTCCCTAAGTTGTGCATTGGTCGGTCTGGATGATGATGCATTAGAAGAAGTGGACCTGAGAGGTTTATGCCCATTTTCAAGCCCATGTATATACCCCTAACATGTACTGAGGACCTAATCACATACTCTATCTACAATCTGTATGTCATTTAGATTGTGAGTGTCATCCCCAATATCTGTCTGAGTCTGAGTCTGTGTTTATCAGTACTCCTCTCGAAGTTGCACCATCTCATCCTAAAATCAATAAACATGTTAAAAACTAAAATATATAGTTCAAAATCTTTAGGAACCAAAACAACTAAATGTATTCAATACTTACATATTCACTCTCAGCTCTCTCTCATATCCAGCCTTTCGTAGAGCTATAGTGTATTTCATTAAAGATTGTGATTCGGTCCTTTCTGCTAGAACCATCGTCCTGCAAATAACATTTCATTACATTAAAGTCGAATTAAATAATAATTTCATTGAAATTAAATAGTTTACACTTACACCGTCTTAACTATATTGAAGAAAGGACTTTGAACCTGCACGATGATTGTATGGAAACTTAGCACAATTTGTGGAGTTGATTTTTGAATGTTTCTGTCAAAAAAAAGTTAATTTGTAATAGAAAAGGTAATTAATACTAAATATAAGATTTAACTAAGTTGCATAACTATATGAGTTCTTCATGTTTCATCCAAATTACTAAGATATTTAAGAGACTTAAATAAACCTAAGTAAAAAAATAAGAAATAGTAAATATGAATAAGATGTTGATAGTAGATAAGTGACCAAGTGTAATACATAGTACTTATTTAGTCACCGTTTTAGCTAAAATAAGGTTAAATGTTATTACCTTAAATTGATCAGACTCGAACAATCTGCACAAATACTCCCAATCTGCCAAAGTCTCACATAAATCATTGGGCATTTGTTTTAATTGATCATCCCAAGATAGGTGCGTGAGACTCTTATAATATTTATGTATCTTATAGCGGTAGTCACGGTATCGGACACTCATTAGTTTATCGGCCTAATTCCTAACCGACTCTAGTCCTATACCAAAGTATACAGTAAATATATCCTACAAAGAAAAACAAAAGATTTTTCAACATTTAACATATAAAATAGAACTTAAACTGATAAATACAATTTTAATACTTATACTAACCGATAACCGATCAAAATAGGTCGCTTCCGCTCCTCTGTAATCTTTCTCCAATCAGTCAATTGGAGCAGTGCAAACTTTTTCACGGCAACACTGATCTCAGTCATAAAAGACGCCGCATTTGTCCCTGTAGGACGACCACGACACTTGTGAGATGTGAGGGGGATCTTTCCCCTGGATTCTAACTTGCGTCTGAGTCTATCTCCGTGTGTTGCTCGTGTGTCTTTATGTTTTTTTTGTTAGGAGCTGTAAAATATTAACAAAAGTGTTAGATTATTGTTTAACATAATTATTATATAACAAAAATAATAAAAAAAGATTTATAAAGTGAAACAAACCATCAGATATACTCTCTATATGCATGTCTGTGGAAGCTGGATTAATAACGAGTTGACCCTCAATCTGTTTAGGAGGCATACCTACAAAAGACAAACATCTAGTTAGACACATAACAATTAATATAATTTTTATTTAAGCTATTTAAAAAATTTAATGTCCGGTTGTAGTAAAAGGCGACTCAGATGGTACAGCAACTACTAGCGAGTGACTGAAAAAAAGAAAATTCATTTATTAAACTCAATCAAAAGATATAAATACCAGATATTTAACGAGACCATGCAACAAACTTCATATATCTAGCATGTTGTTTAAAATGGTCAACAGATTACAACAATTAAGGTAGTTACAACAACAACTAAGTAATATTCAAATTTAGTATAACTCTTCAATAATGATATATGAAATCATAGTTGGATTGAGAATATTTAATAACTAACATATTGTTCAATAGAGATAAATAAGTAAAAGTACTTAACAAAATGAAGTAAAATAAAATTAATAGTTGATACCATAAAATTTGTCAGTATTATCATCAGATAGAAATATTTGCTCTTCTCCATTACTCTCTACTTTAGTGTCCTCGTCTTCATCATTAATGAAATTATGAATGTCCTCAGAGAACCTTGATTGTGTAACCAATAATTCTACATATTGAGGTTGAATATCTACTTTGCAAAGATGTGGAGTTTCTAAATCACCACGAAACATTAAGCTTATCTCATCTGATGAAATTTCCTAATTAGGCTCATTGTTAGAATTACTTTCAGGTTCAAGTTCCTTGCTATTATCATCTTCCTTTTTGGTCACTTCATATATTTCTCGATGTTGCATCTTTTGCACAACTTTCTAAGATCCTCTACCTTTTATATCATCCAAATAATAAACTTGTCTAGCTTCAGTTGCTAAAATAAAGGGGTCATCCTCGTACCATATTTTAAACGTATCAATACATGTAAGACCAAACTCTTGCACGACTGATTTTTTTTGGGTTATACTGAAATCAATCACACCAAAATAAGTACACCTTATATCCTGATGCGTAAAAATGTATTACAACATCCTTCAAAACTCTAAAAATATCTAAATTTCCCCCATCATCGAATGATGGTACACTAACCCCACTTTTTTTAGTAGTCCGATGAGTATCACGAGAAATTGTATGGTACCGAACATCATTAACAATACAAGCATCATATAGTCTAACTTCAGCATCAGGTCCCAATGCAAGAGAGTATAGCTCATTTGTGGTCGCAGGATCTTTCAAAGTTCTTAGCCTAATCATTTTGTCCCTAAACCACTGAGGAAATTCCACCTCATGACATTGTAGGATGCAGTTTGAAGGAAATCTGGCCGAAAGAATTTGCAAATATTCACTGCACAATATATATACAAGTATTATAACATATAATCAAAATTACGAGGAAAAAAGATAGAAACTAATTTGAAACTTACTTTCTATAGCGGTCGACTTCTTTTCAATTATTAAGAACATACCAGTATATTTTCTTACGTAAAGTAGAAGACAATTTATGATTTCCTTGGCTGCCCATCACTCTTACTTATTGATTGAAAACACTTAAGGATAATGAAATAGATTGACTAACATCTTAGTTTCGTTCCAGTCTAGTAAATCTTGTTTCAATTTTACCCATATACAAAGATGTGAAAGTTAACACTTCATTCATAATATATCCCTCTACAATAGACCCCTCGGGTCTTGCCTTATTGTGAACATATTTCTTAAGTGTTACCAAATACCATTCAAAAGGATACATCCACCGTGATGAAACTGGTCCAGGTAATATAGCCTCGCGGGGTAAATGAATTGCTAAGTGAACCATAATGTCAAAAAATACCAGAGGAAATATTCGTTCCATCTTACATAAAATGAATATTATATCCTCCCCTATTTTATTCCAGTCAGCAACATGTAAAGTTCTTGAAGTGAGTTTTTTGAAGAAGTTACATAACTCAACAACTGTGCCACACATATCCTTAGGTAAAAACTTTTGTATAGCAACTGAAAGTAATCTTTGCAAAAGAACGTCACAATCATGTCTCTTTAACCTATATAACTTTCCATCATTCACAGTCACATTTCTTGAAATATTTGTTGCATAACCATTGGGAACTTTACGAATTTTAGAAAATGACAAAATTCACGCCTTTCTTCCAAAGTAAAGGTATAACTCGCATGTGGCTAAGTAACTCTGTCCCCACTTTCCTTCAGGTGCAATTCACTTCTTATACCCATATCTTGCATGTCTAATCGAGCTTTGATTGTATCCTTCAATTTTTCTTCTAAACTCAACAATGTACCGACCAGAGCATCACAAATATTTTTCTCAATATGCATGATATCCAGATTATGTCTCAACTTCAAATCTGACCAGTACTCTAAATCAAAGAAAATTGACTTCTTTACCCAATTCGTATCACTAACCGAATATTTTCATTTTCTGATCAATGCACAATGTTTACTAAATACCACTTCAGGCAATACATCTAACTTTGTTAAAATCTCACGACCACTAAATGTTCAAGGTGGGCTTTCATTTTCAAACTTTCCATTAAAACTTTTATTTTTACGCCACAAGTGCTTCAAATGTAAGAATCGACGGTGGCCAATATAACAAATTTTACTGCGCAAAGCTTGACTTGTTGTATCTTCAAGACATACATGACATGATTTATAACTCTTGGAGCTCTACCCAGATATTATCTCATACGCTGAAAAGTCATGAATTGTTCATATCACAGCCGTATGTAATCGAAAGACTCTTTTAGTCGATACATCATATGTTTCCGCCCCCTCATCCCATAACTCCTTCAATTCGTTGATAAAGGATACAAGTATACATCTATCTCTTTTTTAGGTGCCTTGGGCACAAGAATTAAAAGAGATATTCATGTACGATGGTTTTGTCATTTTTCATGGGGGCAAACTGTACGACACAAGTAAAAATATACTGTGAGCATTTGACATATTTCCAAACGGATTAAAACCGTCAGTTGCTAACCCCAAATGAACATTTCTATGATCATCTGCAAAAGATTCATATAATTTGTTAAACTCTTTCCACAATTCAGCATCAGCTAGGTGTCTTAATATCCCATCTGTTTTAAACTTTTTTTCCTTATGCCATCTCATATCTTTTGCCATATGTTTCGACAAAAATAACCTCTTGAGTCTTGGCTTCAATGAAAAATATCGAATCAGTTTTTGAGGGATTTTCTTCTTGTTGACCTCATTAACCTTATAGCGGGGCTCCTTACACACCGGACATGTATCCTTGCCCTCGTGGTCATTCCAAAATAAAATGCAATCATTTTTACAAGCATATATAGATCATATCCCAACCCTAACTCTTTTAGCATTTTTTTAGCTTCGTAATATGAGCTAGAAATTACATTTGGTTTCAAAAATGCTTCTCGCAATAATTGAAGCAACATATCAAATGACTTATTGCTCTAACCATTCAATACCTTCACATGCATTAATTTCACTAAGAAACTAAATGCAGAAAAATTGGTACAACCTAAATATAACTCTCATTGTGCTTCTTCAAACATTAACAAAACACTTTCTCCCAACTCCTCTGCAGGTGTGTTCTCATTATTATCCTTATGTCGAACCCCACTACTACCAACAACTTCAGCATCCCTTAAGTCATTTAACATATCAAAGAAAGTATCACCTTTTTTGTCCTCACTCACATGCTCAACTTCATTTATAGGATTCGTATTAACACATAGTGTAGTAACTTCTCCATAAAAAGTCCACACTTTGTATAACTTAGAAATCCCCCATCTATAAAGGTGTCCTTGAACGTAATCCAAATTAAATTGATATAAATTTTCGCACCTTCGACAAGGATAACAAATCTTTAATAACCTAAAGGTTTACATATAATTCTTGGCTACATCCAAAAAATGATTTAAATCATTTATGTATTCTAGAGTCACTCAATTCTAATTCATTATCCAATTTTGATCCATAATTATACAACCTGTTGATGATAGTAATTAGATAATTGATTTAAATCATTCATGTTTATAATGACGTACATTGCTCACACTTCTCCTTCTACTTTTTGGTAAGGGCCATATCTCATTCAAGAACGTGCACTTATTTATAGTTTTATAAGTATGA
The DNA here is from genome assembly GCA_019321725.1 of Paulownia fortunei. Classification (NCBI taxonomy): domain Eukaryota; kingdom Viridiplantae; phylum Streptophyta; class Magnoliopsida; order Lamiales; family Paulowniaceae; genus Paulownia; species Paulownia fortunei. The sequence continues at coordinate 14,876,650 of CM033107.1, read as the reverse complement.
CCACTTTGTTTTATGCACGTGAAAATTTCAGCAGCATCTCCTATAGTTCTCCAAGTACACATATTATACTACACTCGAAGAACAAAGAAAGATACAAACTGAAATCATTAATCAAGTACACGAGACAAATAGTATATTAATATAGAACCACAATTAAGTACACGCTCTCAAACTATCCAAACTAGATAATTCAGAATTTAATATCAAATTTTAAAATCATTAAAGATTTTAAATTTCAATGCTAAATTCCAAATGGGATCTAAGGTTTGTGAATGCATATGCATGATATGTATAGTTATTACTTTTAGACTTTAATAGGAGACTTTCTTCACTATTACATAAAATAATGAAATAATATATTCACATAATCATGGTTTGTACTTTGTTTTACAGCGTATATGTGTATTCAAACTCAGAAAAACTCTAACTCATGTTTAGCATTGTTAATACAATTTAATTATCTATACTCTAGATACCACTCAGCAGTCACAGACATAACAATATGTATATCACATTATATGTAATATATAGAAAGTGTTTATATGAAATAGTATAAGATATATTCACATTGTCCACATTACAAATTAAAGTCCAAATATCAAATGGATTTCTTATAAACCAAAGTGGCCCAATTATTAAGATTAAGTAAACCAAATAGCACAAACCTATAAGCAAAACTGACAAACCCATAAGCTACACCCTTTCTCTATTTTGAACATTTTAGTTCCATTGTAACCCCTGCTCTGTCGAATGCATAGTAGGAGTAAGGTCCTTCATTTTGTTTCTCTTCAGTATATAATAAAGATAGTTTTGTACATGTGAAAATAGAGAGAACCAATATATTATATTACTTACAGACTCATGCCAATAAATAATGCCATTCAGTGCAAGCATTCAGATAAAAGAATAAAATGATAATGAACATATGAGTTTTGTCAATCAGCTCTTTAGTAGTTTAAATAGTAATGGAGCAGCAAAAGAAAGCAAAAAATTGATACCTATTGAAGAGATGACCACGGAGGATGACAACGGTGGAGATAAGAATGGGGGAAGCCGATGGTGGCGGTGAATATGATGGTGTCAGGCGGTGGCGGTGGAAGACGAGAATAGGAGAAGCCGATGGTGGTGGTGGCGTGGTGGCAGTGAATATGATGATTTCGACGCGGCGGTGGCGGTGGAGGTGAAAGACAATGGTGTCGGCGAACGAATGAGAGAGAAAGAGAGAGAGAGGTCAGACAGCAATATCGATCAAGGGTTTTCTGGAAAGAAATTGGGGATTTTGAACTCGACATGTTACCGAAAAAATAAGGTCAGCTCGTCACTAACTAATATATTAGCGACGAAATCTAAAACATTCGTCGCTAACATATAAAAAAATTTAATATTAGCGACAAAATATACTTTTTGCCGCAAAGAAAACTATAAAATAATTTTATTTTTTTTAGCGACGAACTACAACACATTTGTCGCTAAGTAAGAAAAATTAATTTACCTTTGTGATGCAATATCGTTTTTTATCGCTAAGTTTAGATAAAAAAAATTAAATTAAATTTTTTATATTGTTAACGACGACACTAAGCAGTTGTGTCGCTAAGTTAGAAAATTCGATTTAGCGATGAAATATCTTATTTCGTAACTAAGTTAAGACAAAATAAAATTGAATTAAAATGTTAGCGACGATGAGTTTTTATTTCATCACAAAAATAGTAAAAAAAATATAAATTTATATATTTTTTATCTTTAGCGATGAGTAATACTATGGCTCGTTGCTAACATTAATTTTTTTAATCTTTGCGACGAAGCTTCCTCAGTTCATCGCTAACATTTAAAAAAAATATTACATTTAGTTTTAGCGATGATCTATTGACATGTCGTCGCTAAATTATAAAAAAATATAATTATACTTTTTTTTTATTTTTAGCGACGATTTAGGATTGTGTCGTCACAAACATTCAAGTTAACGACGAAAATATTATTTCATCGCTAAAATTGTTTCGCTATTTTCTCTTTTTCCTGTAGTGAATTTCCAATTTTATGGTTATTACCAAAACTCCATAACCTCATCGGAAGTGGGGATTCTAATACCTCCCATCTAAAATGTCCACCTTTTGGATGTAGACACCGAAATAAATTCTTCATTAGTAGAACTTTATTTCATTTACGAATTTGATTCTTTGAGTAGAATCATAATACCTCAATCAACTGATGATTGGAGATTGTATTTCTGTAGATAAATAATTATAGATTAATTATTCTCTACACCTTCATAAGAGAAATCAAAGAACAGAAAGTAGAAGAAGAAAAACTACTTTTCTTTCTCTTCTTTGTGAGAGCCAAAATTGAAAAATAAGATGAAGACTTTCTTCTCTCTTCTTCTCAAATTTTCGGCCACTATCATATTAAAAGGGGGAGTTAGGGCGATTTCAAGAGTGTATACAACTCTAGAGTTGTATACACTCTTGAAATCAGCCACTAAGTGGCTTAATACACACGTGTATTTTGATCTAATTTTAAATATCCCTTTATCCAATAATAACCAACCAACCACTTTTCTCTCTCTCCTCAATGTATATGCTCATAATCAAGATTGCATTTGTCTCCTAAAATTTGGCCATATCCATAATCATGGGGATTTTGACTTCCAAAATCCTATTCGTACATATATATATATATATATATATATATATATATTATACGTATATATATAAATATATCTAATATATTTACATATATACAAGTATACTACACATACAAGTGTACATATATATAAATCTATATTTATATATATCATATATAATTGAAGATAAATCCTATTTATCTTTTATTTATTTCTCTTCATTTATCTAGTGGGCTCCTACAATTAGTCCACTAGCTATATATTGATCGTGTGCTTGGACTTCAATAAAGTTCAACTAATTAATTCAATTAATCAATTAATTACACAAAGCTCAAATTAATCAATTCAATTAACTAATTTATTCTACTCCATTTATTGGGCTTCCTAATCAAATTAAAATTAATTAAATAATCCAATCATTTAATTAAATATTAAATATAACAATTAAATTAAATTAAAAACCTAATTAATTAATCTATATTAATTAATTGCATCCAATAATTGGATTTACCAATTTCGATTAATTAATATGCTTGAAATTAACTCTTTAATTCCAAGAACCTACAAATCATTGCAACAACTTGCAAGCAGCATGATTAGTTAGTATTAGGTGAAACATCAAGTAAACATATTTCAGTTGTGAGTCTCATACATGTACGGTCCTTCCTACAACTAATCTCCTGATTGAATATAGTGCATGGATTATAAGTCGAAACCCTAACTGATTCAATAACTATGATCCCATTTCAAGTTTTAGTGATTTCTAATGAATCAAAATTCATCCTGCCTTGGGCAAGATTTTCGAATTACGAACTATGAAAACACAAGAGATTCTCATGTCAAATGACAAGTGTCAAACTCTATGTTTGCCACTGACAGACATCCTCCAGCTAAGAATTTCACGCGGGCCATGTTCGGTGGACTTGTTCTCTAACAAGCACCCGCATACATGCACTTGCATCACTACACTGATGCTAATGGAATGCAACATCCTCGTCTTATGAGTATGCATTGTATGCACGAGTTTTATGAGGCTATTCGATATCCTGTCTTAAAAAACCCTTGACTCGGAACTCATTTAAGACCAAAGCTTAGAGACATGTTCCATGATCACCATCATATGCTCGACCATACCCCGTAGTTAAATATGGTTTATGGACTTTATCTGATTATCTAAGTGCAATCAAGATAAAGAAGCGTCTATAAGTTAATTTATGTCGAATATGATTGTCTATTTCAAGAATATAAGAGAGGACATTAAGTGGCACGTTGGACACTACTCTAACATCATCTTCGTGCATAGAGATTTATGAATGGCTAACAAAGGATCCGTTAACTATCTAGATGAAGAGGTGAATCTCTTTGTTTTCCATAACACTTGATTCTAAAAAAAATTTAGCCAATGTTAGATGGAAATTAGGAAAAAGATTTTTTAATTTCATCATCGAATTAAGTTACTAGGAATTTTTTTCTTTTTTTATTTAAATCAAGTTATTAGAACTTTTGTTTTTTTTGTTTTTCTGAAATTCGAACCTTGAAACATGGGGAATGAGGGGAGGGGCAGGATTCATACCTCTAATCTTATATATAAGATATGAGGTTAGGCACCACCACTCCTAGTGAGTGTTGGTTAATCAATTTACTATGATTTTTTTTAGTCAAGTTACTATAAGTGGATACATTGTAATTGAGCTAATAGGGATCTGACAAATAATATATGTCCAAAGCTCAATTGGGGATTAGTTGACGGAATGACTGCACTTACATGATATTTGAAATTGAAAAGATTTGGTTTTTTACCTATATTTAGGTCTTCATGGTATGCTACTAGATGCTGCCTATGATTTGTTGGTTCTTAGAATTAGTAGGTTATTTCAAGAGGATTAATCAATTAGGACAATTAAATTATGCAATTAAGTCACAAAAGTTTTGAATTCACTAATAGATTATGGGTGAACTTAAAGGGTCACACACTAACTTGAACAAGAATTTTTGCCTAAGAAATAATTCAAGAGTTGATTAATTTAATTAAAATAATTGATTAAATTAGAGCTTAATTAATTCAAGTATTGAATGAATTAATTAAATAAATTAATTGGATCAATTAATTGCCCTAATTGGATTAGATAGCCATCTTGGAATAATTAATTAATTGATTGGATCAATTAAATATAGTGGACCTATTTAATTTATGGGATGTATTAATTTAATTGATTGGATCAATTAAATTACACCTAATTAATTAATTAGGCCACGTTCATTGAGTGTGGGTTTGATGGATATGAAGGCCCATTCTGTGATACTCGAGCCTCTTACTACTCACATGGCCAAATATGATTCATGCATTACATGTTAATTTTATATGCTATTTTCATTTCTATTGACATTGCATAATTTATTTCATTTTATACGACATTCTTGAATATTAAACTTAATTCTGAAGCTCTTGCACGATATTAGTTATTGAATTTCTTAATCTAAGTAGTTGATTTTATATTGAAATAAGAACAAAATGAGGTGGATCAATATTAGATATAGATGGGATATATAGGTTATAATTTTGGAAGTGCTAAAAGTGTTACTAGTAACCTTATACGGTTTAATTTGATTTGATCAAGTTATTTCAAAAGTATATATTTGTAAATTAGCATACTTGGGATATTGGACATGATATAATATGATTTAAGTGTCATATTACAAGGCCCTTATGTGCATATGATTTTAGAAATGCAAACTAGATAATTCTTTAAGAATCGGATGCGAATCGGTTTGGAGATCGAATGAACGGACATAGGAATTACCTATGGGAATGAATGGTGATTAAGATAGGTTGCAACCAAATAAAAATAGGTGAGACACACAAGATTAGGGCTGCAAGATAAGGGAGAAAATCAGATTTTGCCATTTACTTGCCACCTCATGCTTTCTTATTAAGCTTAAGCTAACATCTCAAGCTAACACCTCAAACCCTTCACCCTTAAGCAACGACCAGACCCTCATTTCAGCCATTTTTATCTTCCAAACACACACCTTAAGGTCTCCAAGTGATCCAAATTGATTCCAAGTTGAAATAAAAGCAAGAAAAGCAAAGAAGAAGTGATTACCATCAAGTTAGCCTCAAAATCTGCATAGGTAACACTTATCTACGGTTTTGCCTTTGGTTTTCAGATTATTATGAATGGTTTTATGGTTTATTAAGCTTTCAATATCTCTTATAAAAGTGTTAGGAAGTTTTTAGTTAGACTTTGGTGCACAAAGAAAGGGTTTTTGATCACAAACACTTAATAGGAAATACTTGTGGCAGAAACTGTCATCTTACTGTTTTCTTGTGTTTTAGGCTTCAAAAGTGTATGGTATGTTGAATAAAACCTATAATTATTACCATTTACATGACCATATATGAGTTAAGAGTATTGGAATCAAGTTTTATCAGTTGGAAATTGAAATAGAGAATGATATTGGAGAAACACTCAAACTGCCAAAATAGCAAAATCTGTTTTTGTGTGCTGTGAAGGAAACTGAATTAAGGGAGCTAAATCCATTATTTTTGGTAATAATATGACCTGGTTGTCTCCTTATATATGCTATCTAAGTATGGTGAAAATGTTGGAGTGATTGAATATACTTAAGGGTGCCAAAACCATTAATGTCATGAAGTGTGCAAAACTGTCACGGTAGGAAACAATCTGTTTCAGTATGTCGTGAAGAGAGCTGAACTTGGGAAGCTATATCCGTGATTTTTAGCAATTCTATGATATGGTTACATTTATATACATGTTATATAAGTGTGGTAAAAATTTGGGAGTGATTGGATATGCTTAGGGATGTTTAAAATTATCATGCAACTAAACTTGACAGCAAGAAAATATGAAAATGTGAATCTGCCACATTTGATCACGTAGCATGTTTCAACCTTGATATGTTGCTATTGAGTGTTAACAATTAGGTACATGCTATTAGAGTTATAATACTTCAATTACATGATGTTTGCATGCATTTAAGATGAGAAATTGAGGTATTTGAGGGGCTATATTGGGTTCTAGTTTGTGAAAGCTTGATTGTTAGCTTATAGCTTGGTGTTTAAGGTCTAGTATGAGATTTTGTTTTCAACTTGCCAAATTGGGAATGGTGCTTGATGTTGGGTAATATTACAGGCTATTTTACATCTAAGGTTGGAGAGGAATACTAAACAAATTTAGACTAAGCCACCAACCAAGTGAAAGGTAAGTAAAGATTCATTTGCAACCACAATGCATAGACATAGTAGATGTGTGAATTATATGTGATATCATAAATCATATGTGCATAGTAGAGGGCTCTCCATTGAGCATACATACATGGGCATTGTCATTAGCACGTGCATGCATCATATACGAGCATTGTGATAAATCTTGCATTGCACGGCATGATTCAGAGAAAGGAAAGTGTTTTGCTGACCACTACTAGTGCATGGTTTTATGCATGGATTTGCATGGTTTTATGCATGGATTTGCAGGTTCGCATGCATGGATTTGCATGCGTATGAGTATGCATGGATTTGCATGCTTATATGATTATTGGGCATTGGATTATGGCGGTGTACAGAGCTCTTTTCCGGTGCATGGGATAGTAGCGTTGGTCAGGGGCCCAAGAAAGAAATGATTTTGAGAGAAATATTTTGATGCATAAAATTGCATTGTGAGCATAGCATTTTTGAGTTGCATGACTTGATATTGTGGATTATTCTTTGACATGCATAATCTTTACTTGCTGAGCGTTAGCTCATATAGTTTATGCATTGTAGGTGAGTACGACGATGCTTGAAGCATCTTTGGCTGGTTGGTCGGCTGTTGGAGCTCCTGCAGGTGTTTGAGGGAGTGTGTACATGGATGACGACCTGTTGGGCTATTTTGTTGGCTTGTTATATTTTGAGTCTGGTGTATTATGTTTTTAGATTGGTACTATATTTCTCTTTTAAAACTTTACTGTAAATAAGTATGTAAATATTGTGGTCGTTATGGGTGTTATGTTTTTATATAAATACTGATCCTTCTATTTTAAACTGGGTTGTGTATGTAAGAAGTGATATATCTTTTCTTAAAGTGTTACAAAAAAAAATATTCCATGCATGCACACAGGTTCTATCATGTCAAATTATACAATATATATGGTTGTGTAGGAATGGGGGTGTTACACATTCGGAATTAAATTAGGGAATCCAAATTGTATTGGAATTAGGGTTAAGGTCTTCTTATTTGATAGAAAGACTTACCTTGTAAAAATATAAGGAGTTGGATAAGGTAATAATTCTATGTGATGGAATTAAGAGGTGCTATAAATAGCACTCCTAGAGGCCGGCCACAAGTGATGTGTGTGCCCTCTACTTTGGCCGAATTTATGTGATAAAATCCTCTAAAAAAATTCATCCTCTATCTTAGTCCATAATCGCCAAAACCCTAATTCCTTTGTACACTTATTTTTTTTTCAACTCTTTCTTTCAAAGTTGAATTAAGAATTAATCAAGAAACTTAGCACGATTGTTATGCTTGTTCCTAACCATCAAATACATCCTTAGGCTAGAATTATCAAATCATATCCTATTAGCATAGGAATGATTGTGAGTGAACATCCGAAGTGTGGATATGCTTTGAGGGGTAATATTTGAGACTCTTAAGAAAACTATTCCAACAAGAGGGTTGGACATCAAGCTTCGATTTTAGTTCATGGAGAAATAACAATTTCAGTTGTTATATTCATTGTCATCAAATAGAACTTTAACCGAAAAGGGTGTTAAATCACTCCTTTTGATCAATCGCATAAACTCTAGGATATCGATTATTGCATATTATGTATTTTTTTATTAATTTTTTAAAATTTTACTTCACAAGAATTACACGAACCAACAATTAATCCTATTATTTTCTCGCATGCAAGGTGATCATTTGTTTCGTATTCAATGACGAATTATTGAAATAATTTTCTCCCCTCAAATTTACTCAAATTTACTTTCTAACACTGTGGAATATGAATCCTTGTATAGTTTCATTTTCATTTCAATGTTTTCAAATGTATTTTCATTTTTGCATTGGCTTTTGCATGAAAAAGGAAAATGTGTTTGGATATAGTGTAGAAATAATAAATTTATTAGATTAAAAATAATATAAAAATATAAAAATAATAATTAATAAGTCACATTAATTTTTTTATATCTCATCACTTAAATTATGTTGAATTGATAAATTATTATTTAAATTTTTGTGGGTCTTATAATTTTTTTTAATTAGTTAATAGATTTTAATTATTTAAAGTTAGAGAAACATCATCATAATAATAATAATATAAGTCCTATTTTGACTGAATATGTGTTTAAGTGTGAAATTGATGACTACATATATGAAAATAATAAAAAATATTATTTCTGTTAAAGATGGGTTCGAGAATAAAACCATACAAGGCGTAAGAATTAATAGACCCATTTTCTATGTGAAGTCGGTTTTGCAATGATGGTGTTACAACTGCAGCAAATATAGTTCCCAATGTTGCATGAAAATACAACATAACAATAGAAATAGTTGTGTAAATCAGAAAGAGCCAAATGCAAGAAGCAAATAACTTGTGATATAAAAGTTTTACTCCAAAAAGAATCAAAGAGAAAACGACTAAATTCATGACAGGGTCAATTCCAATCAGTTCATGGAATACCCAACACCCACAAACAATTCGAATTTGCAGCTATCACTCTCTACAAAAAACGAAAAAAAAAAAAATATTAAAATCATTGCACAATCAAACAAGAGAAGCAGAAAGCCTCCCCAAAAGAATATAAAAGCTAAAAGAACCAACAATAAGCCATCCTGCAGTTTGGAATTCAGTCCTATTCTTCCCCGTGCTTTCAGAATGGATAGATGCTGTATCTCGAGGCCAGTCATAAACTATGGTGTTACACCAGGGGGTGAAGCCCTTGACTCCATCGGAGGTGTTTGGCCGTCTGATCCTCCTCTTAATGCATCATCTGATGACTGCCGTAACCCATCATCAGTGTCACCCCTGTTCATATCCTCAATCATTCTCAAAACTTCTAGCATTGCCGGCCTTTGGTCCGGAACTGTGGCAACACAGGCCATCCCTATCTGGAGAAGCTGCACCATCTCTTCCTCCACATTATGATACCTCATTAGCTCAACGTCAAACACCTCAGCTGTCCATTCCTCCCGTACTACACTTTGGACCCATCTGGGCAAATCAATCCCTTCATCACCCAATGAAGCCTGATTTGGTGCTTTGCCAGTTAAGAGTTCTAAAAGTAATACTCCAAAACTGAAAACATCGGATTTAAATGTGACTTTCCGGGTTTCAAGCACCTCAGGAGCTCGGTAGCCCATTATGCGATGATTGGGAGGGGTTGAGTTCGAGAAGAGAGGGTTGAGCCCAAAATCTGATACACAAGCATCAAGGTTATCTTGTCTAAGGAGGATGTTGGAAGACTTGATGTTTCCATGGACAACCTTTCCAGATACATGGAGGTGTGCAAGTCCTCTTGAGGCGCTTAGTGCTATTCTGAGTCTATTTTCCCAGTCTAGTGGGGTGCGGCCTGAACCTCGACTACCTGTACAACAATATACATGAACTCTTATTAATCTAGTATTGCAAGTATGCATTCATATATGAAAAATTGGAAACCAGAAATAACTATCGTAATTTTTTCTCTAGCAAGATTTATCGAACATAGAATTACTCAAACCACAGAAACAATGAAATATTCACTTGACAGATGCATATGGGAAATTTATGACAAAAACAAGGGCAAATGGAATGTAGTTAACCAACTCAAGCTTCATGATAGACTAAATTATTAGAAAGACTTGAAGAAGAGCTGAAATTGAAAGGGCACAAAAAAGTCGAATTGGGCACTTGAGAGATACAGGAATAAATAGAAGAAAGAAATGCTTGTGACAAAGGCTTTCACTGAGCAACTCTCTCGCTGGATTTTCGGACCTCCATTTTTTGGTTGAAACACAGTCAAATTGTATCTACATCTCACACGCAATGGCATAGGGTCTCACGCAAGAAAATCCCAAGACAAAAAGTACTCCTAAAAGTTCCCAATGAAGAGTCGCGGTCTAGTGATTTTGAATGTTGATCCAAGAAGATATTATATTTAAATAATAGTAAAAATAATAATAATACGTTCAAATAATTAGTCTGGTTGATCCAATAAGATATTATATTTAAATAATAGTAAAAATAATAATAATAAGATCAAATAATTAGTCTAGGTACCCATTTTGCAAGAAAGAAAAAAAGCGCACACATTGGAATGGATATATATGCTTTAGGATTTCAGGCATCATTTGAGGCATATATTCATTTTTTTAAAAGGTTACCATAGAAAATTTCTGATAACGTGGCAGCTGTAGGCAACTCCCAACTGGATCTATTTTAACCCTGTTTTTCAAAGTAACATGGAATATATGTCACTGTGTCTACATGTGCATCAAGCTGCCAAAACAGCAATCAATATATCTACATTTATGTAAAAGGTCAACACGTCTTGGACTAACAAAATGGTTGCAAGGCTCAAAAGCATGTTAGGGAAACATGGGCAAATTGGGAAGAAAGCATAATAATGTGACCACATGTAACGTCGTGAGAGGGCAAAGTTATAGAACATTTTTTCCTTTTTTTTTTTTTTTTTTTTTTTTTTTTTTGCTTTTGCTGTGTTTTAGAATAAAAAAAAACAAAAGAGGAAAAGTAAGGTGTCATCATTTTTTTAATCTTTTCAAGGAAAAGCATGTCGGCAGTGAAGCATGGTGGCCTGTTGCAATATGAGTCAAATATATATATATATGTACAACTTGCACAAAATATAGAATATCCTTTTTTATATATATTTAAGTATTTAGTTTAGATGGTACATGTGTGTGAATAGTAAAGGCACTTAGGGATGCTCATTACCACCTGCTATTGTTTCACAACTTTTCACAAAATTGAAACTTAAAAGTTATTCCATAAAAGTCGAGCGTAATCAGTACATTTCTCTCTCCTTCAGATCCTTTTCATAAATAAACTAATTGAAATTTGAACTATGTCAATGGGTCTATAAACATAACAAAGATAGGGAGCCGCCTTGTATGTACTTGTGCTTCAATTTATTTAGGTAAAGACTAAGATGCTACCAATAATATTTTGTAAAATTATAACGAATTAATATTAATATGAAATCAATCAATAACATAATTATTTAATTAGTAAGATACTTAATAATACGAAGATATAAAGAAAATAATCAATTAATTAATGAATTACCAATTATCAAATTAATAAATAAAACAGAATTAACCAAGTAAATTAAAAAAATAATAAATTGAATATCGAAATACATTTTCCTCTTTCCATTAAAAAATTAAAAAAACATTTCTCTCTCCCTACATCACGTTCCCTTAGCAGCTCTCTCTGCCGTCCCAATTACCATGCCACCGCCGGCGTCACCACACAACACATGCATACACACACATTACACTCAATATACATCCTCTACTTCCATTTAAACCCAATTTAACTTTTTAATTTGAAACACCCAATTTTTATTTCAAAACACAAGAAACCAGATTGGGGATCTGAAACTGCTTTCAAGCCACTACCATCCCTCCACCACCACCCACACGCTGTCTCCTCCTCCACCGGGCTTGTCTTTAACGGTATTAACAGACATTTTTTTCTTTTTTTCTTTTTTTACTATGTCAGTAGCAATACCTATAACGAGACCTAAGCTGCCATTCTTTGCCTCTCGCTTGTTGGGTTTTTGCCTAGAAGGCTTGTTGGTCCAAATATCACCGGTAGGTGTGCTCATGAACTCGCCCTCTCCTCCCAATCTAATTCCTCCATCGAATTTGGCTGCCGAAGCTGATTGTGGCGCCGCCGGAGGTCGGGTCGAGAGGAGATTTTGGGTGGTGAAGATAGGCAGGACAAAAACTAATAATGTAATTGAGGGGCAAAATTGGGTTTTTGGAAAGTTGAAGAGGGTAAAAGCATCAAGAATTTTGAGTTAATTACGAAAATGCTATAAGCTGTCAAAAGCACCTTTGGATATGGTTCTTTTAAGCCAAGCACAAGCTGAAACATTCATGCCAAACAGTCTTCATCTGCTTTTTTTTTTTTTCTCAGTCAAAAGCACAAATCACTTTTCTGCAGTATTTGCAAACAGTCCTTAATTTAATGAGGATACGTTGAAATTTTTTTTCACTCTCAGAACGCTGGGGGCTTTTTCCCTCCCAATAATTGGAGTCTGCCACCTACCTATCATTTACTACGTGTAGTTGTTAGTGATATTCAAAATTTGGAGTTATAGGACTAAATTTGTAACTCTATTACTGGTACAATTTTAATACTTACCATCTATTCACGATATTTGGATTGTTATCTACTTCATCGATCATATTTGCTGATTTTTGAGTAATGTTGGCACTCAAAAGTTTTTTCTCCGAGTACACGAGGGAAGAAGAAACATAAAGAATGAAAGTTTTTGCAGCAGTAGATTTAGGAGTAGTACATTTTTATTTTCTCGGCCGGCTCCTATTATCAGTATTTTTTTTCTTTTGGGTTAAATATAAATTGGGAAAAAATATTTCATATTTGGAAAAAAAAAGAAAAAGAAAAGAAAAAAATTATAAAACTTGCACCCAATGAGGTAGAAGAAGTGAATCACTAACTTGTTTAATGAAGAAAAAATAAGAAGCAAAACAAGAATCTTGAAAAAAGGCACCCCTAAAAAATATAAATAATATTGATAATAAGCATGCAAGATGCAATAGATGAAGAAGAAGATGAGAATTACCATGGAGAAGAGCCGATAGGCTACCAGCAGGCATGTAATCATAAACCAACAATTTCTCATCCTTGGAATAGTAAAAAGCTCTCAAAGGCAGCACATTTTGATGCTTAATGTTCCCCAACACCTCCATTTGTTGCTCAAACTCCTTCTTCCCAGCCGCAACGTCCTTGAGCCTCTTCACAACAACAGTTGTACCTTCCTCCAACACTGCTTTGTAACTTGTACCCACACTCCCTTTCCCCAACACTTCTGCCGACGCTCTCAACAAATCCTCCAAATCAAAACTGTATCCCCCGCCATGAAAGAAGATCAGTTTATTCCTTTCCCCACCCTCTGCCGAACCCCCCGTGACGTCGTCTTTCGAAGAAGATGTGCCGGCCTCTCCCACTGCCCTCGCCGCTGCTATTGCCGGTGGTTTTTGCACTTTTGTGCTTTCCATTTTTTTGCTTCTCCTCAGGATGAGGAAAATGACGGCAAGTATCAGTAGAAGTATTAGTATTCCACCGGCTATTGATATAGCTACAATGGCGGCAGTGGAGAGTTTTCTATTTTTTTCGTGGGACGGGATAACAGTTGGAGGTAATGTAGGGGAAGGCGCAGGGGAAGGGAAAAATGGGTTGCACGGCGGCAGCGGGCCGCCGCATAAATCCACGTTATTTGCAAATGCTGATGCCGGGAATTTTGCCAGCGCGCTTGGGATCGAACCATTCAGACGATTGTTGGACACGTTAAAATTGGCGAGGCTCGGTGGGGCAATGCTTGGGATTTTCCCGGTGAAGCCATTGTTTTCTAGAAAAAGGCCAGTTAAATGGGTCAGATTGTTGACAGAAAAGGGAATTGGGCCAGTGAAATTGTTAGAGGAGAGGTCCAGCCTAGTGAGCCGAGTCAACTCGGTGAGACTCGCCGGGAACTCACCGGAGAGCAGGTTGTCCTGGAGATAGACACTGCGCAGGAGCTTGAGTTGGGAGAAGTCGGGTGGGATTGGGCCCGAGAGCCGGTTGGAGCGAAGGCTGAGGACTCGGAGCTGACTCAGTCGACTCAGGGTGTTGGCCGGAATCTGGCCGACTAGCCCGACGCCGGGAAGCCTCAGGTAGTATACGGAGGAGTTGGTGGCGTCGCACTCCACACCGACCCAGCCGCATGCCGAGTCAGACTCGTTCCACTGGAGGCGTTTCTCGTGCGGGACTTGCGAAAGGAACGCGAGTAGCGCTTGCTTGTCCTGAGTAGGCTCCGAGTTGACTCGCTCACGACACAGTAGCATCGCCATGAACACGGCGTATAAAGCCGCCCAAGCAACGCGCTTCAAAATCACTGCCATTAGGTTTTGTATCGTTTCTTTGTAAAGATTCAACGTGATGACGTTCGCCTGGGTCAGTGAGTTTCGTGTGATGGCAAATTCCGGTGAGAAGCCATGTGAGAGTTTGTAAAGGGGAAAAGGGAAAGGAGAGAGAGAGAGAGAGAGAGAGAGAGGTGAGAGTGGCAGCAGAATGAAACGTTTGTTGAGTTTGGTGCTTAGGAATTACGGTTCCAAAGCAAAACAATAATGCGATTGCGGGGCGGGGGTGGGTTGGGATTGGGATGGGGTGGGCTTTACGCGAATGCAGAAGCGTGGAAAAAAGCATGGGCGAGCTGCCTTTTGTCGTGACTGGTCATTTTCCTTTGGAAGTATGCAACCTGTAAGAGGTTATTTATTAGCTGGACCATAATTCCACTATTTTCACTAGGATTTTGTCAAAAGCTTTGAAAAGTTGGTGCCACTGATTATTTTTGAAAATATTTTGTGACGGGTGAAAATAAGATTTATTTAGTTTTTTGTTTTTGTTTTTTTTAAATTAGAAATATATTTTATTAAGTGGTTACGAAATTTGATCAAATGGGTTGGTACATTTTCTTTTGAAAAAATATACTTTGTCATTCTCTTTTTTATCGTCTTAATTAGACCTACAGAATTACATGAGAGATGAAAAAATATTTTTATTTATTTTTATATTATTTTTTAAAAGTGGTCATTCAGAATTAATAATATCACAAAATAACTTTAAGAAAAATAATATTTTTGTAAAAATAATTATTATAGAATATATATTTTTATTTTTAAATGTTCATAAAGAGAAATAGCAGTGTTAAATTTGAAACAAATGAAGTATTTTGTTTATATGAATCTTGTTTTCTGAAAATAAAATATAGACTTTGAAAATAAATTGTAAATTTTGAAAATGTGAGGTAACATTTTAAGAAATCATCGAAAAAAAATAAAAAAATAAACAACTTTCAACCTAACAATATGTATTCGAAGTAAACCAAATATAGGTAAAATTCACTTGTACATGCTCTTAGATTCACTTAGGATTTAGAAAACATGGCATAGCCAATATATAAGTTTTTAAATAACATGAAATTAATTAGGACACTTGTACTTGTATAAATATGAATGTATCCTGATTTATATAATTGATCAATTATGCACTTTCAATTTTGATGTGCTACGTAGAGTAAGTGTCACACTGCAAGATATTATCCGATTTTGGTTCAATTATGTGGGGATCATATCTCAACCTCTTGACTTTAAAATACCTCTTGTAGGGGAAGAAATTCTCCCCACTATATAAACACACAAACCACTTCATACGTGCATGATGTGGGACAAATCACCTCCACAACAATTGTTGGGTTCCCTATAATCGTAGGGGAATGTGCAACAAAAAAATATTTTTTTTATAAAAACATAAATTTATCGGATAAATACATCATCTCGATTCAAAAGCGATTCTAATGATCGCATTTATTCAAGTAAATATATAAACAAATATAAGTTTGAGATTTATATACCTTTGTGCACTTTGGTTGTTGTAAGAAACGAAGCAATCAATTGTTATATTCATAGTTTATCAATCTCGTAGGGATCTACATGTCTCCCCTCTATCAGGTCCATGATATGAAAAGCAATACCGATTAAAAGGATTGACTAGTATCCTTAAAACTATTTTCTAATCAAGATTTGGAGTAAATTTTGTCATTTAACCCAATTGATTGATTAAGATCAAGCTATCAAGAACAATAAAGATGCATTTTTTAAGTTTTTGAAATATTGATATGAAGAGATATCAAGAAACCAATTTTCTTTGAAAAACAAGAAAAACAATATTTTTCAAAAAACACTTTTCTTTTTCTATCTTTTCTCTTCTTTTTCTTGGAGAGAAAAATAGAAGACCAATAAAACAAGTTTTTCTAAAAAATTATGGAATTTTCGGCCCTTTCCCTATATATAGAGGCCTAAAATTTCACATCTCCAACACTTGGAAAGTTTGTCAATTTTGAATAACCTCAATGTGAGATCTTGATGTGATCTTAGATAGATTTCAAATTCTCTAACAGATCTTATTTTTTCCTCTATAATGTATGTGAACTTATTTAAAACTACATTAGTCATCAAAAAATTATCTACATGTATTTTTTATATTTATTTGAACTTTTCAAATAATATCAAGATAGATATATATTAAATATATATATATATAATAAATATCCAAGTAATTGATTTTTATCACATAAACATCGATCACTATTTATTTATTTATATAAATATATTAATTAAAATAAATTATATTTATTTTAATTATCATCTTCATATTCTAGTGAGCTTCTTAAGTGATCCACTTTAATTTTTGGGTTTGGATTTAAAAAGTCCATAAATCAATCTAACTGATTTAATCACATATTAATCGATCTAATTGATTAATTATAATTTACTCCAATTGGGCTTCCTAATCAAATTAGATCCAATTGAATAATTCAATTATTGAATTGAATAATTTAATTTAACCATTAAATTAAATAAAACTCTTAATTAATTAATCAATATTAATTACTTAATTTCCAACCATTGGAAATTTCCAAAATAGAAATGCCACTTTTCATAAAGATGTGTGACCCTCATAGGTTTACAACTAAGCTAGTAGTGGGCTTACAATATTTACAATATATGAATAATAATTATTCTGATTAATTAATCCAATTAATTAATCGACTTGGAATTAACTTCTTAATTCCAACAACCTCAATATCCATAAAAATACCTAGCAAGTAATCATGGCAAACCAATCTTAGGTGAAATAGCCAGTAAACATATTTCAGTTGCGAGTCCCATACATGTACGTTTCTTTCGACAACTATTCTTTTGATTGAATGTAGAGCATAGATTATATGTCGAAACCTTAAATGATTTAATAACTATGATCCCATTTCAAGTTCCAATAATTTCTGATGAATCAAAATTCATCATGTATTGGCTAAGATCTTTGAATCACTAACTATAAAAACTCATAAAATTCTCTTGTTAAAAAGACAAGTGTTGAATTTTATATTAGCCACTAACAAACCTCCATACACACTAGTGCAATACCCAACATACCCTCTTTGTAATTGTCAAGTAATCAAAAAATATATCAAAATACTGTAGGATGCACACAAGGCTACCATCGTACCTCAAGTTTGAGGACTAGCCATGTACTATCGCAACACAGAAATTCTTATTTCGACAGGCAAAGCCTCCAACTAAGAATTTCTTGTGGGCCATGTTCGGTGTACTTGTTCTCTAACAAGCACCCACATATATATACTTACGTCTCTACGCTAATGTCAATGGAATGTGACATCCTTGTCTTACAAGCATGCATCGTATGCACGAGTCTTATTGAATTATTTGATGTCCCGTATCAAAAAGCCCTCGACTTGGAACTTATCTAAGACCAAAGCCTTAGAGGCATGTTCCATGATCGCCATCATATGCACGATCATGCCCCGTACTTAAATTTGGTCTAAGGACTTTATCTAATATGCAGAAAGAAAAAATGCAAGACATAAGATAAATAAAGTGCATTTTTATTAATATGATTCCCAATAAGATTGTCTTTACAAATAAAAAATAAAAAAAAATACAATACACCCAATCTAACTAGAGCACTGGGCATCCTACTCTAACAATCTCCCACTTGCCCTAGCTCCAATTGCCCATGTTTCTAAGGCCCATCTTCTCGAGATGTTCGTCGAATATCTTATGTGCTAAGGGCTTACTAAGTGGGTCTGTTATATTTTATGTTGAGACAACTCGATCCACAATGATATCACCTCTAACAATGATCTCTCTGATCAAGTGATATCATCTCATTATGTGTTTGGGTCTTTGATGAGATCTTGGTTCCTTTGCTTGCGCGATGGCCCCATTGTTATCACAGTAAATCATAACTGGATCAACAATGGATGAAACTACACCCAACTCTTGAATGAAGTTTCTTATCCAAACAGCTTCTTTTGCTGCATCTGATGCATTAATATATTCAGCCTCGGTAGTAGAGTTTGTTGTTGTATCTTGCTTGGAACTTTTTCAACTAACCGCACCACCATACAGGGTGAATATGTATCCAGATGATGAACATTTAAAAGTGTATAATTAATTAGGACTTACATAATTATTTTTACTTTTAAATTATTATTAGAACTTCCAATTAAAATATTTTTGTGTTTTAAGAATAAAATGGAAAATCCACATAAAAAAATGAGATTAAAAAGTTTTATTTTCTTTTGTGTAGGTTTAAGAGAAACTAGCGTAACTTTTGATTTTGAAATAGTTTTGGGTTAATTATTTAAACTATGGATTGATAAGTCATTCATCTAAAAGTCTATATAGACTTTGGATCTCATACTAAATGTGTAAGGATCAAAGAAGTTAGATTACAAGTGGTTGTACAAAATGGATCACCAAAAATTCTGATCAGAGTTAAGCCCAGTCCTTACCTATTTTACCAATTGGGTCATATCTCTTAAACTAAAATTGATTTGGGCTGAATTTTGGATATGTTATACAAAAGAGCTATATAAACAAGTTTTATGAAGATAAGATGGTGATAAAATATATTAAAATGGTCAATAAACATGCTGCAATGCGCTGCTAATGTTGAAGGATGACTCTTGAACTTGATTCGGTAATTTGACCATATTTCCCTCATTCGATAGCCAAATTTGACAACTGGTATATGAAAATATATTAGAAAATAAAGATCTACAACTTTTATTCTTTATCCATCATCAACATCTGGGTGTATCCAACCTGAAAATTCAATTCAATTGGGTAGTTGAAAATTTAGAGGATTTGGTGTAATAACTTATCAACTCTTCACAACTAGCATATCACTTGATTGTTTAACTCATCCATTATATGTTTGGCCTCTAACATACTTCAAGCACTATAAATAGGCCATGTATTAAGCTTATAGGAGTAGGAGAGGGGGTAGAGGGTTTCTTTAGACTAAGTTTTCTAGTAGCAATAAGTTTTTTAGTAGTAATAGAAATGTATTCTCTTGTTTCTCTTCTATTTTTAGTCTTTTCTATTTTTATTATGTCTTTCTAAATTTTATTTTGTTGAGGAAAAAGGGTGAACCTCTTGATGGAGGAAGAGAAATGGTTATAAAGGTAGAAAATGTTTAAGTGTATTATATTATTATTTTAATTTTTGATCTAAATCTTACTTGTTTTATGGTGATTCTTGATTTATATATCATTAATGACACAATAAATAATTGGGTTCATTTAGCTAGACATTTGGTTTTACTACACCAACCACTAACGTGAAACCTTGATTTGTTGTAGACAAAGGTGTGCATAAATACTTGATTTCATAAACAAGTATTGACGTTAAAAGATAATTTGCAAATAGTAAGATAATATAATGATTACCTTATTACATGAGTTATTTGATAACATCTTCCCATTGGAACCTTCATTATGTATGGATTCCAATAGTGGTAATTAAAAGAGGTAAAAAGAATAAATAATCATTCATCTATCCAAAACTCAAGAGCGGATCCCTAATTCTCAGTACTTTTATTACTTTGATTTTTTTTAGTTATAACATACATTATTTTTTTAATATTTTAAATCAGATAAAACTTATTTTTTTATTTATAATCCTAAAATCTTCAAACAACTTTCCTATGGATCAACCTCGAATTCAAGAGAAATTTATTACTTGACACAACCTGCACTTAAGTTTGCAACCTTAAAGTTGTAGCAAGATTTTGGCACCATTGCTGGGGAAGACAAGGTAAGTATTCAGGTTTGTAAATATTGTGTCTTTATTTTCTTTATGATTATATGGTCATATGGTATCGTAGTCATAATTATTGGTGTTTAGTTAGAAATAATTCTAAAACTTTATTTGAAAATTTATTTGAGTCACATGCACACACTTCCACCATAGATGAAAATGAAAGTATTCAGGATGAAACTGAGAATCAATAGGTGCGTACCATGTATTATTACTTGCAACCTCCTTGAAATTCTTCTCTTTCTTATTTCATTTTTCCTCTCAATGCAAATAACTTTCGATTCCAGCCAGGTATGATCCCTTTACTTCCTAATTTCCATAGTTTAGACTTTGAAATCCCTTACTTGCATCTAAAAGAATTTGATGAAGTATGTGCCACTTTTGATGATCAAACTTGTACAAATGAGATTGTTAAGCTCAAATTATTTTTTTTTATTTAAAAAATGAAGCAAAAACTTGACTTAATCCTTTAAAACCTAGGTCAATTGGCACTTGGTAAAACATGCAAGCTGAATTTTTGAAAAAGTTATTTCCAACTCATAAAACTAATGGTTTGAAAAGACAAATCCAAAACTTCTCTCAAAATTCTAATGAAGTTTTCTTTTAATATTGGAAAAGATTTAAAGATTCGTTGAATTCATGTCTACATCTTGGTTTTGAAAAATGACACTTAATTAGTTTATTTTATGAAAGTTTAACTCCTGAAACAAAATAATTTGTTGAAATAATATGTAATAGCGAGTTTCTTGATAAAGAACCTGATGAAGCCTTAGAATATCCAGACCATTTGGCAGAAAACTTTCAATTATGGCATACTGTTAATTTTTTCGAAAGTTTTATTAGATCTAATCTTGCTAATAGTAATAATGGAAAATATTACCTTAGTCAAGAAGATAATCTAAATGCTAGGATGCTAGTTTAACAAAAAAAGTTGAAGCCATGGAACTTAAAAAATAAAAAAAATCAAATATGTGCAAGAGGAAGAAGTTTGTAGCAATTGTGAACTTATGGGGTACTCCACAATGAATGTCCAAACATTCTAGTACAAGCAAATTTCATGAACACATTAAAAAAGTCTTTTCATTCTCCATATTCTGAAACTTACAATCCACAATGGAGAAATCATCCCAATTTTAGTTGGTGAGATGATATCCATGCACAACCGCTATATTCACAAAAGCCACCAAAGTTTCATTCTTATCTATCTCCACATACAAAACCCCTTGAGGAGACTTTGCAAGCATTTTTGAATGAACAAACAAATATCAATAATCACACTTCACAAGCCATCAATGATATCAAAAATACATTTTCAACATTAATCGCCTCTTTGTGCACTCAGGAAAAAGTTAAGTTTCCAGCTCAACTTCAACCTAATCCTTCCACTCAATGTCATGTT
The DNA here is from genome assembly GCA_019321725.1 of Paulownia fortunei. Taxonomy (NCBI): domain Eukaryota; kingdom Viridiplantae; phylum Streptophyta; class Magnoliopsida; order Lamiales; family Paulowniaceae; genus Paulownia; species Paulownia fortunei. Next base: position 14,854,722 of record CM033107.1, on the reverse strand, counting down.
TCTTCTTCAGGTGAAAATTCAACCAAGCAGGGTAATTCGGTCACAACTCTTTGGAATGGAAAAGTTATTGATAAGACTATTCATTCCAAGGAGAAAGTTTCTAATCCACCATCAGAAATAAAGAATGGAAATAGTCTTGACGATGAAGGTAAGTTTAATGAAGGTAAGTTTGAAAATGATGAAATACTCACCTCTAACTTCTTTTCCTCAAAGACTGCAACCAACTCAGAAATTGAACTCAAAATTTGAAATTTTTGAACTTTTTCAACTAGTCAAGATTAATATTCCATTGTTAGATGCAATCAAACAAGTTCCTTCTTATGCCAAATTTTTGAAAAATTTGTGTCAATCAAAAGAAAATATCATGTACAAAAGAAGGCATTTTTAATTGAAAGTCTTAGTTCAATTCTTCAACAATTCACTCCACCCAAGTACAAAGATCCAGGTTGTCCAACCATTTCAAGTACCATACAAAATACTAGAATAGAGTCTGCTTTACTTGATCTTGGTGCTAGTGTAAATCTTCTACCTTTCTTAGTTTATGAATTGGAAAAACTTAAAACAACTTCTGTTGTACTCCAACTAGCTGACCATTTGATTAAAGTTTCAAAGAAAGTAGCAGAAGATGTGTTGGTATAAATTGATAAGTTTTACTTTTTAGTGGATTTCATTATTTTGGACACAGAGTCTGTTGCACATATATACACTGACACAAATTCCAATCATTTTGGGTCGTCCTTTTCTTGCAACTTCAAATGCTTTGATTAATTGTAGGAATGATATTTTGAAGTTATCTTTTGGAAATATGACTTTGGAACTAAATGTATTTAATATTTGTAAGCAACCTGTAGAAGATGTCGAAGTACATAAAGTGGATTCAATCGAGGAACTTGTTCATGAATATTTTATTACCACTAACCCTTCAGATTCTTTGGAGACTTGTTTTGAAAGTGAAAGTATTTGTTAAAAGACACACTTTAATAATCTCTTTAAATTTTTGTAGGTACAAGAAAAATATTTTTGGAAGCCAAGGTTTGAAGAACTTTCATTATCAACAGTATAATCTGTTCCATCAAGTGTTAAAGCTCCCGTGATTGATTTGAAACCTTTGTCATTTGATTTGAAATACTCTTTCTTGGGTGAGAATGAGACTTTTCTAGTAATAATTTCTTTCAAACTTGATTCATCCAAGGAAGGAAATTGATCGAAACTCTGAAAATGGATAAGAATACTTTAGGATGGACCATTGCTAACATTAAAGGTATTAGTCCTTTAATTTGCACACATAATATATATCTAGAGAAAAATGCTAAACCTTCTAGAGAGATGCAACGAAGGTTAATCCAAATATGAAAAAAGTAGTGAGAAATGAAGCCATTAAACTCTTAGATAATGAAATCATTTATCCTATTTCTGACAGCAAATGGGTGAGGCCTACTCAAGTTGTACCTAAGAAATCTGGAGTTACTGTAGTCAAGAATGAGAATGATGAATTAATTCCAACTAGGATTGTTACTAGTTAACGAATGTGCATTGACTATAGAAAACTCAATTCAGTTACTAGAAAAGATCATTTTCCACTACTCTTCATGGATCAAATTTTAGAAAGAGTTGTGGGACATGAAGTTTACTACTTCTTAGATGGATATTGTGGGTATAATCGAATTGCAATTGCAATTGAAGATTAAGAGAAAACAACTTTTACATGTCTTTTTGGTACATTTGCATATCGAAGGATTCTTTTTGGATTATGTAATGTGCCAGCTACATTCAAGTGATGCATACTTAGTATTTTTAGTGACATGGTTGCATGTTTTCTTAAAGTCTTCACAGATAATTTTTCTATTTTTGGTAATTTATTTAACAATTGCTTGTCTAATTTAGAAAAGATTTTGATCAGGTGTAACGAAAAGAACCTTGTACTCAATTGGAAAAAATGTCATTTCATGGAAACAACTGGTATTGTTCTTGGACATATTATTTTGTCAAAAGGTATTGAAGTAGACAAATCTAAAATTAAGTTAATTGCCAATTTTCCAATACCAAAGTCTATGAAGGAGGTAAGATCATTTTTAGGACATGTTGGTTTTTATAAAAGATTTATCAAAGATTTTAGTATAATATCTAAACCTTTGTGTAATCTTCTAACAAAATACATTATTTTTAAATGGACTGAAAATTGTGAAAATGCTTTTGCTAAGCTTAAAAGCATGCTTACGTCTACTCCAATCATGCAACCTCCAGATTGGACTTTACCTTTTGAAATAATGTGTAATGTAATGTAATATATATTGTTGGAGCTGTCTTAGTACAAAGAAAAGATAAGAAACTATATGTTATTTACTATGCAAATAAAACTTTAAATAGTGTTCAACTGAATTATTCAACAACTGAAAAATAATTACTTGTTATAGTTTTTGCATTGGAAATATTTAAATCTTATCTTGTTGGCTCGCCAGTTGTTGTTTTCAATGATCATACAACTTTGAAATATATTTTGTCAAAAAAAGATGCCACACCTAAACTGATTAGGTGGATTCTCTTACTCCAATAATTTAACATTATGATTCGAGATAAGAAAAGAATATAGAATGTGGTGGCTGATCATTTGTTGAGACTTGTTTGTGATGACTCATTTCAAACCACACCCATTAATAACACTTTTTCTAATGAACAACTATTTAATATTTCTTTTTACCTTGGTTTGCTGACATTATTAATTTTCTTGTGACATAAAAGATACCATTGCATTGGAACTCCCAAGATAAAAAAGTTTTTGATTGAGGTGAGAAACTTTTATTAGGATGATTCATACCTATTCAAATATTGTCCTGATCAAATCTTTCGAAGATGCGTGCCTGACAATGAGATAAGTAATATTGTTAAATTTTGTCATTAAGAAGCATGTGGTGATCAATTTTTAGCAAAAAACCACTGCAAAGATTTTGTAATGTGGATTTTATTGACCAACTCTTTTCAAAGACACTTACACTTTCTGCAAAAGTTGTAAAAATTATCAAAGTTAGGGTCCATTTCAAAGCGAAACATGATGCCCTACACCTTATCCTAGTGATTGAAATCTTTGACTGTTGGGGTATTGATTTCATAGGACTATTTCCATTATTATTTGATTTTATTTATATATTGGTTGTCATAGATTATGTCTTAAAATGGATCGAGACAATTCCCTGTCGAAATAATGATCACAAAATAGTGATAAATTTTTTGAAAGAAAATATTTTAAGTCGATTTGGAATTCCTCGATTTATATTAGTGATGGAGAAAAATATTTTTGTAACAAAGTTTTTGAAACTTTAATGAGGAAATATGGAATCATATATCAAGTTGCAACCCCTTATCACCCTCAAACAAATGGACAAGTTGAACTGGCAAATAGAGAGATAAAACAAATTTTGAAAAAGATAGTTAACTCAAATCGTAAAGATTGGTTTCTTAGACTTACCGATACACTTTGAGCATATAGAAATGCTTTCAAAACATCATTAGACATGTCTCCTTCTAGGATAGTTTATGGAAAATCTTGTCATTTACCTGTTGAACTTGAACATAGAGCTTATTGGGCAATCAAAATGTTTAACTCCAACCTTGATGAAGCTTCAAAATTGAACAAATTGCAAATCAATGAACTTCACGAATTGATAAATGATGCATATGAGAATTTTAAAATTCATAAAGCAAGAATCAAAGATTTTCATGATAATAAAATTTTAAGAAAAATATTTGAGGTTGGTAAAAAGGTTTTGCTTTATAATTCTCGATTGCATTTGTTTCCTAGAAAATTGAGATCAAGGTAGAGTGGTCCTTTTGTTGTAAAAAAAGTATATCGTAATGGAGTGATTGATATTGAAAATCCTAGAAATGAAAACGTATTCAAAGTAAATAGACAAAAACTCAAACCGTTTCTAGAAAATTAATTTTCACAAGAGAAAATTTTTTTTTTTCTAATCCTTGTTATGATTAGTGTGTGTATATACTTATTTTCTCTAACTTTATTCATTTTTTAGCTTTCTTTATTTTATTTTTTTTCTTTTCCTAGTTAAGTGACAAGTAATAGTACTCTGTGGCTATTAAAGCATGCTTTCATTTATTTAAAGTGTTTACTTTTTAATATTCACACATCTTTTGTAAATAAGTGGAGAGTTTGAGAAAATAAATATTCTGAACTTTAATTGATCATTTGAATTAGTTTTGTTGTAATTTGAAATGCTTAATTATGTATACCTTGCATGTGGAGAAATGAATTGAGTAAACCTGTATATTTATCTATTTCTATTGAAATATTTTGCTTTGTAACAAGTGATGTGAGTATAATTATAAATCTTTCTTTTGATCTTCTTTTATCATACAAGTCATGTTTTATAAAAAAAATAAAAAAATAGAAAATATTATTATAAAAAAAATACAAAAAAAATTACAAAAAAATATAAAAAATAAAACAAAACAAAAAAAATTTCACCATTTCGTTTCTAGATTAACTAATGAAACTTTAAAGCGTATTTTGGTAAGACATACTAGGTATTTCAAATTTTGTAACTATTATCTTATGCTCAATTTTAGTTTAAATGCTTGTCCTAAATCATTTAAACCATTTTCCTAAGTATTTTAACTGTTTTCCACTCTATGAGTGAACATCTTACTGTTGTGAAAATTCGTAAATGCAAGTGCACGTTATCGTATATAAGTAATAAAGTGATGAATAAATTATCGTTTTCATAAGAATTGTTGAATTATTAAGTACCGAAATTATGTTAATTCTAATTTTATTTGAATAAATGAAAATGGGTGATTATAATTACAAACTAAGTCTGCCTATACTAACTAATGATCAAAATCAACTAATGATGAAATTAAAAAACTCAAAAGCTTAGGATTATGATTTCATCATAATTAATCCGAATTGAATAATTCATCTCATCAATCTCAATTTAATTCCCAAGTGATAGTCGAGAATCCCTAAATTATCCACTAGCCTCTCCCAAGGTGTAATGAAAATATTATCAATTGCTAACCCACTATATTCCTATGTAAATTACAACAATCAACAATTCATTAGATTCTACGGATCTCTAACAAGACTACACAAACCATGCAAGTATATTCCTATTTTACATACAATTTATAGTTTTCGACATATAGAACTAGACACATATATCACCTCCTGGGTCAATATGATTAGCAAATCATTCAATTAATGACCAATTAATTGAAAGCATTAAGAACGATGTAGAAAACTCAACTTGAAAATTAAATTAAGAATTAAATTGATAAAAATATTCAAAACATCATAATTAGATTACATCACAACTCTAGAAAAATAAATTAGTTCATGACGATAAAAATGAAAGATAACTCAACAATATTCATTAACATAATTAATGAGAAAAAAAGGAAAATAAAATAAAACTTGGAAGATAATGAGTTTATTCCCTTGTAGATGTCTTCTTCACAAACCATGGAAGAATTCTCTCGTCCTTTTCTTCTTCTTCCTTCTTCTTTTTTGGCTTGTTTTCTCTTCTCTCCTTCTCTCCCTCTCTAAAAATCTGAAATGGAGGCTTATGGAATACTTAAATTTGATGGCAGATGCCCTAAAGAGAACATAAAATACTAATTTGCCCTTACTTGCCCGGTTGGTAGCGCCTAGGCGCTGCAGCATGCTGCAGTCCAGTGAGGGCAGTGCCTAAGCGCTGATTGCCAGTGCCTAGGTGCTGCATATTCTATCCTAGACAGACATTGCAGCGCCTAAGCGCTACTCTTGCTGTCCAAGTTCGATCTCTACTGCGCTTATATCCTCTTTCAACTACTTTTTCATTCATTTCTAGGCTAAATTAGCTTTTTGGTGTCTTCATATGAATTGTATCTCTGTGTCTTGGCTTTTGATAGGCACTTGAATCAACTTAATATGAAATCGGTGGAAATATGTATACCTGAAATACCAAAATGTGTCATACTAGAAATTTTCAGTCAAGTGCAGACTATTTAATCCAATTATTCTTAGTGAAATAGAAAGAACTGGATTTCATGGTAAACATAAATATTATAGATATATCTCTTGGCTTTTCAATGATTCAAGAACAAGCCAAAATAATATTGGAGCAAAACTTTATGATTGAAATACGAACACTGCCCCAATAGCACCAAAAAACGGATTATTCTAAATTTAAACCAAGTTTTATGTTTCTTTCCATTTTCTTCTCATTTTTGCCATTACCTAAAATATATCAAAATAAATGTATAAAAAGTAACAAAACACTAAAAAATTAATCAAAAATTTAAGCAAATGGTACTCAATTAAGCGGTATAAAATCCACTCATCAAATATCATTAAACTTAATATTTTGCTAGTCCTCGAGCAAAAGAAAGAAATAAAACAAGTAAAATAATAAGTGATAATTAAACCTACTAACCAAGTGAGTTTCAAAAAATGTTGTGAGTTTATAACTCAATAAAATATCAAAATATCATCAAAATGCATGATTTCAACTCAAGTGCCAAATTCACCCATCTTTAAATCCTTTGAGTGTGTGTGTGTAGCCTCTTACACTTAACTTTTTGCTACTCGGATTGGTTTATGCAAACTCACAATAAAATTATTGATCTCTTATTTATATGTTTTAGAATTCCATAAGCTTGTTTTTCATGTCACTCTCCATTAATGTAGACTAACACAACATCAATGATCATTAGGACTTTAAAAGCTTGTAATTTGTGGCTAAGGTAATGGTAGGATAAAAGACAATATAGCAGCTCAAATTACTCATAGCAGACAATTATTCTAGAACCTTATTGATGAGCACCACCACATTTTCGTCTCACACTTTCACGAACCTTTCTTCTTTTGATTTGTCACACTACATTATTCATTAAACTCCTATTTTTCACATATTTTTTTTTTATGTGCTACACCTCCAAACTTATTTGTTTTTATGAACAATGGGTGTTGCACTCTTTTCTCATATTTCTTGACACAATTTTTTTTTCGGGAGTTTTGTACAAATCGCCACCTCTCCTTGCTTTTTTTTTAAAACCAATTTCAATGCTCAAAATAATGTTACTAGAATAGCAATAAGTTGAGTGTGGGGTAATATGTAAGATTAAAAATATATATTTCAATTCTTTAGTTGAGGTTGATTTGTAGGATGACAAATAAAATAACTCAATAAGCTCAATAGGGGACACTAGAGATTATGCATCATAAACAGGGTGGCTTGAAAGGCTCAAACGGTAAAAAAATAGCCTAAATCACTTTCTTGATGTTATGTAGCCTAGGATTTTGCCTCGAGTGACAATCAAACAAGTTCTAGAATTATATGAGATCACAAAAAAAAGTATCGAGTTCACATAAGTATTTTTTAAGCATGAAAAAAATTCAAATATTCAAGGCTATGTGCTCAATATGTCAAAGGATTATAAGAAAGATAAAAATTTCACAAGATTCAAGCACAACATTCATCAATTTTCAAAAGTTATAAACAAACAAAATCAAATGAAACACATACATCCACCCCCAAACTTAGAACTAATATTGTCCTCAATGTTAAATAAAGCAAGATAAGGTACTCAATTAAGGGGTATAAAATTCACTCATCACTTACCAACTTAAATGATAAACACTTACCTATGATGATATGGGGTTGCAACTTTTTCATGATTGATTTTGAAGTTATATGTATCTTGGTCTGTGTAACAAAAGGTTGGCTTAGTGCATATACGAACATCTTTTGAAAATTTTAAAAATAATTCGATAGCATCTGTGATCTCTAACAAATGATGTTTGTGATTGTTAGACCATTTTAAAGGTTTCTTTAGATTCTGATCATCGTACCATGTTTCTTTTTATTTGTATTGCATTTCATTACGCTATAATTACTATGGACTAGTAATAAGCTGGTTGGGAGGTATGATGAACATTTAAAAGTGTACAATTAATTAGAATTTATATAATTATTTTTACTTTGAAATTGTTATTAAAACTCTAAATTAAAGGATTTTTGTATTTTATGAATAAAATGGGAAATCAATATAAAAAAATAAAATTAAAAAGTTTTATCTTCTTTTGTGCAGGTTTTAGAGAAACTGGCATACCTTTTGATTGCAAAATAATTTTGGGTTAATTCTTGAGGCTATAGATTGATAAGTCATGTCTACAAGTTCATACAGACCTTGAATTCCATACTAAATGTTTAAGGATCAAATAAGTTAGATTACAAGTGGCTATACAAAATGGATCAACAAAAATTCAGTTCATAGTCAAGCCCATTCCTGATCTATTTTACCAATTTGGTCATATCTCTTAAATTGATTTTGGACTAAAATTTGTATATGTTATACATAAGATGTAGATAAAGAAGTTTACTGAAGAGATGATGGTGAGAAAATATGTCAAAATGATCAATAAATATGCTTCAATGTGATGCTGATGTTGAAGGATAGCTCTTGAACATGATCTAATAATTTGACTATATCTCCCTTATCCGGTAGCCAAATTTGACAAATGACATATGCAAATATATAACACCAAAAGATATGCAACTTTTATTCTTCATTTATCATCAAAATCGGAATGTACTTCAATTAAATTGGGTAGGTGAAAATTTAGAGGATTTGGTGTAACAACTTAACAACTCTTGACAACTAGCATATCACCTGATTGTTGAATTCCTCTATTATATGTTTGGCCTCTAGCTTACTATAAGCACTATAAATAGGTCATCTATTAAACTTGTAAGAGTGGGAGTGGGGGGTGGGGGTAAAGGGTTTCTTTATGCTAAGTTTTCTAGTAGTAATGTAAGCTTTCTAGTAGTAATAGAAATGTATTCTATAGTTTTTCTTCTATTTTTAGTCTTTCTACTTTCATTATATCTTTCTAAATTTCATTTAGTTGAAGAAAAAGGGTGAACTTCTTGATGGAGGAAGAGGAACGGTTATAAACATAGAAAATATTTAAGTGTGTTGTATTATTATTTTAATTTTTAATCTAAACCTTACTTGTTTTGTGGTGACTTTTGATTTATGTATCACTAATGTCACAATAAATAATTGGGTTTATTTAGCTAGATGTTTGGTTTTCTACACCAATCGCTAACGTGTAACCTTGATTTGTTATAGACAAATATGTGTATAAATACTTGATCCCACAAACAAGTGTTGGCTTTAAGAGATAATTTATAAATAGTACGACAATATCATGTTTATCTTATTGCGTGGACTATTTGATAATATCTTCCCATTGGAACCTTATTTATGTATGAATTCCAATAGTGGCAATTAAAAGAGGTAAAAGAAATAAATAATCGTTCCTCTATCCAAAACTCAAGAGCGGATCCCTAATCATCAGTAGTTTTATTGCTTTGGTTTTTTTTAGTTATAACATATATTTTTTTTATATATTCTAAACTACATAAAACCCATTTTTTTAGAAATATAATCATGAAATTTTCAAACAACTTCCCTATAGATCAACCTTGGACTCATAAGAAATTTATTACTTGACACAACCTGCACTTGCGTTTACAACCTTAAATTTTATGGTACTAAGTGTTAAGCACTACCTATCAAACCTCCTATGTGGATGGAGCATCTAAACATCCCACGACTGATGGACGACAATAAAGATGGGTTTATCCCATGGGCATCCTCGTGCTTAGTAAAGATCACAACTTTTCATTCTAGAAATGGTAATGTATTCAAAGTAAATGGACAAAGACTCAAATCATTCCAATAAAATCAATTTTCACAAGAGAGAATTCTTTTTTCTTTCTAACATTTGTTATGATTAGTGTGGGTATATATACTTATTTTCTCTAACTTTATTTATTTTGTAGGCTTCTTTTCTTTTATTTTTTCCCAGTTAAGTGTCGAACAATAGCACTCTGTGGCTATTAAAGTCGGATTTATCAGTTTTCCAAACAACTGAAATATCTGTACAAAATTTATCACTTTTTCTATTTTTTTTCTTGTTCTTTTCAAAATGGATGACATTCTTTTAACTCTCAAGAAACGATTTTATTTTCTGCCTAAAAATACAATTTTAAAAATTTATAAAACCAAAATTGAAAGATTAAGGATGCTTATGCACAAGGGCATCATAGAGGATATACGATGGATAGTTAAAGCAAAGATAAGAGTAGCAAGTGAGTTTTTATATAAATTTTCAAATCTACTTACTAGATACATGCCTGGTTTTTGATAAAAACATATATTCAAAAAAACAAAGGGCAAACAAAATATAAGTTTGTCATAAATGCGCTCAATGAACTTGCAACACAAAATGTCATTCTTTAGGAATGATTTCTAAAAATCGAGAAGATAAAATTTAATTACTTATGGATAGACTGAGTAAGGAGTCTTTAGATGATATTATAATAACTCTTGACACGCATTCATATGGATTAATGTATTGTGTAATTCTTGATTTATGAAATTACTTACGGGATGAATATGAGCGTTATAATCTTGGGAAACTGACCTTAAAAGACCATATTTTTTGATTAATAAGAAAATTGGATCAGAAGCATATCTTCGACCAATATAGGGTATTTAAGCCATTACTAAATATAAAATTAGAGGAAGATGTGAGCTACAATCACAACTACATATACATTCACGTGTAAGTAGATAATTTTTAAATTTTATGTGTCCTTATTTTCAACATTTCTGACAAAAGAAAAAGACGTGCAGTAAATGCATTCCATGTTCACACCTCATTAAATAGCACCGTACTCACTCCATTTTGTATAACTCACTTTCAAAAAAAAAAAAAAAAGAAAAAAAATGGAAGGTTCTTCCACTCGCAAGTTCAACTGTATTTGTATTTTTTATGGAACCAATTTAGGAAAAAATGGTGAGTTTATAGGTGCAACCAATAACTTTGGTAGAATTTTAGCAGAAAAAAAATTCATTTAGTGTATGGGGGAGGTAGTTTGGGGTTAATGAGAAATGTTGTTACTTTTGCTCATATAGGAGGAGTCAAAGTTTTAGGAGTTATCCTAAAACTATTAATCATATAGAATATCACAGATATGACTATCGAAAATGAGTTAAAAGTGTCACATATTCAGGACAGAATGCCTAACATAGTAAACAATGCAGATGCATTCATCATATTACCTGGTGGTTTTGGTACACTAGAGGAGTTATTTCAAGTTATCTCTTGGGCATAACTCAACATTCACCAAAAACTTGTAGGTATTCTTAATGTTAATAGTTTCTATGATGGTTTGCTATCTTTTGTAGATCATGCTGTGGAAAAAGGTTTTATTTCATCATCTGCAAGACGAATCCTCATTTCTGCTCCAACACCTGATCAACTAATTGATAAACTTCTTGTATATGCACCAGAACTTGATCTAGCCTTAGCTAGTGCAATTGGTCCAACAGGGACAGTGGTCGAAAATACAAAATAAATTTGAGTCTCAACACATGAACTTTATCCTTAATGGTTTTAACGAATAGTGTGTTTTGTGTTGTTACAGCTTTATTTCATTACCCTTTTTATATAGAATAAATTTGATTCGTTTAAAGTATTTAGAAATTACCCTCGTATAACTCTTCTTCATGTAATAATGAGAGAATCAATTCTCAGCTTTGTGGCTATCACCAAAACTCTGTAACCTTGCCGAAAGTAGGGATTCAAATGCATCATCTCTAAAATGTCCACCTTTCGGATGTAGATACTAAAATGAATTCTTTGCTAATAGAGCCTTATTTCATTTACGAATTTGATTGTTGGAGTAGAATCACAATCCCTCAATCAATCGATGATTGGAGATTGTATTTTTGTAGATGAAAAATTATAGATTAATTATTCTCTACACCTTTTGAAGAGAAATCGAAGAAGAGAGAGTTGAAGATGAAAAAATTATTTTTTCTTTTTCTCCTATGTGAGAGCCAAAATATATATGAAGACTTTATTCACTCTCTTTCTCAAATTTTCGGCCACCTTGAAATTAAAAAGGGTGTTGGTCAATTTCTAGGGTTATACACCCTCTTGAAATCGGCCACTGAGTGGTTTAATACACACATGTGTATTTTGGTCTAATTTTGAATAATTCCCATTATCCAAAAATAGCCAACCAACCACTTCTCACTCTACTCAATGTATATGGTCATAATCAAGACTACGTTAGCCTCCTAAATTCGGCCGTATCCATAATTATGGAGATTTTGACTTTCAAAATCCTATTCACACACACACACACACACACATATATATATACATGTTATATATGTGTGCGTGTATATAACAATTTATGTAATATATATTTACATATATACATGTTATATATCATATATATTTAAACATAAATCCTATATTTATCTTTTATTTATTTCTCTTCATTTATCTAGTGGCCTTCTACAATTAGGCCACTAGTTATTGGTCTTAGGCTTGGACTTCAATAAAATCCAACTAATTAATTCAATTAATCAATTAATTCTCAAAGTATAAATTAATCAATCCAATCGATTAATTTATTCCACTCTATTTAATGGGCTTCTTAATCAATTAGATTTAATTAAATAATTTAATCATTTAATTAAATATTTAATCCAATAATTAAATTAAATTAAAACCCTAATCCCTATATTAATTAATTGTATCAACAATTGAATTTACCAATTTCAAAATGGCAACACCCAAAATTATGTGATACTTTTAGGTTCACAACTAATACTAGCAGTAGGCTTACAACTTTTGTAACTTACAAATAATGATTATTTGATTAACTAATTCAATTAATTAATACGCTTGAAATTAATTCTTTAATTCCAAGAACCTACAAATTATAGTAACACCTAGAAGGCAGCGTGATTACCTAGTATAAGGTGAAACAGTGAATAAACTTATTTCAGTTGCGAGTCACATATACGTACGGTCCTTCTGACAACTAACCTTTTGATCGAATCTAGGGTATGGATCATAAGTCAAAACCCTAACTGATTTAATAATTGGATCTCATTTCAAGTACCAATGACTCCCGATGAATTAAAATTTATCCTGCTTTGGCCAAGATCTTTGAATCATGAACTATGAAAATACAGGAGATTCCTTTATTAAATGACAAGTGTCAAATTCTATGTTGGCCACTGATAAACCTCCATGATACCAGTGCAATACCCAACATATCCCCTTTGTGATTTTCAAGTAATCAGAAGATATATCAAAGTGTTGTAGAATGTACACAAGGCTACCATAATATCTCAAGTTTGAGGACTAGTTGTGTACTATCACAACACAAAAATTCTTATTTCGACAAACAAAGCCTCCAATTAAGAATTTTCTACAGGTCATGTTCGATGAACTTATTCTCTAACAAGAACCCGAATACATGCACTTGCGTCAGTATGCTAATACTAATGGAATGCAACATCTTTATCTTACGAGCATACATCGTACGTATGAGTCTTATTAAACTATTCGATATCCTATCTCAAAAAGCCCTCAACTTGGAATGCATTTAAGACCAAACCTTATAAGCGTATTCCATGATCGCATTCATATACGCGACCATGCCTTGTAGCTAAATTTGGTCTAAGAATTTTATCTAATGCGCATAAAGTAAATGCAAGACATAAGATAAAGAAAGTGTCATTTTTTATTAATATGATTCCTAATAAAATTGTTTTACAATTATAATGAATAGAGTACAATACCCCCAATCTAGTTGGGGTGCCGGGCATCCTACTCTAATAATTACCTCCATTAATCACATCCGGCGACTCATAGCCAATGGATTAAGCGTGGCAGCATTTCACATGCCAACTACCTTTGATGGAGTCCCACCCAATATTATCCATTTACACTTGATATCGAACCAATTAAGGTTCTCAACTTGAAATATTTTCAAGTGAGGGTCATACTAGATATATTATGCAAGATCTCACAATTTTTTATATTGTTTATTTAATGTTCACTATTAGAAAGCATACAACATAAGAAAAGAATTAAATAAACGTTGCATGCATCACATACATGGGGATGCCTATAGGATGAACTCACCTTTATTATTGTCTATGAGGCATGGAATGTTTGGATGCTCCATCCACGTAGGAGGTTTGATGGGTAGTTCTTGACACTTAGTGACATAAAATTTAAGATTGCAAACCCAAATATAGGTTATATCAAGTAATAAATTTCTCGTGAGTCTGAGGTCGATCTATAGGGAAGTTGTTTGAAGATTTCAGGATTATATTTCTAAAAACAATGGGTTTTATGTGGTATAGAATATATGAAAAAAATAATGTATGCTATAACTAAAAAAAAATCAAAGTAATAAAAGTACTGATAATTAGGGATCCGCTCTTAAGTTTGGATAGATGAACGATTATTTATTCATTTTACCTCTTTGAACTGCCACTATTTGAATTCATACATAAAAAAGGTTCCAATGGGAAGATGTTATCAAATAACCCATGCAATAAGATAAACATGTTATTATCGTACTATTTTCAAATTATCTCTTAACGCCAATATTTATTTGTGGGATCAAGTATTTATGCACACCTTTGTCTCTAACAAATCAAGGTTTTACGTTAGTGATTGGTGTAGTAAAACCAAATGTCTAGCTAAATGAACCCAACTATTTATTGTGTCATTAGTGATACATAAATCAAGAATCACCACAAAATAAGTAGGGTTTAGATCAAAAATTAAAATAATAATACAACAAACTTAAATATTTTCTACCTTTATAACCGTTTGTCTTCCTCTATTAAGAGGTTCACCCTTTTTCCTCAACTAAATGAAATTTAGAAAGATATAATGAAAGTAAAAAAGACTAAAAATTAAAGAAAAACTAGAGAATATATTTCTATTACCACTATAAAGCTTACATTACTACTAGAAAACTTAACCTAAAGAAACACTCTACCCCTCCCCCACTCTTACAAGTTTAATACATAAGCTATTTAGAGTGCTTGGAGTATGATTGCAACACCCCCCCCCAACACTGAATATAAATATTGGTATAACAATAATTTTGACAATGTAGCACATGTGTGTGTATGTGTATATTTATATATATATATATAATATATATACTTTTGTCAAATATAGCACTTTGAGAAATAATAAAGTATTTTCTCACATATAACCCTATATATATAAAACCCTCTGTTTATATATAGTTAGCAATTTACATATGAATGTATAATTAGAATATGCCCACAACACAACCCAATAGGTCGTCATCCATGTACACTGATTTTCAAAACTTGTAGGAACCCCAACAGCTTGCCCAATAAGTCCATGGTATCAAGTATCACTAGACTCACTTACAATGCATGAATTACGTAGGCTAATGCTCAGTAAGTGAAAATCATGCATGTTAAAGAGATAATCCAACATATATGCGATGCACTTATAGAAGATCATGATAAAAATACAAACTCATGCATAAAAAATAGTTCATTCAAAGTCATTTTCCATCATTGGGCCCTTGGCCCACTTACTATGTACCGGATAGAGTTATCAACAATATCAATAATCACATGGCTGTAAATAGATCTCACTAGAGGTCCACCCCCTATCTTCCCCTGTGATCCTCCAAAAGTCTTCCCATCAGCGGCATCGATAAGAGCACAATCAAGTGGTCCACCCTCTCGTGACTACTAGAGGCACACCCTTATCAACTCCTATGATCCTTCAAGAAGTAACACTCACAGCGCGCCAAAATATCATATAAATAAGCCACACAGGCCTTAGTACACTAGTAGTGGCCAACCAAAATATTTTTTTTCTAAAAATAATGTTATGCATGCAAAACCTCAACTGTGAACACGTGTTATGCATGCACGTGTAAATGTTGATGAATGGCATGTTCAATGACACAATAGATCCCATGTCCCATCATCCAAGCAACGTATGCACTATAAGATATTTATAATACTCATAATACACTCATCAAGACACAAGGATCACATTTAATATAGATAAGGCAAAAAATACTATGCCCATGCATTGTAGTTGCAAATAAATTTTCACTTATCTTTGATCAGTTGTGTGTTACTTCTAGGTTTCTTAAGTATTACTCCCTAACCCTAGATGTGAAACAATCTGTAAAACTATAAGATATCAATCACCATCTTCAATTAACAAGTTCATTATATCTAATGTAGTATAAAGTTCTTGAATCTCAATTTAACTAAACAACCTTACCACTTAGAAATTATAACTGAATATAACATTTTACGAACCTTTGTTCCATATCTTAAATATATACTAACCTAACTTAATTGATGTATTATAACTCTTACAATATTTTCCTAAATGTTAGGGATCAAATGCACCACATCTATGCTGGAACATGTTAATGAACCAAATGGGACAGGTTTTATTCAACATACCATACACTTCTGAAGGCTAAAACACAAGAATACAATAAGGTAACAGTTTCTAGCACAAGTGTTTTCTATCAAGTATTTGCAATCAAAAACCCTTTCTTTGTGCACCAACGCCTATCTAATAACATAATAACACATTTATAAATAATATTCAAAGCCTAACAAGCCAATAAACCTCAA
This sequence comes from Paulownia fortunei, assembly GCA_019321725.1. NCBI lineage: Eukaryota > Viridiplantae > Streptophyta > Magnoliopsida > Lamiales > Paulowniaceae > Paulownia > Paulownia fortunei. The sequence continues at coordinate 14,838,183 of CM033107.1, read as the reverse complement.
AATAAATCTGAAAGTCATGCCAAACCCGTAGGTTAAGCTCACCTTACACAGTTTTCTACTTGAACTTGGTTATTTCTCCTTCCATTTGCTTGTTTTACACATTCTTATTTGGTTTCAACCTATCTTAGTCACCATTCATTCCCGTAGCTAATTCCTATATCCGTTTATTAGGTTCTTCACCTGAAAAATTATCGGTTCTTGCCCAATTGATAAGTTTATGCACCGATAGTGTTACAAACCTATGAACCTAGTTATATAACATTTAAATTATAGTATTGTATGTCTAGTTGTCCCAAGTGTATGATTTAAATATACATATAATATTAAAATTCATGATTGAACTGACTCACTTTCTATAAACTTTTCGATGACACCTTTCGAACTCCTATGGTTACCACGTGTAACCTAGCACTATTTACTATATTGATACCTAAATTTATTCTTATCTCAATACAAAATCAACCACTTAGGTTAGGAAATTCAATAACTAATACCGTGCGAGAGCTTCAAAATTAAGTTCAATGTTCAAGAATGTCGTATAAAAGAAATAAAATATGCAATGTCAATATAAATGTAAGTAGCATATAAAATTAGCACATAATGCATTAATCATATTTGGTCAGGTGAGTAGTGAGAGGTTCGGGTATCACAATGATAGAGACCAAACATATAATGGAGGAGTTCAACAATCAAGTGGTACACTAGCTATCAAGAGTTGGTAAGTTGTACCAAATCCTCTAAATTTCACTTACCTGATTGAATTAAAGTTTTAGCTCGGATATAGTTAGATTTTGATGATGAGAAAAGAATAAGAATTGTAGATCTTTTGGTGCTAATATAGTTTAATATGTTATTTGTCAAATTTGGCATTATATAAATCCTAATTAATTATACACTTTTAAATATTTATCACACTTCCCAACCAGTTTATTACTAGTCCTTAGTAATTATAACGTAATGAAATGCAATACAAATAAAAAGGAACATGGCATGATGATCAAAATTTAAAAAAAAACCCTGTATAATAGTATAACAATCACAAACAATCATTTATCAGAGATCACAGATACTATCAATTGTTTTTTTAAAAAATTCAAAAGATGTGCGTGTGTGCACTAAGCCAACCTTTTATTCCACAGACCAAGATACATATAACTTTAAAATCAATCATGAAAAAATTTCAACTCCATATCGTCACAGGTAAGTGTTTTTCATTTAAGTTGGTAGGTGTTCACTCATGGAGTTGGAAAATAGTTAAAATACTCAGGGAAATAGCTTAAATGATTTAGGACAAGCATTCAAACTAAAATTAAGTATAAGATAGGTAGTCACAAAATTTGAAATACCTAGTATGTCTTAACAAAATATGCCTTAAAATTTCATTGGTTAACCTGAAAATGAAATGGTAAATTTCTTTTTTTTTTGTTTTTTTATTTAATTTTTTGTTTTGATTTTTTGTTTTTGTTTTTGTTTTATGTTTTTTCTTTTTTGCAACATGACGCGCATAATAACAGAAGATCAAAAGAAGGATTTGTAATTATACTCACATCACTAGCTACAAAGCAAAATATTTCAATTGAAATAGATAACTACATAGGTTTACCAAATTTGTTTCTCCACATGCAAGGTAGACATAATTAAGCATTTGAAATTATAATGAAATCAATTAAAATGATCAATTAAAGTTCAGAATTCTTATTTTCTCAAACTATCCACTTATTCACAAAAGATGTGTGAATATTAAAAAGTAAACACTTTAACATGATCGGGATTTTTAATTATATGTATCACAACTAATCTTTCCACAAGACTTAAGATGTGCACAAGACAAATTATTTTTTTCTTCAAGATAGTACCTTTGGACTCTAAGAGAAAGAGGATTGCAATTATATTTTGATGTCATAAAATTTCAATGAAAAACTCCACAAACATGTCATGTTATGCTAAAAAAATGGGGGTACGTATCAAGAGTGTCAAAAGATTACTCTTTACTCTAGCCATCCTCACTCATGATTTCAACAGATCTAAAAAAAAACACGCTTGAATTTAAAAAAAATAGAAAAACACACATTGAATACACAAGAGATGATATCAACTATTCCCTCTCTCAAACTAATCGAGACATTATCCCCAATATCGAAAATAGATAGAAAAGTAGAGTTTAAAAGATATCACTTGAATTATAGCTTATTGAAAAAAAGTCTGTTGGGCTATTGAATGTCTAATCTCAACAAGCCATCGACTCAGAACTAATTTAAGTCCAAATCTATAGAGGCATATTCCATGATCACCATCATATGTGTGACCATGCCCTATAGCTATATTTGGTCTAGGGACTTTATCTAATTATAAAATACAATTAAAAGATAAAAAAATGTGCCTATTTTATTAATATGATTTGAAAAAGATTATCTTTATAAATACAAGAGTATAAAAACGACTAATTTAATTGGCGAGTCTGATACTATTCTAACACCTCTTACCCTATGGGCATCTCTATGTTAGTAGCAATCATAGCTATTACTGTTGGGTTCGTTTTATTGAAAGGTGTTTATGCAGTAAAAAATTAAAATTTTAAATTAAATAAATAAATACATTTATCAAAAATAAATGTAAGCCCATTTGGTTCTCATATATAATGCATGCTCGCATGAGGAGGATGTCTCGCTTCATAGACATTGGCGTAGTGACACTAGTGCATATATGCGGGGGCTTGTTAGGGAATAAGTACACTGAACAGGCCTACTAGAAATTCTTAATTGGAAATTTGTTTGTCAAAATAAGAATTTTCATGTTAGTCCTTAGACTTTGAGGTACCATGATAGCCTTGTACATGTCGTGTTTCATTTTGATATATCTTCTAATTGTCTAACAATCACAAATGGGGTATATTAAATGTTGCATTGATATGTATGGAGGTTAATGAGTGGCCGAAAAAGGATTCATTACTTATCTGGCCAAATAAGAGAATCTTCTATATTTTCATAGTTCATGACTCAGAAGTCCTTGGCCAAGGCGGGAGGAATGCTAGACGAGAGTTTTCTAATGATTCGACATGAGTCATTGAAACTTGAAATAGAATCATAGTTATTGAGCAATTAGGGTTTTGACTATTAATCCATGCCCTAAACTCAATCGATAGATTAGTTGATGGAAGGACCTTACGTGTATGGTACTCATAATTGAAATAGGTTCACTTGCTATTTCATCTATGTCTAGATAGTCATGATACACTTGTTAGGTGTTTCCCATGACTTATGATATTCTTGAAATTAAGAAGTTAATTTCAAGTGGATTAATTAATTTAATTAATTAATCAAAATAATTATTATTCATAAGTTACAAATATTACAAGCCCACTGCTAACTTACTTGTAAACTTAAATGGTCACACACAATTTGAGATGGAACATTTCTAACTTAGGAATTGATCGAGAGAGTTGGATCTAATTAATTAATGGAGATAAATTAATTGGGGTTTAAATTAATTCAATAAGTTAAATTAATTATTCAATTAAATAATTAGACCTAATAAGATTAGGGAGCTTAATTGAAATAAAATAATTATTTGATTGGATTAAAATAATTGTGTAGTTCATAAATTAATAATTAAATTAATTGAGTTAGATGAAATTAATTAATTGAATTTGGGCTAAAATAATTAATTGAATTAATTGTGGGATTTGTTTTAAAGTCCAAGTCCAATTCAAAGAGGCCCATTAGGAGAGGTCTATGAAGGTTGTCGAAAAAGGATGGAAACTCAAGAGTTTGAATTTTTTGGGAGACCCTAAATATATTTGAAAGATGTGAAGGGATAAGGTTGGAGAATTTTGGATAAACTAAATATCTTCCAACCAATCAAAAGGAGACAAAAAATACCGAGTGGGACTTTTAGAATTTTTTACTCCCCTATTAATACCATAAGGTCGAAAATTAGATGGAGAATTTCTCCAAATTTTCAGCCATTAAGAAAAATAGAGAGAAAAAATTATTTTCTCCTCCATTCTTTTTCCCCACCAAAATTTCATCCCTTGTCAAAATATTAATTCTTTTATCAGTAGTTGATAATTGGAATTAATATTCACTATATTTACTCCATAAACTAAATTAGTAAAGAAATCTGAATTGCTTGTGGAATTCTGATTTTGTGTTCTTGCTCAAAGTGTGGACTATTTTAGAGGTGAGATGCCTGAATTCCTATGAACCAAATTCATAAAAGGGGCTAGCAATTGATTGCTTCAATCCCTACGACAACCAGAGTGCATAGAAAGGTATAAATCAAAACTTTAATTATTTTGTTACACAATTGAAAATTGCGAGATTGTTAAAATCGCATCGGATCTGGGGTACTATTGTAATTGTTATGGCATGTTATTTTTAATTTTTTAATTTTTTGTTGTGCATACCCCAGGATTACGCGAACCCAACAGTGGTATCAGATTTGTGCAATTTTATCGGATTCAATTTATGTCTGTAGATTTTATTGTTAAATTTTGATTGATTTTGTATTTTTGATTGGGATAAAATAATTATGCAATTAATTTAATTGTTAAACATAACATGTATGATTAAATTCGATTCAATCAGGAGAAGAAAAAATACATGGCACGATAGCGTACGTCGACATTGCGCTGTACGTAGGCGCTGCATATGCCGATAGTGCGCCTTGTGCACAATGCGTTGGGGATGTCGGACATCTTTATTGTGTTGAATTGCAAAATTCAATTCTTTGAATTCTTAATTAAAATATTAAAATTAAAATTTTGAAAAGGGATTTTTCTTGAAAAATCAAGATTTTATCCCAAATCATGAAATTACAATTTAATTGGATGGTAAATTTAATGGCTTTAATAAATTCATGTGATGTATTTATTAGTATATATGGGATGATCATGGAGCCTTTTGGACCAATGTGATTGGATTTATTTATCTTTGGATTTTTGAAATGGGGCCTACGAGTCTCTTATTCTTTTCTCGTATGTACTATATTATTTTTAAATGAAACTAGAATAGGGTGATGTTTTTTCTTTTTTATTTTTGGTGGACAAGGCGAAGACCAAGACGAAGAATTAAAAGAAGGCCCCGTGAATGTATGGGATATATTCATGTAATAGAAATTAATTTTTAATCCCATTTTATTACTTATAGATTAATCTAGATCCATTTTTGGCTCCAATAGATCACATAGGATTGGTCCATGATCATTCGGATTATGTATGTATTAGATCCATGTATAGGGTTTATCTAATATTTTCAAATGATATGCTTGTTTCCATAGAATGCAAACACATTAAATAAACTAAAATTAAAATTGATGAGGTTTTGGTTAAAATAAATACCCCACTTGAATTAAAAATCAAGTAAATGAAATTTTAAATTCGAATTTCAAGCAACTATGGATGAAATTGGGTTGGACCCAATACTCCATGCTTACTATTAAAAGTAGTTGACATGATGGTGCTACCTTACTTTGTTATTGGCCATGAGTCGTGGAATGACTCTGTAATGGAAAATTGTGATCTCTACTAAGCATGGTGATGCCCATGGGATGGACTCCTCTCTACATTGGTCATAAGTCGTGAAACTTTTTGATGCTCTATTTACATAGAAGTTTGATGGGTATTGCTTGATACTTAGTATCATATGGCCTCATAAAATTGAGGTATATGAGAAGAAGTAAGGTAAAATATCTTAAGGGTTGCATGGAGATGTAATCATTAAAAGCTAACTACCTTTCAATATGTTTTATGGGCTCATAAAATTGTGGCATATATTGATTAGGCCTCAAGCTAACTAGAAAATAAGATTTCTTGAATTGTCATTAGGGGTGATAGAATTTGAATAAAATTGTAGGAGACAGTTAATTACTAAAGACCTTGTTATAAATCAATATGATTTTGAAAGAATGCTAATTTTTTGCCTCGTCTAAATTTTGTAGATTGTCTATAAATGGCTAAAATCTACTTGCATCAATTTTGGAAGCTAATAAATTAACTGGTCCCAACTATCTCAATTGGTTGAGGAACCTTCGGATTATTCTACAGTCCAAAAAGAGGGATTACATACTTGATGTGATCCCACCATTGACAGACGCCACTGAGGAGGAGCTTGTGGATTATGACATGCTGGTTGATGATGATCTGCAAGCGCAATGCTATATGATGGCATTAACGTCAAAACTAGTTGCAAAGGAAACACGAGATGCGCATGATATCTATGTTCACCTACAAGAGTTGTATGGTGAACATAGTAGGCAGGCAAGATATCAGATCTTAAAAGAACCTTTTAGGACCCATATGATGGATATCTTTTCAGTCCATGATCAAGGATTAAAGATGATAGATCAGATTGAAAGGCTCGAGTCACTTGGAGCCATTATGGATAATAAGCTCTATTTTGGATCTCATCCTGTAGTCTTTGCCTCCATTGTTTGACACTTTCATTGTCAGCTTCAATATGCACAAGATGGAAACTAGTCTTGCTGAGTTGGTTAACATGTTGAAGACAACTCAGTCCACTTGAAGAAGGACAAGCCGGTCATGCTTGTTGGATCCTCATCCAACTCAAAGGTTGTAAAGCCCAAGAGGAACAAGGGGAGAGAAAAGAGTTTCTCGAAATCCAAAGGCATAAAGCCAACTGGTGGCATCTCCAAGAGTTCTAGCAAGATCAATGACAAGTGCCACTACTACAACAAACCTAGGCAATGAAAGAGAAACTACAATGAGTGCCTTGTGAGCCTGAAGAGTTTAGGTATTTATTTTGTTGAAGTTAGCTTATCAGTTAACAATGCTTCTTGGGTATTAGATACTAGATGTGGATCTTATCTATGGAATAGTTTGCAGGTGATGGCAAGAAGCAAGAAGCTAAGTAGAGGAGAGACAGTCCTGTGATTAGGGAATAGAGCAAAGGTTGCTATATTAGCCATAGGAAGTGTTAACTTAGCTTTAGGAAATGGAGTAGTTTTAATTTTAAACAATTGTCTTTATGTTCTAGAGATAGTTAAGAACATTATCTACATCCCTGCTTTGGATGGAGAAGGTTTTACTTTTTCAACAAGACATGGAAGTTGTTCCATTTTTAAAGATTCAGCTGATTACCTCTAGCATATTGATGAATGGTTTATATTCTATTACTCCTCATAACTCTTTTTTCAATGTTCAACAAAATAAAAGAAAACTAGATAATCATACTTCTAAACTCTTATGGCATACTAGATTATGTCATATCTCTAATAAAAGAATTCATAAGTCAGCCTAATTGGTCGATCTTTCGAAAAAATAAGGAATGCTAACCTGTGAGTCATGTTTCAAAAGGAAAATGACCAAATCACCATTTTTTGGACAAGTGGAGCGAGCCAAATATCTATTGGATTTAATCCATTTGGATGTATGCAAGCCACTAAGTGTTAGTGCTCATGGGAACTATCATTATTTCATAACCTTTACCGATGATTATTCTAGGTATGATTATGTCTACCTTAAGCGGTACAAATTTGAAGCTTTTAAAAAGTTGAAAGAATTTAGATCTGAGATGGAGAAACAAAGTGGGCTAAGTATCAAAGCTCTTCGATCAGATCAAGAAGGTGAATACTTGAACACAGAGTTTCTTGATTATCTAAAAGAGAATGAGATTCTCTCTCAATAGATCCCTCTTGCTACTCCTCAACTCAACGGAGTTGTGGAGCATAGGAATCAAACCTTGTTAGGCATGATTCGATCGATGATGAGTTTCACTGGGCTTCTTTTTTCATTCTAGGGCTATGCTCTAGAAACAATGACATATCTATTAAATAGAGTGCTATTAAAGTAGGTACCTATAACACCATACGAGATGTGGTGTGGGAAACCACCTTCTTACAAATATCTTAGGGTATGGGGGTGTAATGCTTATATGAAGTAGCAACTGGGAGATAAATTGGATATAAGATCCATTTATGTAAGTTTGTAGGGTATCCAAAAGAATCCATTAGATACTACTTCTATGAACCTTTGGAACAAAAGGTATTTGTTTCAAGGAATGCCATCTTCTTAGAGGAGTTTCTACTGGATAAAAATGGTGAAGTCATGGAACTTGAAGAAATTCAAGAACCACAGAGCCTCCCAACAGATGCACTAATGGGCTAACCAGCTGAGGCTGGGCCTTCAAACACACAACTTCCTAAGAGATCCCAAAGGATCTCAAAGCTACCTGAGAGGTATAGCTTTTTGTTAGAGAACAATGAGAAGAATCTCTACTTAGATAGTGATTTAAGGACTTATGGAGAGGTGATGTTGGACATTGTCTTGGGAAGTTGGCAAGATGCCGTGAAATCCGAGATGGACTTCATGTACTCCAACAAGGTATGGACCTTGGTGGACCCACGATAGGGAATAGTTCCCATTGACTGCTAATGGGTTTACAAGCGGAAGCTTAGAGTGAATAGAGAGGTAGTGACCTACAAAGCATGACTGGTCACCAAAGGTTATACTCAGAAGCAAGGAATTAATTATGAGGAATTTTTTTTACCAGTAGCGATGCTTAAATCCATTCGGATATTGCTAGCTATATCAATGTATTATGATTACGAGATATGGAAGATGGATGTGAAGACCATTTTTCTTAATAAAAATATTAAGAAAGAGATTTATATGAGGCAGTCAGAAGGCTTTATATCCAGAGGAAGTGAGCAAAAGGTTTGCAAATTTCAAAGATCCATTTACGAACCCAAACAGGTTTCTTGAGGCTGGAACATCTAGTTCGATGAGGCAATCAACTTATTTGATTTCCACAAGAACTCGAATGAACCTTGTATCTATAAGAAGGTTAGTGGAAGTATAGTGAATTTATTATGCTATATGTTAATGAATTCCTACTCATTGGGAATGATGTAGGGATGCTGTAGTCAACTAAGACTTGGTCATCTAACCAGTTTTCCATAAAGGATTTCGGAAAAGCATCCTTTATTCTTGGAATAAAGATCTATAGAGACAGGTAAAAAAGGATGATTGGACTATCCCAATCCACGCACATAGACAAAATGCTAAAGAGCTTTAGCATAGTGGAATCCAAATGAGGATTCTTAAAAATAAGTCATGGCATTTCTCTCTTAAGGGCTATGTCTCCCAAGACTCCCAAGGAAAGAGAAAGGATGACCCGCATACCTTATGCATCTGCTATAGAAAGTATAATGTATGGTATGCTATATACGAGGCCTGATTTCGTATGTGCTCTAACTATCAGAAGCAGATATCAATCTAATTCAGGTGAGGAATATTGGAAGGCTGTAAAGATGATGATAAAGTACTTGAGAAGAACTAAGAATATCTTTTTTGTATATGACTCTCGAGAACTGAAACTAGAAGGCTCTATTGATTCTATTTTTTAGTTTGATATAAATGACTCAAAGTCCATGTCTGGATATGTATTCACCATAAATGGTGGTTCGGTCAGTTGGAAGAGTTCCAAATAGAAGACGATCGTGGATTCTACCACCGAGCCTGGATATATTATTGCATGTGATGCAACAAAGGAAGCTATTTAGATGAGGAACTACATCCTAAGAGTTGGGTGTAGTTCCATCCATTGTTAATCTTGTATTACTACACAAGCAAAAGAGCCAAGATCTCATCAAAGATCTAAGCACATCATCAGGCAATACCATCTTATTAGAGAGATCATTGGTAGAGGCAAGTAGTAGTGGATAGAGTCACTTCGCCAGAAAATATAGCACACTCACTGACCAAACCCCTAATGCAGAAGGTATTCAATGGACATCTAGAGAAGATGGCCCTAAAGTACATGGGTAACTGACAGTAGGGCAAGTGGATGATTGTTAGAGTAGTGCTCAACGCGTCAATTAGATTAGGCATCTTTTATACTCTTGTATTTGTAAAAATAATACTTTTTAAATTATATATTTCAAATCATATTAATAAAATAGGAAAATTTCTTTATCTTTAGTTGTGTTTTGTAATTAGATAAAGTCCTTAGACCAAGCTTAGCTATGGGACATGGTCATGCATATGATAGTGATTATGGAATATGCCTCTATAGATTTGGTCTTAAATTAGTTTTGATTCGATAGTTTTTTGAGATGGGATATCGAATATTCCAATAGACTCGTGCATACGATGCATGCTCGCATAAGAAAGATGTCTTGCTCCATGGACATTAGCGTAATGATGCTAGTATATGTATGCGGGTGCTTGTTAGGGAACAAGTACTCTGAACAGGTTCACTGGAAATTCTTAATTGGAAACTTGTTTGTCAAAATAAGAATTTTTATGTTATAATAGTATACGATTAGGCCTTAGATTTGAGGCACAATGGTAGCTTTGTGCATGTCGTGTTCTATTTTGATAGCTCTTCTAATTGCATGATAATCACAAATGGGGTACATTGGATGTTGCATTGATATGTATGAAGGTTAATAAGTAGCCAACAAAGAATCTGTCATTTAACTGGCTAAACAAGAGAATCTCCTATGTTTTCATAATTCATGACTCAAAAGTTCTTAACCAAGGCGGGATAAATGTTAGACGGAATTTTTAATGATTCATCATGAGTCATTGAAACTTAAAATAGAATCATAGTTATTAAGCAATTAAGGTTTTGACTATTTATCCATATCCTACACTCAATCGAAAAATTAGTTGATGGAAGGACCTTACGTATATGGTACTCATAATTAAAATAGGTTCACTCGCTATTTCACCTTAGTCTATCTAGTCATGATACATTTTCTAGATATTTCCCAACTTGTGAGGTTCTTAAAATTAAGGATTTAATTTCAAGTGGATTAATTAATCAGAATAATTATTATTCATAAGTTGCAAATATTACAAACCCACTGTTAGTTTAGTTGTGAACCTAAAGGGTCATACACAATGATAGAATATTTCTAACTTAGAAATTGATCCAAGGAATTGGATCTAATTAATTAATAGAGATTAATTAATTGGGACCTAAATTCATTCAATGATCTGAATTAATTATTTAATTAAATAATTGAGTTATTTAATTATACTTAATAAGATTAGGGAGGCCAATTAGAGTAAAATAATTATTTGATTGAATCAAATTAATTGTTTAGTTCATAAATTAATTTAATTATTAAATTAATTTACTAATTAAATAATAAGATTATTTATTGGGCCAAATTTGATATTGTGGGCTAGATGAAATTAATTAATTGAATTTAGAATACAACAATTAATTGGATTAATTATGAGATTTATTTTGAAGTTTAAGTTTAATTCAAAGAGACCTATTAAGAGAGGCCCATAAAGATTGTTGAAAAATGATGAAAACTCAAGACTTTAAAATTCTTGAGAAACCTTAAATATCTTTGGAAGATGCGAAGGGATAAAGTAGATTTTTTTTGGATAAAACAAATATCTTTCAACCAGTCAAAAACAGACCAAAAATACCAAGAGTGGGACTCTTGGAATTTTTGAGTCCCCTATTAATACGATATGGCTGAAAATTAGAGGGAGAATATCTCCTCCAATTTTTCGGCCATTAAGAAATATAAAGAGAGATTTTTTTTTTCTCCTCCATCCTTTTTCCCCGCCAAAATTCCATCCTTTGTCAAAATATTAATTTTTATTATCATTAGTTGATAGTTGGAATTAATATTCACTTTATTCACTTTATAAACTAGGTTAGTAAGGAAATTAGAACTGCTAGCGGAATTATGATTTTGTACTTTTGCTTAAAGTGTGGATTATTTTAAAGGGGAGATACTTGGATCCTTATAAACCGAATTTAGAAAAGGGGTTTGCAATTGGTTGCTTCAATTCCTATGATAGTTGGGGTGCATCGAAAGGTATAAATAAAAAATTTAATTGTTTTGTTATACTATTGAAAATTGCGAGATGATTAAAATCATATCAGATCCGAGGTACTATTGTAATTGTTATGGTATGTTGTTTTAAAAATTTTAATTTTCACTGCGCATACCCCGAGATCACTCAAACCCAATAGGAGGGCTATGGGGTGTATAGGAGGAGGTAAGGCAAATTTTCTCCAACAAGGCTAATTGGACCTCAACCCCACTAATAAATTAGATTTCCCAAATTACCATCTAAAGAGTGATGGAATTTCAATAAAATAGTGGGAGACATTTATGATTAAAGACTAAATCATAAATTGATATTATTAGAATGAATGCTTAGTTTTTCGCCTTGCATAGGATAATAGTTATCACTAATAATTTCACTTAGAATAATCTAGACACAAAAACAAACTTGTTGGCTCAATCTATCTAAAGTGAAAGATGTTTGTCACCATTGCAGATATTTAGGGCACAAAAAGAGGAAGTACAAGTATTGACTTATTTATTTGAATTGGAAAATGTTCTAATTCAAGTTTCTACTTTGTTGAATTCATGTTGATAAAAAAAATTAGGGTATTGGATACCGGATATGATCCCACCTCTGTAAAAGATTGCAGAGGATGACAAGAAAAAAAAGATTAAGATAAAAGATGATCCTTAAACTTGAAAATGAAGCAAAGGTTGCTTCATTGGCTATATGAACGATTCACTTAACTCTGAATGGGATTAGAGTAGTATTAGTTATTTATCTTGTCTACATTGATAAATGATCCATACAATGCCAAATTCCATGCTATATTTCAACAAAGTAATATTCCAAGTAATATTAGAGTTAGATAATCAAAATAGTGCATAGTTATAGAAGGCTAGATTAGGTCATGTATCTAAAAAAAGAATTCACCAGATGGCATATTTGTTTGACCTTTTAGACTTGCATGAGGTGTCAACTATGTGTTAGCACATGAGCAAACTATTCTTACTTCATTACTCTAGATCCTTTGAAAGTCTCAAAGAATTTAGACGTGAAGTAGAGAATTAAGCCGACCAAAGTATTAAATCCATCGATGTGATCGAGGAAGAAAATATTAACGTGGAAAGTTCTTTGATTATCTAATGGAGAATTGGATTCTCTTTAATTGAATCCATGTTCAGTTTCACTTATTTCATCCTTCATTCTGGGAATTCTCCCTAGAATCATTGATATTCTTATCAAGTAAGAATGTCATCTAAGTTGGTGCCCAAAACATCATATGAGATATGGTGTGGCAAAGACCCCTTGCATACATACTTATGGGTATGAAGGGGCTTAATTCCATAAAGCATTTAGCGGGAGATAAGTTAAATACGAAATCCAACTTACGTAAATTTATGGGGAGTCCATTGAATACTATTTCTATGATCCCTAGGAATAAAGGAGTTTGTTTTCTAGGGACCCTACTTTTATAAAAAGGAGGAGTTTCTATTGGATAGAAATGACAAGATCATAAAACTTGAAGAAGTTCAAAAATCATAGTTTCTCCCACAAGTGGCAATGGTGCATGAACAAAATATTAAAACTTCTAGTATACAACCTATAAGGAGATCTAAAAGGATTCCAAGACTACTTATGCGTGAGGGCCTCTTGCTCGAGAGCAACAAGGAGAATCGCATTTCTGAATATTAATCTAAGTAAGGAGTAATGTTTTATGACATTAATTTGGAAAGATAGTGAAACGTCATGTAATCCGAAATGTACTCTATGTTCTCCAACAAGGTTTAACCTTGGTAGGCCCACTAGAGGAAATAGTTCCCATTGTTGCGGCTAGGTCTGCAAATATAAAATTGGAGAACATGTGGAGGTAGTGACCTACAAAGGCATGGCTAGTAGCAAAGGGTTATGCTCAAAATCAAACTATTGAGGAGACCTTTTAACAGATATATTGCTAAAGCCTATTCAGATCCTGCTGGCTATATCTATGTATTATGACTACAAGATATGGTAAAAGGATGTAAAAATTTCCTTTCTCAATAGGGGTATTGAGAATGTGATATAAGTTAAGTGGCTTTGAGGTCTTCATTTCAAACAAAAGCAAGCAAAAGGTTTACAAGCTTTAGAGATCCATTATGGACTTCAAATAAATTTTTCGAAGGTGAAATATTTGATTCTCTAAGGTAATCAAATGGTTTGATTTTTTGGGAACGCGGATGAACCAAGTGTGTATAGAGGGTTAGTGGAAGCATGGTGATGACTATTATATTTTATATTGATAACATTCTACTCATAGGGATGATGTTGGAATGTTGAGTCAATTGAGACATGTCATCTACTAAGTTCTCCATAAGGGATTTGGGAGAAGCATCCTAGAAACTAGGGATTAAGACCTATAGAAATAGAACTGAAAGGATACTTTGACTATTCTAAATCCAATTACATAGGTTAGATGCTAAAAGCATTTTTCATGGAATAATCCAATGAGAGATTCTTTCTTCTAAGTCATGGAATTTTTTTTTAAGTCCATGTCCCCAAGGACTTCTGAAAAAAAGAGAAACAATAACCAACATACTTTATGCATTCTCAATAGGAAGAATAATATATGTAAATCTCTATATGTGATATGATATGAAAAATGCTCTGAGTGTTACGAGCAGATTGTTGAGTTCGCAAAATTACGGGATAACATGCACAATGAATATTTATAATTTTTCAATAATTAAATAAAAGCGTACATCACATGTATAAAACTAATCCTAGATTCCATATAATTTTAGTTTTGTGTTTCTGATTGTTCGCTTGAAATAAATTAAAGGACCTAGTTTCGCAATTATATCTTTCAAGCAATCATTTGATAAAGGGTATGAAGGAATCTAAATTCCTCAATCTTCTCATGAACACCTTCGCAAGCTTCCCACAAACTCCTATAATAGAATCTCACAAAAGGTTCACCAAGAACTCTAATTGTAGCCCCTCTAATGATATCCACACTTCAAACAAATCCACAAGCACTAAATCCCTACTCGTGAATTTAGTCTTCTTGTTTCTATTCTAATTTGGGAGTGAAGAACAATTCTTAAATGGATAGAACTTTTATCAAAAATGGATATGAACAAGTGATTAGAAGAATTGATATTTTATCAAAAATTGATAGAACTTTTTTGATGGAATATCTTTTCTTGTAGAAGAAAATAAAATAAAAACATAAAAGATGAAGAGGGAGAGGTGGCCAAAAATTTTAGTGCATTATTTTTTAATTTTTGGCCCCTTTAGTATTTGTTTGCACAAGGTGGTTTTGACCTAATCCAAATAGGTCTCCAACTTGTTCCTTCCTTATCCTCATCCAATTCCTGATCCAATTAGGAAACATTCTCCTATTTATCTCTTGCTAATTTCTTTCTTTCCAAGATAAAGGCTTTTCCATCTTTTATTAGAACTCTTTAATTCTTGTAATTAAGAATCCTAATGGGTCTTTAACCCCTTGGGCTTAGAATTTAATTAATTATTAAAGTCTAGCCACCTAATCAATTAAGCCCAATTAAAATAATCTTGTTATATTAATTAGTTTAAATAATTTAATTCTTTAAATTAATTTAAGCTTAGCTAATTAATTGGTCCAATCAATTAATTAACTCACTCCCATGAGCCCCTAATTCTTATTAGGTTCAAATAAATAATTTATTTATTTGGATGAATATTTAACTCCTTAAATTAATTATAGCTCAATTCAATTAATCACCATTATTTAACTGAATCCTACACTTTGGATCACATTGGATTAGAAGTGGATTATTTTAATTTGTCTGTGACTTATTAGGTTCTCAACTAAACTAGTAGTGAAGTTGCAATCTTCGCAACTTATGAATAAATTAATATTTCAATTAATTAATTTGCTTAGAATTAACTTCTTAATTCCAAGGACCTTACAAGTTAAGAGAAACACCTAACAGTGCATCTTGACTCCTCATCTTAGATGAAGAGCAGCAAATACGATTCTGCCAATTAATCTCCAGATTGAGTTTGCAGTATGGATTATAAGTTAAAACCCTATTATGACTTAAAAACTATGATCCCATTTCAAGTCACATTAATCCTTTGATGAATCACTAGATAACCCCACGTCTAGTATTCATCATGTCTTGGCCAAGGTCTTTGACTACTCATGGACCTTCATACTCGAATATCATACATTCAACATAAACCCCTTATGATTGTTACGTAATCGAAAAATAATCAAAGTGCATGATATCATGCACAAGGCCACCATGGTGCCTCAAGTATAAGAACTAGTTAATACACTATCATAACTAGAAAATTCTCATTTGATAAATAATATTTCCAATTGAGAATTTTCTACTGGCCGATCGGTGTACTTGTTCCTTAACAAGCACCTACATACATGCACTATCATCCCTATGCCAATGTCTATGGAATGAGATATTCTCCTTTCAAGCATACATCATATGTGCGAGTCTATTGGACTTATCGGTGTCCCATCCAATAAAACCCCTCTTTAGACCATGTTTAAGATCAAAGTCATAGAGGCATGTTCCACGATCGCCATCATATATGCAACCATGCCCCATAGTTATTTATAATCTAGGGAATTTATCTAAATGACAAGATAATTAAAGATAAAAACATATCTTTTATTTAATAAACATCATGAATAAGATTATTCTTACAAACGTACAAAAGCTCATCACTAATTAGCTCATCGGGCACTACTCTAACGTAAATATCAGTCAGTTCTAGGCGAAAAGCATGGGAAAGGTGTAGATACAACCCATAAATACTTTTTGAAGCACTAAGAATGTCTTTTAAGAGTACGGTGATGGAGAGTTATATCTAAGATGCTTTATCTAGTTTTTAGTCTAAAGTAGATGACTTGAAGTTTAAGTTTAGATTCGTGTTCATCTTAAACGGTGGGACAAGAAGCTATAAAAAAGTTCCTGGCTTGTAATAATCATGGATTCTACCATCATGGTTGAATAAATTATAGCATACGATGTAACGAAAAGAGATTGTTTGGATAGAGACCATTATCTAAGTTCTGGATAAAGTTTCGACCATTATTGATCAAGTATCGGAGTATTGCAATAACAATGGGGCTATTACGCAAGCAAAAAAGCCAAGGTCTCATCAAAAGATCTAAGCAAAAATAGATTAGTGATACCATGATTCTGAAAATTATTGGTAAAGACATTTGTCAATGTGGAAAGATTTGTCATGGTAGAAAATATAGCAGTCCCACTTATTTAACCCTTGAGATAAGTATTTGAAGGACATCTTGGGAAAGATGGGCCTTAATACTAAATTATCTCTATGGCGAGTGAGAGATTGTTAGATTAGTGTCCAACAAGCCAATTGCTTTAGCCATCCTTATACTTTTGTGAAATTAATTTTATTTATATTAATATCATTAAATGGCAATCTTCATCTCAAATTTATCATAAAAATTATGATAAAGTCCTTAAATCATATATAACTATGGAACGTAGTTGCCTATATGATAGCGATCGTGGAGTACACCTCCAAGAGTGTGGTCTTAAAATATTCTAAGTCAATGATCAATGAGATAGGACATTATTGATCCCTCTAAGACTTGTACATATAATACAGGCTTAAAAGGAGGATGTCTCATTCCATTAGTATTGGTGTGGAGATACTAGTATAAGTATATGTGTGCTTGTTGGGGAACAAATATACTGAACTATCGCACTTGGAAATATTATATTACCAAATGGGAAGTTGCACGTTACGATAGTTTTAGAATTATTCTTTGGACTTGAGGCACCATTATAACCTTGTGCATGATATGTTTCACTTTAACGTATTCCCTATTACTTGATAATCACAAGGGGTTTATGTTGGGTGTAACATCTACTTGTATGAAGGTTAATAAGTGATCAATAAAGAATTCGCCACCTATCTAGATGAGTAGGTGAATCTCCTATGTGTTCTACTATACTTGACTCTAAAATCATTGGTCAAGATTGGATGGAAATTAAACGAGGGGTTATCTAATTGTTCATTTTTGAGTCAAACTACTAGGAATGGATACATAGTTATTGAGCTATTAGGATTGTGATTAATAATCCATGCCCCAAGCTCAATCAGAAGATTAGTTGATAAAAGAACTATACTTGTATGGTATTCGTAATTGAAATAAATTCGTCACTTTACCTTACCTAAGACTAAGAGTCATGGTGTACTGTTAGGTGTTTCTTATGATTTGTGGATTTTTGGAATTAATGGGTTAATTCTAAGAGTATTAATTAATTAAATTAGTTAATTGAAATAATTAATTTGTTCAAATTAACTCACAAGAGTTGTGAGCCTACGACAAGCTTACAATGAATTTAAAGGTTCACATACTAAGTTGTAAAAAGTATACTTCTAGCTAGAATATATGCAAGGGTTGGATCAAATTAATTAATAGAGATTAACAAATTTGGGGCTCAAATTCACTTAAGGAATTAAAATAATTTATACAATTACTTAATATAATTATGTAATTGGATTTAATGAGATTAGGGAGTCAATGTAGAGCTAATTAATTAATTGATATGATCAATTAATTAAGTACTATAAATTAATGAGTTAAGTTAATTTATTTAATTAAATAATATTATTATTTAATTAGACCTAATATAATTAGAAACCCTACATGTGATCAAGTTAATTAATTTATATGATCAATTAATTAAATTGGGTATATTATATAATAATATTATTTAATATGTTCTAATATGATTAGAAAACCTAAGTGGAATTAATTTAATTAATTAATTAATTAAGTTGAGTTATTTAATTAATGAGGATTAATTAATTGAACTTAATTAATTAAATTAATTAAGGTCAAAGCCCAACCTACTGGCTCATAGGAGGCCCATTGGAAGTTTAATTACAAGAATTAAACTTGTTTTAGACTTTGATGTAAAGAAGGAATCAAATAAGGAATATAGTAAGTGGAACTCTAGTAGGACTAGGGTTAGAGGAGTCCTGTATAAGGACTCACCCTCTCTTGGCCGAATTTTATAGAAAAATAAAGGCCAATAATCGCCCAGCACTCAAAAGAGAATTTACCCACTTTGTCTTCTTCCTTTGATTTCTTTCCTCCTTCAAAAAGTTTACCTTTTGATCATAGGTTCAATTCTTTTATTCACTAATTTAATAGAGAATCGAACTTCACATATTCTAGAGTAGATGTTTCTTGGATTTACTAGCATAAATCCAATTGGTGTGAAAGGAATGTAACACTTAGGACTTTAAGCGAACCGTTTCTAACAAGAAAGGTATGGAATCAAGATTTGCGAAAGTAAGATGTATTCAAAATTTGTGAAGGAGTTCATGGAGAGAGAACGATTTGAATTATTTCATGTATCTTCATGTGTCGGAGAGAAAATCAAGGTAAAATTTTTTGAAACCTTCATGTTATAGGTATTAGAAAACGTTCAATTGTGTAAACGTGAATGAATTATGGAGTTCATTTTATTACATGTGATGTAATTCGGTTTCAAGTTTTCGAAAATTATAATTTCCCCTATGTATATATTTAACATGACCGGGAGAATCCAAAGTGATTAGAGCTATGGTTCGTGCATTTTTTATTGTATTTATTTATTTTTGTGATAAATTAAATGTTTATATATGCGATTGATTGTGAATCAATAAATTTCTTTGTTTAACTTCATGTGTTTATTATTTTTAAAGGTTGAAATTCAAAACAAAATGAAAAAAAATAAAAACCTAGATAAAAAATCGCGCAGATAACGCCTTAAGGCCAGAAACAGGTGGTGTGCTGGGGCTTTGTAGTACTGCCGCCGCAAGCGTCGGTAAGGCTGGGGGCTAGCACTGTGCTAGTTCAAATAGCTGCGACAACAATCTTCGAGTGCCCGAATTCATGGTACTAGACCTTCATGACATAGACCATAGAATGAAGCATGCAACACTCTCACCTCTAGGATCTTCACGACACAACAACTGTTAGGGCAAATTTTGGAACTTCTTAGAGTGGATCAGCTAGGGAATACTCATTTAGAGATACTTGATATGTATTTTTGCATACATTTTTATATAGGTTTAACACCATAATGTACTCACTGGCATGGACTTGTAAAGGAGTAGTACTCCTTATTTTACTTAGAGTTTCACTTGGACTCTCTTTTGTAAAACTATATATATTGCTTTGTTTGGGTGATATATATCCAAGATAGGGATCATGACCTCAATCCCCACTCTTCCTAAGGTGTTTTAATAAAAAATAAATAAATATAATAGTACCATAAAATGAAAAATATGATGCATAGATACTCTTAAAAATAGTTTTGTGCTGTATTAAATGCTTTTCGGATACAGATACTATCTGAATATGGGGAGGATATGTATTAACTAAGACTATGGCATATTTGCAAATTAAGAAAAAATAGCAAGAAAAAATTGATCCAGTATCAAAACCAGCTAACACGAGTATCCAATATGTTTTGGATAGACAAAGTGAGTTTTGAGATTTTGTAAATATTTGTAGTCAAATGAAAATAACAAACTAAGGATATGAAAGTTATTTTACATCTTGCCAGATTTATCTCTTTTAATTCTTTATGCTACAACTTTAAGATTGCAAATTTAAGTAAATATTGTGTCAAGTAATAAATTTTTCGTGAGTTTGATATCGATCCATAGGAAAGTTATTTAAAGTTTTCAGGATTATATTCTTTAAAGATGGGCATAATGTAGTTTAGATTATAAAGAAAAAATTATACTATAACTAAGAAATCAAAATAATAAAAGTATTGAGGATTAGGGATCCGCTTTTGAGTTTTGGATAGAAAAATAATTATTTATTATTTTTATTTTTTTTAAATGCCACAATTAGAATCCATATATGCTGAAGGTTCCAATGGAAAGATGTTATCAAATAACCCATGTATTAAGGTAATCATGATATTGTCTTACTATTTGCAAATTATCTCTGAACACCAATACTTGTTTATGAGATCAAATATTTATGCACACATTTGTCCACAACAAATCAAAGTTTTACATTAGCAGTCGGTGGGGTAAAATTATATAATAAGTTAAATGAATCCAAGTATTTGTTATACCATTTGAAATATATAAATCAAGAATCACCACAAAATAAGAAAGGTTTCAATTAAGAATTAAAACAATAATACAATACACCTGAACATTATGCACATTTATAACAGTTTTTCTTTCTCCATCAATAGGTTCACCCTTTCTCCTCAACTAAATAAAATTTATAAAGATATAATAAAAATAGAAAATACTAAAATAGAAGAAAAACTAGAGAATATATTTCTATTACTGCTTGAAAACTTAGCCTAAAGAAATATACTAATAAAATTTTATGTCCTAAGGGTTTTGTGTGTCTTAAATATCATTCAAAAACTTCTATTTATAGTAAAAGAGTGTTTAAATTGGTATCTCCAAAATAACTTCAAATGTGCTCTAAATTCACATGTCATTTTTAGATTCTAATTTTGTTATACATTTTTTCTCATGAAATCAGTTGAATTTGAAAATGTGATCAACATGAAAGTTGTGTATTTCTCTATTAATTTTATTTTTCAACTTGAATCACCTAATTCCAATTATTAGGGAGAAAGTTATGCTTACTTTCATGAGATGTATCAATATAAATAGATCATTTCCAATGCACATACTTGGACAAGTTTTTTACTATAATAAATGTTGAATTAGACTGAACTTCCAACATCAAAGTTGTAGTTCTATTTCTTGGCTTTCAAATAAAGTAAGATGCAGGTTTATAGGACTTTTGAACGTGAAGTTACACCCAAAATACAAAAATAGTACAAGTCTGAAAATATGTTTATTTTGAATTTAATGCAAGTTCAACAATCACTTGCAAAATTCAATGATTTCTTACTTATATTTTGATCTACACACGATAGATAGAGGCAAAAATAACCATTTTCTTCTAATTGTGATGCTTTTTTGATCCAATAAAATATTATCTCCTAACTTGCTCACGAAACATGTTGTCTTTTTTTATTTTATTTTGGCTCTTTTTATCTCTTTTTGTTCATTGATTCTTTAACACAAAATATTAATAAAACTATAATATTAATAAGGATAAAGTAAGGAAAGTATAAAGAATTTAATACAAATATATATCAAAATATGCATTTATCACTTTATTTTTAGTAATATTTTTTTTCTCTCATTTTCAATTAAAACATGACGCAAGCCCATAAAAAATAAAATAAATTAATTAAATGTGTTGAACACATGATCTTGTATTTGCTTCACATTATATGCATTCCAATGTTAGATCTTATTTTTAACAATGTAAATTCATTTTATTTTTATTATACTTGAAAATTATGAGTTTTTAGTTAATAAACAAAGAAAGTCAAATATGAAAATTTAAGAAACCCGATTCTTGAGATTTATGATTGTTTAGCTTGTTTTCAATCCCACCCTTTGTAAAATTGTCATCTAGGGTCCATATCATCTTGAATTTATATGACCAAATCTATATTCTATATTGTCAAGTAAAATATTGACACAAGTGCCCCAGGCATAACTCAACTGATAGAACAATTGACTTGAACTTTCTCTTAGTGGCAGGGTGGGGGTTCGAATTCTAGTGGAAACCTGCGGATCTATTTTAATATGGAGCAATCACTGTACTGCCAGTGAGACCCTGTGAATAAAGTATTTCGAACGATCACTGTGGGTTGGTTTTCTTGTATGCAGAAGTGTACATTTTTTGTTGGAAACTTGAGTGTTGGTTGAGGCATATCTTACAATTTACCCCTTTTAGCTACTAAGGGCAAGTGTCTAAAAAGTTCAAAACTAGTTCAGAGAAATCGAAAATTTGGATTATATATAACAAATAAAAAAATAAAAAAAATTGACACAGTCGTATGTCTTATAATCACTCGCAACTCATTGTATAATAGAGTCTAGTAATTCATTTGTATAGTAGACTCTAGATACAAGCAGTAACATCTCATTGATAAGAATAAAAAAACACTTTGAGTGAGGAAAAAAAAAAAAGTGTTTCCATAAAACTAGACCACTCTGAAATTACTAGAATTGTATAGCAGTTTTCTTATAGACATTTCTATTACTTAATAAATTCGAACCATATTTAAATTGTTTCTGTTCTACTAAAATATTTTTTTCTGTTTTCAACGTTCATCTTACTGCTTACCCACCTCATTGTTATTTTGATTTTGCCAAGCTGCTAAAACCTTTGTTAGTTAATACGCGTAAAGTATGCGTATTAAATTTTCAATTGCGTAACAATAAAAGAAACAGTCTGTTACCGTACTCATGGCAAATGAACGGAAAAATACGCATATCTTTTAATCTTAATTTTAAACGCAAAAAAATCGTCAAAGAATGATATGTATCCCTCAAAATACGCCTGCTAACCCACATTCAGATATGAAAATTCTGCAACTTAGGAAATGGAATGACAAATTCTCCAATCTTTTTCTGTCACCATCTCTTGCTATCTTCCTTTTCTGTCACTATCTCTTAAATCAGAAATTTGAATGTCAAGATTTTCTGGATTAAAACTTCAACTCAAGAACTTCCCTGGAATCACCCATCCTTTCCAAATTGAGAGCGTGTAAGTCTATTGTACTCAACTGAAAAAGGTTATTTTTGTTATGGTTGTAATTCTAAGTGTTACTTTCTTGTTATTTCTGTAAATTATTAAATATTGGCTTCACGAGAGATAAGAATTTTGTCTTATTTGAAACTTCAAAGTGATGAGAGTACTCATACGAAGCAAGAAAAACAAGTGGGTTTGTAATTTAAATTTAGTAGGCTTAATCTTGATATTAATTTTTTCTTGTTAAACTTTTCTATTTCTTTCAACTTGCATAAGCTGTGAGAAGTGAGAAGTGAGAAGTGAGAAGTGAGAAGTGAGAATTTAGAATGTCTTATGTAAGCAAGTATTTTTCTTGGCTATGGTGGGTTTCCGTTTTTTTTTCTTTGGTTTGTTGGTTTGTGTGCGGTAGTAATCTGGAATAATGGTTATATACTTTAATTTTCAATACTCTTAATTTTCAAGATTTTGTTGTGGTCAAATTGTGGTGGTTGATTTAATAAAAAAAAAGATCTTGTTGGCAAGAGTTTGACTCCTATCAAAGAACCCTTCAAGACATCTATTCTTTTCAAAGTTTCAAGAATTTTGCACGTGTATTGATGTCAATACTCAAGAAAATGAACTTTCATTAAATTGCTAAAAAAATTTAATTTCTTTCAAAAGCTTCAAGTATCTTGATCATATACAGATATCAATACTCATAGCTTCAACAATCTTGATAGATAACAGTCATCATCACCATGCATACAAGAATTTAATGTTAAAGGATTTTTTTAAAGTCTTGTTTTTCCTATTTTTCTTGATATGAACAAAAGGATGTTTGCTTCATATCAATGCCTAATGCATCAAAGATTTCAGTCAATGCCATTCTACTTCATGTGAGCTTATGTTGGAAAATAGATACTATTCCATCTTATTTTTGTTGTATTAGAGAAAGTCACGAATCATTTTATAGAATTTGATCAAACTTTTTATTTAGTGTACATAAAATTCTTAATTGATATGGTGATATGGTGCTTGATACATTTATAACAGATCTTTCTAGTAGAAGATATATGGTGAGGAGAAAGGATCTATTTTGGGAATATGTAGAGCCACTGGATAATAATCGCTTTATATGTAAATTTTGCGGGCGTAATTTTTCTGAAGGTGTCCCGAGGATCAAATCTCATTTGTCTGGAATTATTAACACTCCCATTACTACATAATTATATATATAGTATAATTTGATATTATTTAATATCAAGAAATTTAACACTCATACAGTACAAGTCCAAAATTTAATACAGTAGATTCCAAAATCAAATAAACTAACAACCAGGCCAACAGGTCGTCATTCATGTACACCGATCCTCAAAACCTGTAGGAACTCCAGCTGCTTGCCCAATAAGTCCATGGCTTCAAGTATCACCAAACTCACCTATAATGCATAAATTACGTGAACTAATGTTTAATAAGTGAAAATCATGCATGCTGAAAGGATAATCTAACATATATATAATGCATTTCTATGAGATCATGACAAGAATGCAAGCTCATACATAAAAATAGTTCATTCAAAATTATATTGATATTTGTACCAAAGTACCCGCTAATATTCAAGCAAAAGCATTTTTAGCAATTGGTGATTCTAATAAAAAGTCCAAGACATCATAAGCTTCTAGTAAAGGTGAAGAGCATGGTCAACAATCTGCATTTCTAGGAATTTATAAGTAGAAAGACAAGGAAGAAGTTGATAAAAAGCTTGCTAAGTTCTTTACATTAAATAATATTGGCTTCAATGTAGCTCAAACGGAGTCCTTTAAAGAGTTTTTGAGGGTTGTTATGGATTATGGCCCTAGCTATAAGATTTCAAGTTATTCAATGCTTCGAACAAAATTGATACCAAATGTAAAGAAAGATGTTGAGCATTATGTAGCTAAGGTTAAGAAAACTTGGGTAATGATAGGATGTACATTAATGTCCGACATTTGGAGTGACTTGAATTATCGGGCCTTCATAAATATAATTGCTTATTCTTTTAGAGGAGCAATTTTTATATATTCATTTGAGGTTTCAAAAGAGAAGAAAACAAGTACATATCTTAGAGATATTTTGATTTCTATTATTGAAGATATAGGACCTGAACATGTTACACAATTTATTACTGATAATGCTTCAAATTTTGAGTCTGCTGGTTACATGTTTATGGGTAAATATTGTCATTTGCATAAACTCATTTTTTTGTTCATGGAATTCAATTACTTCTAAAGGATATATATGGTGAAGTGGAATGGGTATGGAAAGTAATTGATGATGCGAAGTTAATCGTCACCTATATGTACAAGCATGCTATTATTTTGTCATTGATGAGAGAGCATACAAACAATAAAGAGCTAAAACATCCTTGTGCTACTAGATTCGCTTCAAACTTCAAAATGCTTGAGTCTGTACTTAATGTCGAAGATGAGTTGAGGGTATCTGTTGCATCATTTACATGGAGAGGATTAGAGTATAACAAGCAAGCAATGGCAAAAAAGGTGACAAGCATTATTCAAAGCTCTGAATTTTGGAAACAAGGGAAAGACACGGTACATGCTTTAGAACCACTTGTTCGAGTCCTTCGTTTGGTTGATGGAGAGGGTTCCACTTCAGGTTATTTATATGAAGTGATGGAAAGTATTAGAATCACCAATTGCCATGACAATCAGAGCAAGTATATGCAGATATAGATGCTATTTGCAGTAAGGAGATGTGATAATATAATTCATCATGTACATGCAGCAACAGCTTATGCAGTAACTGCTTTTCTTAATCTTGCCTACATGTTCAATGAAAACTTTACGGAGAACAAGGAAATGAAGGATGGTATTACTTATTTGCTTGAAAACTTGGTTGCATTAGAAGAGAAACCTGGTTTTTAAAAAAAGGTGCAGATATATAGGATGAAACTATAATCTTTATTCTCTATTTACAGCTACTGTAATGACAATGGTGAAAACATCTCATCCTGGTAAGTTCTAAATATATCATTTATATTTGTCTTGTATTTTTAACAAAAAAAAAATGCATAATGTTCATATTCTATTTTTTTTTTTTTTGTAGGAGTTTGGATTTTTGTGGAGATTCTTTACCTATACTACGTAAGTATACTATTTGAATATTGAGTCAACCTTGTAGCTCTTCACCATGTGAGAGGAATTGGAGTGCATGGGATGCTGCACAAACAAAAAAGAGGAACCGCCTAACTCCTGAAATGTTAGATACTCTTGTATATATTAGGACGAACACAATGATGATGGAGAAATTTGATATCTTAGGAGGAAGAGACTTCGAGCATGTTGATCTTGACAATTTGGATGAACTTCTTAATTATGTTGAGCCTGACCAAGATGAAAGTGGTGATCTATTGGATGCTACAATCCCGTTTGCTCTTTATGATTATTATTTAACATGGTTGGATGGTAATGCAATTCACCAAATTTATGACTAGAATTTCTTTATATATTATTATTTTGAATGAACAACTGTTTTGTCTAGTTTATAATTAGCTTTTATCTAGTTTTTAGTTTTATTTTTTTTTCCTTTTCTTGCTCAAAACTATTGGTGATTTGAATTTAGTTACATTTTGATGTTATGTCTTATACCATTCATTATGTTTGCTTCATTTAGTTTTAATTTTTATATATTTTTAATTATGCACAATCCTCTTTTTCAACTTCATGTCCCCCATATATTAATATTATGTGAACATGGATGTTCATTTAATCATGTTCTACATGTCAACTATTAATAAAGAACATATATGAGTATTGCCATTTCTATCATTTTGATTTTTTCATTATTAGACGAATTATACTCGTAATTATTAAGGTGTGTATTATCCTGAACTCCGTATTTTTTAACGATTTTTTAAATTTTTTTTTTTAGAAAACATATGAAAAATACTCGTACTATAAAACATCGTTTAAAACCCATCCTGCATTTAACTAACACTGGGCTAAAATATTGATAAAATATAAAAATAATCAGTAAAAGAAAAAAATAAATCCTTAAAACACATTTAACTAGTGACAACTTGGTATCTAAAAAGTAAATGTGACGAACTATTAGAAAAGAGAGGCCAGTTCTATAATCTGACCCAATATACCAAACTAAGGTATTTAGGCATCCTCTGAAGAATCATCTAAAATAAAAAACATCCCCGACTTTATTGAAGAAAAATTATGCCAGACCACGTCATCGTAGACCATTGTTTTTGTTATTATTTCTTGAAGATAGGCCAATTCCAACCACAAATTTAATTTTAGAGTAATTTTTACATTAAATTAATACAATTTTTACACTAAACTTAAAATTCATCTCCAACCCCCACATACTTCAAAATTTACTCTAAAAAATATATTTTTTAATTTTTTTTTTCATTTACAACAATTATATTATTTTATCAAATATCTACTTATAATTTGGTAACATCTTAATACAATTACATATTTTATTTGTATTTTTATGATTAATTAATCAAAAATATATATTTAATTAATTATGATAGTAAATTGAATAACATTCATAAACAAACTAAACAATTAACAATAAAACTTAAACAGGCATTTAATGAAATAAAATACAAAAACAAACTTTAATAATAATATAAATAAACAATTAAATTATATTAAATATATTTATATACAAAAAAAATATAAAAAGAAATACTTTTATTGATAGATATGCACTTAGGGTAAAATATAAATTTTTAAATTATATATAAATATAACACATACAATAAAATTTAAAATAAATTACAAAACTACAATTGAAATTTAACCTATTTATGAAAAAATTCAATTATCTTTTAAAATTACTAATACCCCTTCAAATATTACAAATACCCTATTAAAATTTATTTTTATTTTATAAATACCTCATCAATAGGTACAATATATAAAATAAAAATAAATATTACGAAGATACTTGTAATTTCCAAAACTGAATTTTTCTGTAAATAGTTTAAACCCTAAACATTTAGGGCAGTTTATATAATTCATCCTAAAATTTATTCAAAAGAAAAAGAAAAAAGACAAGATTGCGCACGGCACAATGCTCACATAGCCAGCCAAATTGGCTCAAGATTCTACGACCCGGTTGAAGATAGAATCCTGTGCTATTTTGGCATTTTAGGCCAAAATATCACAGGGTTAGAGATGCTCTTAACACGTGTATCAAAACAGGTCGGATACACATTTACATTTTTCATTTATACAACATAATTCGGTGCACCACAATATTGCACCGGTGTAGAGAAAAAAATTAACCAAGTAGTCAAATTTACTCAATTGAAGGAGGAACAAATTGGCATTTGAAGCAAAAAGGTTCGTAAAATATAATTAAGCCAAAAATATAATCAAATAGAACAAGGTTATCCGCTTCCATTCCTCAAAAGGCCATTCTCTCCAATTCCATTTCACTTCCCCACAATGTCTGTAGCAATCACTGATTCTCGGGTCCATTTCACTTCCCCAGTATGTTTGTAGCAATCACTGATTATCAGGATTATGTAGACGTCTCCTTACATAGTGCCTTGGAAAACTTTGCCCACTGTCAGAAGATTCATTATCATCTCTGGAATCAGGTTCCCCATCATAACTCTCACCCCAAAGCCTTCTTGATGATCTTCGCACAGCCACTTGAGCATGGGCTCTTGAGGTATTAGATCTATTTGAAGTATTTCCCGGTCGAATAAATCGGACCAGAAAAAAGACAGTCAGCCAACCACCCTCATCGATGGTCAACGTGCTATCCTCAGTCCTGTTTTCTCCAATAGAAGACTGAAGTGTGCTAAGTAAATCTCCCAGATCCCTCTGCCTTTCTAATCTCCTCCAGTTATGCTGCCTTTCTGGATCAGCATCCGTGGGCCTCACAAAGGGATGCACCAATCTCGCATGCTTCCGCAAATCTTTGTACGTGCCACTGAAATCACATGTCTCACAGGCACAACTTCTTGATTTTGCATTCATGAAATGACGAGCTGACTCGACAACAGTCCAACCATTTATTAGGCCTCTGCAAAGAGGGCAAACCAGCTTTAACTTCACTGGGTTCTCAGAAGGCACTGCAAGCATAGACATTGACCCTTCCAGACTTCTTTCACCTTCCAAGTCGGATACTGCAGCTTCTGGAATAGTCGTGACAGACAGCAAGGGTGACGTCAAGTTTGGCACGTCTTCTGGTCTCTGTACCTCAGCTGAAGCTTCAGCAAATGACTTCCGAAACTGGTCGAAACAATTCGAGTGGCGGTAGCTTGTGTCACACATGAAAGGACGGCAACCTTTCTCATGTGATGAACATATAAGTAAAATTGCATTATGAGGATGTTCCATACAAACTGGACATCGAGCATCTTCCCATTGCTTAATATTCTTATCATCCTCTAGAGGGTTTTTTGGCAAGGATTGTCTTGTGCTAGAGCTGCAAGGGAAAGGAGATAGCCTTGACCTATCAAGGGACAAAGAACGCTCTCTTCTCTCTTTAGGCATGTTAAGATGTCAATACAAGGATAGACACAAACAAGTTACTCTTCCTTCCCAACAGCTATAGAAAAGTTGGATCTACAGCCAAAAACCAGTGCAGAATAATCACTATGCAAATAGAAACAAGTAGCCCAACAAATGTACAGCAAATGAAGAATTAAATACAATTTATAAGCCCAAGAAGTATTTAAATATAAAATTAGGAAGGCTCCATTGATCCACTTTGAGATCTAGTTGAGACACTTTTCATTCAATATTGAGAACCTTTTACCAATTCACCTACATGCTTCACTAAGTATGTATATTAGCTGCAAATGATATACTTCCAGCCAATTACACAAGCATGAGACAACTGTTGAGAGTAACATTTCCTTTGTTTTACTCTAAAATAAAACATAAAGTAATCACGATACTGACAACTGACAACTGACAATATTTGCGATATTGTCTTTGAAAATACTAACGATCACACATTAAGCATGTAAAAATATCAAATTTTCGTATCGCCCCCCCAGCCCTCGTCATTGGTGATCACATCATCAAGAAATTATTGACGACAAGCCAATAACACAGACGCTAAAGGGTAATTCTTTTATTTTAGCACAATGGTGACACCCAACTGACTTATTTCCAGAAGTGCAAAATATAAATACCACCACCCTCCCACCCCCCAAATTGACAAACCAGACAAGCCATTTTGACTCTTATCAGTATCAATTAAGGTTCAATTCAGATCATCTCATGCATTGACTTGATGACACAGTGCTTTGGCTAGGGAGAGAACTTTTCGCTATTTGAGGCCCCCCGGTTGATTCAGAGATATTTACCAGGTTACCCCCAGTTTCATCAATAAAGGGAAGTAATATAAATGCTAAAATGTTCCCAAGTCAAAATTCCATTGCCTCCGCCTCCATCTTTCCAATTAGACCCCTTCCATTGCCACTTGCATCTCCTCCTAAGTCAGAAGACTACTATTAACATACACTCGATCACCAGTCTCTTGCCAAACAAACTCACTCAACTGCAACCCACCTCCATCATGGTCTTTGTCTCTCCCCAAACCAAGAATCCAGCTCTCTTTGCAGCCCGCTATGGCCACAGCAATCTGTTTCCAAACCAAAGTCTTCCTCAGAACAGCCCCTTAATTGACGGGCTAAATGTTTTGTAAATGAGGTGGTTATTCAATTGCACATCAGAGCCTTTCAATGAGAACAATCACAATTATTGCCACTTTTTAACTCTTTAGTTCTAACATCTATCTATTGCTAATGCATAACACCCAAAGCCCCAATCCATATCATACAAACAAAAGTAAACTGCCACGCAGAAAGAGATGGTTGCAACAAAACAAAAAGTGCCAGCCAGCTGGATATGAAATAATGATAACCTTTATCATTCAATAGTGTCTTTGTTGATCCCATTTACAATATAACCCAACAGTCATATGAAGTACCAGCACAAATATCTATTCACAACATCAAATGACTACTCGTATTTTACAACTGGCTAAAGTAGAGATGACCAATTCATTATAAGCATAACATTGTATTTCTCAAACTCTAGGTTTTGAACAGGTGTAGATAAACGAAACAGGCATCTGAAAATCTATGTTCACCACCGAAACCCAAAATCTTTTGAGTTTCATCAAGCTTTAAAAACATATAGAAGTATAAAGCAAGTAAGAAGTTAGCACAATAGCATGCACCTAGCATTCGAATCTAATACTTTCAACAATCCCAGACAAATCCACATAAAAATTTTACATCAGAGATAGAAAGGGGTAAAAAACTTTAGGACCGAAAAATCCATGAAAAAATTAGAGTAATCTGTTCAGACAGAATTTAATCAGACTCGCTGACGCTCAAGTTATAATAGAGAAAGTATATGCAAAGTAAAACAATAAACAGCATAAACACACAGCTTTCTCGAATCCCCACCATCTTTAAACAAGTTTCCAGCCGAAGAAATCAAATTTATAGTTTACACAACCATCAAGATACAAACCCCAATTCAGACACCAGAATACATACACAAACGGGCATCCCCACCAACCCAAATCCAATTCAAATTCGAATACTCTAAACTCTCAAAAAGTGAGAGAAAAAGAAAATCAGAATACCTCACAGGTTGACTTAGAAGTGAAATCACCAGAAAGAAAGATAGGAGAGCGTCGCTTGGTCCGGTTGATTCTACACAACTGCTTCAAGCAGATCGTTTAATCCAAGCTCAGCTCAGGATCGATGGTGCTCGCGGGTCCAGGCGGTGATATGTGGCCCGTGGGATTTTGCGGGGCTAGGGTTTATTAGAAGCACCAACTAACGTAGAAGTTCATGTGCCTATATATACATTATATCTATATATTTAAAGGGTATTTTGCGTGGGCTGACGTGGAGGACTAGTATTGGCTGGATGGAAAACATTTTTGAATTACATTTCTCGGACTAGGTAAGTCGGCCGCCGTTCCATTTTCTGTTTTGAAGTATGAGTAAATAATTTCCTTTTTCAAAGCATTGTTCTGGACTTGTGTCGAATCTTTGTTGGGCTGCGAACAAGGCCTTGCTGGAAGGAGAATCGGGCTTGAAACTATGGGCCAGGTTATACAATTGTTTTTATTTCGTACACGGTATTTGTACTTGCCACTCAATATACTAGGGCCTGTTTAACATACTTGGCTGAGAGGGATGGTTGATAAATAGATTTGTCATACATTATCCAATGTTTTCTCTCACAAACTTGGGCCAGTGACTTTTGGGTTGCCCGGCACTTCATACATGATTAGGGCGGACAACCCATCTTGCCTTGGAAGTGTGACTGATGTATCCCCAGCTTAATCCACAAATTAAATTCCAATGTAAGATGTCTTGGTTGCCCTTAACTGTTGTAGATCCAATTACCATCCTACCTTCAAGCCACTAAGCAGCCCCAAAGCTTTAGGAAATGACTTCAAGGTTGTGCATTATTAAGCAGTAGCACCAACAACAATGGTGGAGAAGGGTAACAAGGCCACGAAAGAGGAGGTTGTCACCATGTAGTACCATCAATCTGTTATAGTAGTGTCTAACGTGGCAATTGTTCTGGTCGTTCTTATATTCTTGCGAATTATTTTTATTTATATTAATATTACTTAAATGTCAATCTTTATCTTAAATTCATCATAAAAATTAGATAAAGTGCTTAGATCACACACAGCTATGGGGTATGGTTGTGCATATAATGGTAATCATGAAATATGCCTTTAAAGTTGTGATCTTAAAACGTTCCAAGTTAAAAATCAATAAAATGGGATATCATTGATCCCATTGAGAGTTGCGCATATTATGCAGGCTCGAAAGGAGGATGCCTCGTTCCATAAACATTAGTCAAGGTTGGATGGAAATTAGACGTGGGATTTTCTAATTATTCATCATCAAATCAAGCTACTAGGAATGGAAACATAATTATTGAATTAATGAGGTTTCGACTTAACATTCATGCCCCAAGGTCAATTAGGATATTAAATGACGGAATGACCGTACTTGCATGATATTCATAATTGGAATAGGTTCGTATATTCACCTTAGATTATGAGTCATGATGCATTAGTAGGTGTTTCCCATGTCTTGTGGGTTTTGGAATTAATGAGTTAATTCCAAGAGAATTAATTAATTGGATTAATTAATCTAAATAATTAATTGTTCAACTAAGTCACAAGAGTTGTGAGCCCACAGTTAGCTTAAAGTAAACTTAAGAGGTCAACATAAAACTTGGACAATTCCATTTTTAGCCTATAAATTAATTCAAGTGTTGAATTAAATTAATTAATGGAGCTTAAATTAATTCAAGTGTTGAATTAATTTAATTATTTAATTAGATTAATTGATTGGACCTAATTGGATTAGAGAGCCCAATTGAAACATTTAACTAATTGATTGGATCAATTAATTAAGATATTAATTGATTGGATCAATTAATTAAGTTGGGTCTAATTAATTAAATAAATTAATTTGATCAATTAAAGTAGGACCTAATTGATTATTTAGGTCTAAGCCCATTAGGTGTGGGCTTGTAAGAAGCCCATTAGAAATTGGATTGATAATCCAATTTTTAGAGGAAGTTGAATTTAGAATTCAATTTATAAGAGACAATAAGGAAAAAAGAAAGTTCTTATGGGATAAGAAAATTTACTAAAAGATTGGAGATAAGAAAGGAAGAAGAGTCCTACATGAAAAGAACTTGTGGTAGCCTTTATTAACAATTTTCTTGGACGTTTTTTTATGGAGATTTTATTGCATATTTTTGTGAAGAAAAAAAACGTGGAAAACAACCCCTCTCTCTTGAAGAAAAATAGTTTTCTTCATCTCCAAAAATTCGTCCCTCATTTCCTTTCAATCTCCAAAAGTTCGCCAACCTTTTATCTAGTTTAATTCTTGATTCAATTGTTGAATTAAGAATTAAATTAAACACCTAAAACACTAATTGTTAGAATGTTCTTGTTCCAAATAAAATTATTATCGGATAGAATTATTGAATTTATAACGACTAGCATATGATTCGGTTGCGAGTGGACATTCAAGATATGGATACCGTTAGAGGGATAACATTTGGGATCCTACAAGCAAATCATATTTCAATCAAAGGGATTTTGAATTGAAGAATATAGAGATACTTTCATGTAGGGATAACGATTTGAATCATTTTAATCTCTAAATCAGCCGGAGTGCAAATCAAGTTAAGAGTTTCTGAAACTTTGTTACTTTAACTATCAGAAAACATATAACTAAGTAATCAGTAAAAGGGTTTCAGGATTTGTTTTAATTACATGTGATATAATATATATTTATGTTTTTAAAAATTTTTAAATTCTGCTGCGTATACGTTTCTCAGGATCGCGTGAACTCAACAGTAGTATCAGAGCCAAGGTTTGTGCGTTTCTAATACTTTTCAATTATGTTTAATTAATATATGCGATAGATTAAATATTTATATATGTGATTGATTTTGAATCAATTAATTTCTTTGTTTGGGATTAATATTATTAATCGTTTTAAATGTTAAAATATTTTAAGAACTGAGATGAGTTAAGAAATTGAATTTCTTGATTTAAGAATTTCAAGATTTTTGAAATCTTGAATTTCTTAATCTAAAAATTTTAAGATTTGTGATATCTTGAATTTCTTGAAACGTGGCAAGAAATAAAAAATCAAATAAGTTGATTTGTTAATCAAAAAAATTAGTTTTTATTAAGTTTTTAAAATTTCTTGATGAGATCAAGAAATTATGAAATCAAGATTTTGTGAAAATCTTGAATTCTTAGACTTTTAAAAAAAAATTAGACTGCCGACCACCCAACGTCTGACATCGGGTGGGCTGCCAGGGTACCTGACCTGCGGCCGCCCAGCCACCTGACGTGTGATGTCGAGTGGGCTGATGGTCACCCGATGTCGGGCGCTGGGTCACCCACTGGCACTCGGTGTGCGGGCACCCAATCACCCAACGGATATAGATGTTTGTCACCATTGTGGATATTTAGGGTATGGAAAGAGAAAACACAAGTATTGACGTGCTTAGTTAAATTAGAAGAAGTTCTAATTCAAGTTTATACTTTGTTGATATCAACCATTATAAATTTTTTCTTGGGTATTGGATATCGGATATGATCCCATCTTTGCAAAGGGTTGCAGTGGATAATAAGAAAAATAGAGAATAAGATAAATGATAATCTTTAAGCTTGAGAATAAAGTAAGCATTGCTTTATTAGCTATAAGAATGATCACTTAACTCTGGATAGAATTAAGATAGTATTAGTTAATTGTTTTTGCTACATTGACAAATGAACTATATAATCCCAACATTCTATGATATATAATCAACAAAGTAATTTAAGAATTAGATAATCAAAGCAGTGCATACTTGTGGTAAGCTAGATTAGATCATATCTCTAAAGAAAGAGTTCAAAAGATGGTGCATTTGCTTGACCTTTTGGACTTATATGAGGTGCCAACTTGTAAATCTTATCTCTAGGAAAATATGACCAAATCACCATTTGTGAGATAAATGGAGCAAACCACACCTTTGGATGTGATCAAAAGGGACGTAAGGAGTCCACTAAGTGTTAGTGTACAAGCAAACTATTCTTACTTCATTATTCTAAGATCCTTTGAAGGGTTCAAAAAATTTAGACATAAAGTAGAGAATTAAATTGGCCAAAGTATTAAATCAATCGATGTGATCGAGGAAGAGAATACTAAGGTGGTAAATTCTTGATTATCTAATGGAGAATTAGATTCTTATTTTAAGTGAATCCAAGTTGAGTTTCACTTATTTCCTCCTTCATTCTGAGAATTCACCCTAAAATCAATAATATTATTATCAAGTAAGGATATCATCTAAATCGATGCTCAAAAATATCATATGTGATATGATGTGGTAAAAGACCCCTCGCATATATACCTAAGGGTATAAAGGGGCCTGCTTTTTTAAAACAGTTAGTAGGAGATATTATGGATATGAATCCAGCTTATGCAAATTTGTAGGGTATTCAAATGAATCTAAAGAATACCATTTCTATGGTTCCTAAGAACAAAGGAGTTTGTTTTCTAGGGACTCCACCTTCTTGAGAAGAAGGAATTTCTATTAGATAGAAATTGCTAGATCACAGAACTTGAAATAGTTCAAGAATCACAGTTTGTCTCACAAGTGGCAATGGTGTATGAACAAATTACTAAAACTTCTAGTACATAACCTCCAATGAGATCTGAAAGGATCTTGGGGCTACTTATACGATAAGAGTCTCTTGCTAGAAAGGAGCAAGGAGGATCACCTTTTTAAATATTGATCTAACTAAAGAGTAAAGATATATAACATCAATTTGGAAATTGGGAAAATGCCATGCAATCCAAAATGGACTCTATGTACTCCAACAAGGTTTGACCTTGGTGGGCCCATTAGTGGGAATAGTTCTCATTAGCTGTAAATGGGTCTGCAAATATAAATTGAAGAACCTGGGAAGGTAGTGACCTATAATGGCATGACTGGTAGCAAAGTGTTACGCTCAAAGTCAAGGTGTTAACTATTGAGGATACCTTTTACTAGATGTAATGCTAAAGTCCATTCCGAGTATACTAGTTATATCTACGTATTATGACTACTAGATATGGTAAAGGGATATGAAGACCATATTTGTCAATAGGGGTATTGAGAAAGGGATATAAGTTAAGCGGTCTAAGATTTTCATATCAAATAGACGCAAGCAAAAATTTGCGAGCTTCAGAGATCTGTTAAGAACTCAAAATAAATTTTCCAAATGTGGAACATTCAATTCTCTAAAGCAATCAAATAGTTTGATTTCCTTAGGAATGTGAATGAGCCATATGTGTACAAAAGGGTTAGTGGGAGTATGGTGATGATTATTGTGTTTTACGTTGATGACAATTTACTCATACAGATGATGTAGAAATATTGCAGTCAATTGAGACTTGTCATATACAAAGTTCTCCAAAAGTGATTTGGGATAAGCATCCTAAGGATTAGGGATTGAGATTTATAGAGATAGATCTGGAAGGATGTTTTGACTATCCTAAATCCAAGTACATAGATTAGATGCTAAAAGGGTTTAGCATGGAAGAATCCTAGGAAAGATTCTTGCTTATAAGTCATGAGATTTTTCTTTCGAAGTCCTCATCTCCAAAGACTTTTGAAAGAAAGAGAAATACTGACTTACTTATTTTATGCATCCTTGAAAGAAAGCATAAAATATGCAAATCTATGTACATGATTTGATATCAGAAATACTCTGAGTGTTACAAGCAAATATCAATCAATTCGATGCAAAAAGCATTGAAAGCTGTAAAGACGATCTTTAGTTCTTATGAAGCACAAAGGATTTCTTCTTGGAGTATGGTTATGGAGAACTAAAACTTAGATGCTTCATCTAGTGTTTAGTCTAAAGTAGACGACTTGAAGTCTGTGTCTAAATTCGTGTTCATCCTAAATAGTAGGACGGTTAGTTGGAAAGAGTTCCAAACTTATAACAACCGTGGATTCTACCACCGTGATTGAATACATCAGGGCATACAATGCTGCAAAAATGAATTGTTTGGATAAGAAACTTAATCCAAGTGTTAGATGTAGTTCCAACCATTGTTAATTCAGTACTGGAGTATTGCGATAATAATAGGGGCTATTGCACAGGCAAAGAAGCTAAGATCTCATCAAAGGATCCAAGTAGAAGTAGATTAGCGATACTGTGATTTTGAAATTCATTGGTAGAGGTAACATCAGTGTGGAAAGTGTTAGAGTAGTGCCCGGCATGCCAATTGTTCTGGCCGTTCTTATACTCTTGCGAATCATTCTTATTTATATTAATATCATTTAAATGGCAATCTTTATCTTAAATTCATCATAAGAATTAGATAAAATCCTTAGATCACACATAGCTATGGGGCATGATTGCGCATATGATGGTGATCGTAGAATATACCTCTAAGGCTGTGATCTTAAAACGTTCCAAATTAAGGATCAATGAGATGGGACATCATTGATCCAGTTGAAATTTGCGCATACGATGCAGGCTCGAAAGGAGGATACCTTATTCCATAGGTATTGGTATGGAGACACTAGTGTATGTATGCGGGTGCTTGTTGGGAACAAGTACACTGAACAACCCCACCTGAAAATTCCCAATTGGAAATATTCTATTGTCGAATGGGAATTTTCTCGTTACAATAGTGTAAGAATTAGTCTTAAGACTTGAGGCACTATGGTAATCTTGTGCATGACATGTTGTACTTTGATATATTTTTCGATTGCATGGCAATCACAAGTGGTTTATATTGGGTGTAACATCTTCATGTATGGAGATTAATGAGTGGCCAACAAAGGATCCGTTACCTATCTAGATGAATAGGTGAATCTCCTATGTGTTCCACTGTACTTGACTCTAAAATACTTGGCCAAGGTTGGATAAAAGTTAGACGTAGGGTTTTCTAATTATTCATCATCGAGTCAAGCTACTAGGAATGAAAACATAGTTATTGAACTAATGGGGTTTCGACTTAACATCCATGCCCTAGGCTCAATCAGGAGATTAGATGATGGAAGGACCGTATTTGAATGGTATTCGTAATTGAAATAGGTTCGCACATTCACCTTAAACTAGGAGTCATGATGCATTGCTAGATACTTTCCATGTCTTGTGGGTTCTTGGAATTAATGAGTTAGTTTCAAGAGAATTAATTAATTGGATTAATTAATTAGAATAATTAATTGTTCAACTAAGTCACAAGAGTTGTGAGCCTACGGCTAGTTTAAAGTGAACCTAAGGGGTCACACACAAAACTTGGACAAGTCTATTTTTAGCCTAGAAATTAATCCAAGTGTTGGATTAAATTAATTAATGGGTTAAATTAATTCAAGTGTGGAATTAATTCAATTAATTAATTAGATTAATTGATTGGACCTAATTGGATTAGGAAGCCCAATTGGAATATTTAATTAATTAATTGGATCAATTAAGTAAGATGGGCCTAATTATTAAATGAATTAATTTAATTGATTGGATCAATTAAAGTAGAATCTAATTGATTACTTAGGCCTAACCTCATTAGGTGTGGGCTTATAAGAAGCCCATTAGGAAATTGGATTGGTAATCTAATTCCTAGAGGAAGTTGAATTGAGAATTCAATTTTTAAGAGGTAATAAGGAAAAAGGAAAATCCTTATGGGATAAAGTAACTTACCAAAAGAGTTGGAGATAAGAAAGGAAGAAGAGTCCTATATGGAAAAGACTTGTGGTTGCCTTTATTGACAATCTTCTTGGATATTTTTATGGGGATTTTAATTGCAGATTTTTGTGAAGAAAAATAATTTTCTTTCATCCCCAAAAATTCGTCCCTCATTTCCTTTCAATCTCCAAATGTTCACCAACCTTTTATCTAGTTTAATTCTTAATTTAATTGTTAAATTAAGAATTAAATTAAACACCTAAAACACTAATTGTTAGTGTGTTCTTGTTCCAAACAAAAAACATTCTAGGATAGAATTATCGAATTGAAAACTACTAGCATAGGATTCGGTTGCGAGTGGGAATCCAAGGTGTGGATACCGTTAGAGGGATAACATTTGGAATCCTAGAAGTGAATTAGATTTCAATCAAAGGGGTTTTGAATTGAAGAATATGGAGATACTTTCATATAGGAATAACGATTTGAATTATTTCAATCCCTACATCAGCCGAAGTGCAAATCAAGGTAAGAGTTTTTGAAATATTCTTACTTTAACTATCAGAAAACGCGCAATTGAATAATCACGAAAGGGTTCTAGGATTCATTTTAATTACATGTGATGTAATATATATTTATGTTTTTTTGAAAACTTTTAAATTCCGCTGTGTATACGTCTTCTGGGATCGCGCGAACCCAACAATGGTATCAGAGCCAAGGTTCGTGCGTTTCTGATACTTTTCGATTATGTTTATTTAATATATGTGATAGATTAAATATTTATATGTATGATTGGTTTTGAATCAATTAATTTCTTTATTTGGGATTAATATTATTAATCATTTTAAATCTTAAAATGTTTTAAGAACTGAGACAACTTAAGAAATTGGATTTCTTGATCCAAAAATTTCAAGATTTGTGAAATCTTGAATTTCTTGAAACGTGGCAAAAAAAAAAATTCAAATAAGTTAATTTCTTGATCAAGAAAATTGGTTTTCATCAAGTTTTCAAAATTTCATGATGAGATCAAGAAACTATGAAATCAAGATTTTGTGAAAATCCTAATTTCTTAGATATTAAAAAAAATAAATTGCTGTGCCGACTACCCAACGTGTGACGTATGACGTATGGGCGTCGAGTAGCCTGTCGGTACCTGATGTGCGGTGCCCAGCCCCCCGACGTATGACGTCGGGTGGGCTGTCGGCCACCCGACATCAGGCGCCGGGACGCCTGCTGGCACCTGACGTGCGGGTGCCCAGCCACCCAACGTGTGACGTCGAGTGGGCTGCCGGCCACCCGACATCGATCGTTGGGTCGCCCGCTTGCATTGAACGTGCGGGCGCCCAGCCACCTGACATCGGGCGCTGGTTTGCCCGCTCTTACCCTACGTGTGACGTCGGGTGGTTGCAGGCCACCTGAAGTTGGGCGCCGGGTTGCCCGCTGGCACCAGGCGTGCGGGCACCCGCCACCCAACGTGCGGGCGCCCAGCCACCTGACGTGTGACGTCGGGTGGGCAGCTGGCACCCGACGTGTGGGTACCCAGCGGCCCGACTGGTGGTCTGCCCAGCCACTCGACGGGCAGCAGCCTTGTAGAACTGTTGTCCACCCCACTTCGTTATGTAATTGTTATGTGAAGTTTATGGTTTTTTATTTTAAAATTAAATATTAATTTTAATTTTTGAATAATCATTTTTCGTAAAAATCCTAAATTTGAAAGAAATTGCACATAACATAATCGGTAAATTTATATGTTTCCATTATCATATGATGATTTAGGTTAAGCATGCTAGTTGGATGATCATAGAGCCTAGGCCAATGTGATTGGTTTAATTTTATTCATAATTGGTTATTTTTGAATTTTAATTAAAATGAGACCTGCGAGTCTCACCTTTCTCTGTTTTATTCTTGATGCACTTCTATCTCCCTCCTATGTATCTCCCCTTAGAATTTTTCTAAGGTTTCTTTTAGTTTTAGCAAATGTAATGAGAGTAAAATTAGGCGGTGAGGTTAATCTTTTTGTAATTTGGCGGACATTACAAGAACATTGAATGAAGACAGAGGAAAAATGAGAAAACAAGGCCCAAGAATGTATGGGATATATTTATGTAATAGATAGGTCTATTTGCATTTTAATTATCACCCTTAGATTGACCTAGATCCAATTTGGCTCAAGTGGATCGCATAGGATTAAAGGCTCATGATCATCTATTTATTTTAGTGTGTATATGATACATGTTGTGTTTATTTAATATTTTCTTATGATGTATGCTTGTCATCGTTAGGATAGTGAATATTAAATAAACAAGAAAAGAAAACGATGAAACCTTGTATGAAAAATCTAGTATGACCCTCAATTGAAAATGTTTCAAGTTGAGAACCTTTATTAGTTCAATATCAAGCGTAAATGGGCAATATTGGGTAGAACCCAATCGTCTATGCCTTCCATCAAAAGTAGTGGCATGTCGATACGCTACCACATTTAGTCCGTTGGCCATGAGTCGTGGGATGAGCTAAGTGTAGGCAAGTTGTGACCACTACTAAGTATTGAGATGCCCATGGGGTGGACTCGTCTTTATTATTGGACATGAGTCGTGGGATGTTTAGATGCTCCATCTACATGGATGTTTGATGGGTAATGTTTGATACTTAGTACCATATGGGCTCATAAAATTGGGGTGTATGGGAAGAGGTGAGGCAAAAGAGCTTGAGGATTGCATGGGGATGCAACTACTAATGTTGTTAGTTACCTTTTAGTTTTGTTATATGAGCTCATAAAATTAGAATGTATGGTAAGGCTAGTTGGACTTCAAGCCCACTAAGAAATTAGATTTCTCGAATTTCCATCTAGAGGGTGATGGGATTTAAATAAAATAGTGGGAGATATTTATGATTAAAGACCATATCATAAATAGATATTAATTGAATGAATGCTTAAATTTCTGCCTCGCATAGGATAATGGTTATCGCTAGTAATTCTACATAGGATAATCTAGACAAACAAACAAACTTACTAGCTCAATATAGATGTTTGTCACCATTGTGGATATTTAGGGCATAGAAAAAGGAAACACAAGTATTAACTTGCTTAGTTGAATTAGAAGGGGTTCTAATTCAAGTTTATACATTGTTGATATCAACTATTAAGGTTGATAAATTTTTTCTTGGATATTGGATATCGGATATGATCCCATCTTTGCAAGGGGTTGCAGTGGATGACAAGAAAAATGGAGACTAAGATAAAGGACGATCCTTAAGCTTGAGAATAAAGTAAGTGTTGCTTTATTGGCTATAGGAATGATCCACTTAACTCTGGATGGAATTATGATAGTATTAGTTAATTATCTTTGATACATTGACAAATGAAATATACAATCCAATATTCCATGCTACATAATCAACAAAGTAATCTAAGAATTAGATAATCAAAACAGTGCATACTTGTGGTTAGCTAGATTAGGTCATATCTCTAAAGAAAGAGTTTAAAAGATGGTATATTTTCTTGACCTTTTGGACTTGTATAAGTGCTAACTTGTAAATCTTATCTTTAGGAAAACATGACCAAATCACCATTTGTGGGACAAATGGAGCAAACCACGTCTTTAGATGTGATCCAAAGGGACGTAAGCAGTCCACTAAGTGTTAGTGTACAAGCGAACTCTTCTTACTTCATTATTCTAAAATCCTTTGAAGGGTTCAAAGAATTTAGACATGAAGTAAAGAATTAAATCAGCCAAAGTATTAAATCAATCGATGTGATCGAAGAAGAGAATACTAAG
The DNA here is from genome assembly GCA_019321725.1 of Paulownia fortunei. Taxonomy (NCBI): domain Eukaryota; kingdom Viridiplantae; phylum Streptophyta; class Magnoliopsida; order Lamiales; family Paulowniaceae; genus Paulownia; species Paulownia fortunei. The sequence continues at coordinate 14,794,808 of CM033107.1, read as the reverse complement.
GTGGTAAGTTCTTGATTATCAAATGGAGAATTAGATTCTCACTTTAAGTGAATCCAAGTTGAGTTTCACTTATTTCCTCATTTATTCTAGAATTTACCCTAGAATCGATAATATTCTTATCAAGTAAGGATATCATCTAAATCGATGCTCAAAACATCATATGAGATATGATGTGGTAAAAGACCCCTAGCATATATACCTAAAGGTATAAAGGGGCATGCTTCTTTAAAGCAGTTAGTGGGAGATATGATGGATGTGAATCTAGCTTATGCAAATATGTGGGGTATTCAAATGAATCTAAAGAATACCATTTCTATGGTTCCTAAGAACAAAATAGTTTGTTTTCTAGAGACACCACCTTCTTGAGAAGAAGAAATTTCTATTAGATAGAAATTGCAAGACCATAGAATTTGAAACAGTTCAAGAACCACAGTTTGTCTCACAAGTGGCAATGGTGTATGAACAAATTACTAAAACTTCTAGTACACAACCTCCAAAGAGATCTAAAAGGATCTCGGGGCTACTTATACGATAAGAGTCTCTTGCTAGAGAGCAGCAAGGAGGATCTCCTTTTTAAATATTGATTTTCATAAGGAGTAAAGATATATAACATTAATTCGGAAATTGGGAAAATGTCATGCAATCCAAAATGGACTTTATGTATTCCAACAAAGTTTGACCTTGGTGGGCCTATTAGTGGGAATGGTTCCCATTAGCTGCAAACGAGTCTACAAATATAAATTGAAGAATATGAGGAGGTGGTGACCTATAAAGGCAGGACTAGTAGTAAAGTGTTATGTTTATAGTCAAGGTATTGACTATTGAGGATACTTTTTACCAAACGTGATGCTAAAGTCCATTTAGAGTATGCTAGTTATATCTACGTATTATGACTACTAGATATGACAAAGGGATATGAAGATCGTCTTTCTCAATAGGGGTATTGAGAAAGGGATATAAGTTAAGTGGTCTGAGGTCTTCATATCAAACAAATGCAAGCAAAAGTTTGCGAGCTTTAGAGATCTGTTAAGAACTCAAAATAAATTTTCCGAATGTGGAACATTCAATTCTCTAAAGCAATCAAATGGTTTGATTTCCTTAGGAATGCGAATGAGCCATATGTGTACAAGAGGGTTAGTGGGAGTATGGTGATGATTGTTGTGTTTTACGTTGACAACATTTTACTTATAGAGATGATGTAGAAATATTGCAGTCAATTGAGACTTGTCATCTACAAAGTTCTCCAAGAGAGATTTGGGATAAGCATCCTAGGGATTGGGGATTGAGATTTACGGAAATAGATCTGAAAGGATGCTTGGACTATCCTAAATCCAAGTACATAGATTAGATGCTAAAATGGTTTAGCATGGAAGAATCCTAGAAGAGATTCTTGTTTATGAGTTATGGGATTTCTTTCGAAGTCCTCGTCCCCAAAGACTTTTGAATAAAGAGAAATAATGACTCACATGTTTTATGCATCCTTGAAAGAAAGCATAAAATATGCAAATCTATGTACATGATTTGATATTAGAAATGCTCTGAGTGTTACGAACAAAATATCAATCAATTTGATGCGAAAAGCATTAGAAGCCGTAAAGACGGTCTTTAGTACTTATGAAGCACTAAGGATTTCTTTTTGGAGTTCAGTTATGGAGAACTGAAACTTAGATGCTTCATCTAGTTTTTAGTTTAAAGTAGATGACTTGAAGTCTATGTCTAAATTTATGTTTATCCTAAATGGTGGGACGGTTAGTTTGAAAGAGTTTTAAACTTATAACAACCACGGATTCCACCACCATGGTTGAATATATCTGGGCATACGATGCTGGAAAAATGGATTGTTTGGATAAGGAACTTAATCTAAATGTTAGATGTAGTTCCAACCATTGTTAATTGAGTACTGGAGTACTGCGATAACAATGGGGGCTATTGCACGAATAAAGAAGCTAAGGTCTCATCAAAGGATCCAAGCAGAAATAGATTAGCGATACCCTCATTATGAAAATCATTGGTAGAGGCAACATCAGTGTAAAAAGATTTGCCTCGACAGAAAATATAGCAGACCCACTGTTTTAACCCTTTAGATAAGTATTTGAAGGACATCTTCAGAAGATGAGCTTTAATACGAGGGCAATTGTCTTTAGGGCAAGTGGGAGATTGTTAGAGTAGTGCCTGGTGTGCCAATTGTTCTGGCCATTCTTATACTCTTGCGAATCATTCTTATTTATATTAATATCATTTAAATGGCAATCTTTATCTTAAATTCATCATAAGAATTAGATAAAGTCCTTAGATCACACATAGCTATAGGCATGTTTGCGCATATGATGGTGATCGTAGAATATACCTCTAAGGCTGTGATCTTAAAACATTTCAAGTTAAGGATCAATAAGATGGGACATCATTGATCCGTTGAAACTTGCACATACGATGCAGGCTCGAAGGAGGATACCTCGTTCCATAGGTATTGGTGTGGAGACGCTAGTGCATGTCTGCGGGTTCTTGTTAGAACAAGTATACTGAACAACCCCACCTGAAAATATTCTATTGTCGAATGGGAATTTTCTCATTATGATAGTGCAAGAATTAGTCTTAGGACTTGAGGCACTATGGTAATCTTATGCATGACATGTTGTACTTTGATATATTTTTTGATTGCATGACAATCACAAGTGGTTTATATTGGGTATAACATCTTCATATATGGAGATTAATGAGTGGCCAACAAAGAATCCGTCACCTATCTAGATAAATAGGTGAATCTCCTATGTGTTCCACTGTGCTTGACTCTAAAATCCTTGGCCAAGGTTGGATAAAAATTAGACGTGGAATTTTTTAATTATTCATCATCGAGTCAAGCTACTAGGAATGAAAACATAGTTATTGAGCTAATGGGATTTCGACTTAACATCCATGCCCTAGGCTCAATCGGGAATTAGATGACGGAAGGACCGTACTTGCATGGTATTCGTAATTGAAATAGGTTTGCACATTCATCTTAGACTAGGAGTCATGATGCATTGCTAGATGCTTTCTATGTCTTGTGGGTTCTTGAAATTAATGAGTTAATTTCAAGAGAATTAATTAATCAAAATAATTAATTGTTCAACTAAGTCAGAAGAGTTATGAACCCACGACTAGTTTAAAGTGAACCTAAGGGGTCACACACAAAACTTGGACAAGTCCATTTCTAGCCTAAAAATTAATCCAAGTGTTGGATTAAATTAATTAATGGGGTTAAATTAATTGAAGTGTAGAATTAATTAGATTAATTTATTGGACCTAATTGGATTAGGAAGCCCAATTGGAATATTTAATTAATTGATTGGATCAATTAAGTAAGATGGGCCTAATTAATTAAATGAATTAATTTAATTGATTGGATCAATTAAAGTAGAGTCTAATTGATTACTTAGGCCTAAGCTCATTAGGTGTGGGCTTGTAGAAAGCCCATTAGGAAATTGGATTGGTAATCTAATTCCTAAAAGAAGTTGAATTGAAAATTCAATTTCTAAGAGGTAATAAGGAAAAAGGAAAGTCCTTATGGGATAAAGAAACTTACCAAAAGAGTTGGAGATAAGAAAGGAAGAAGAGTCCTATATGGAAAAGACTTGTGGTTGCCTTTATTGACAATCTTCTTGGATATTTTTATGGGGATTTTAATTGCAGATTTTTGTGAAGAAAAATAGTTTTCTTTCATCCTCAAAAATTCGTACCTCATTTCCTTTTAATCTCCAAATGTTCACCAACCTTTTATCTAGTTTAATTCTAGATTTAATTGTTGAATTAAGAATTAAATTAAACACCTAAAACACTAATTGTTAGTGTGTTCTTGTTCCAAACAAAAAACATTCTAGGATAGAATTATCGAATCAAAAACTACTAGTATAGGATTTGGTTGCGAGTGGGATCCAAGGTGTGGATACCGTTAGACGGATAACATTTGGGATCCTAAAAGTGAATCAGATTTCAATCAAAGGGATTTTGAATTGAAGAATATGGAGATACTTTCATGCAGGGAAAACGATTTGAATCGTTTCAATCCCTACATCAGCCGGAGTGCAAATCAAGGTAAGAGTTTTTGAAACATTCTTACTTTAACTATCAAAAAATGTACAACTGAATAATCGCGAAAGGGTTCTGGAATTCATTTTAATTACATGTGATGTAATATATATTTATGTTTTTTTGAAAAATTTTAAATTCCGCTGCGTATACGTTTCCTGGGATCGCGCGAACCCAACAGAAAGATCAGCAGAAAACATAGCAGACCTAATGATTAAACCCTTTAGATAAGTATTTGAAGAATATCTTCAGAAGATGGGCTTTAATACGAGGGCAATTGTCTCTACTGCAAGTAGGAGATTGTTAGAGTAGTGTTTGGCGTGCCAATTGTTCTGGCCATTTTTATACTCTTGAGAATCATTCTTATTTATATTAATATCATTTAAATGATAATCTTTATCTTAAATTCATCATAAGAATTAGATAAAATCCTTAGATCACACATAGCTATGGGGCATGATTGCGCATATGATGGTGATTGTAGAATATGCCTCTAAGGCTATGATCTTAAAATATTCCAAGTTAAGAATTAATGAGATGGGACATCACTGACCCGATTGAAACTTACATATACGATGCAGGCTCGAAAAGAGGATGTCTCATTCTATAGGTATTGGTGTAGAGATATTAGTGCATGTATATGGGTGCTTGTTGGGAACAAGTATACTGAAAAACCCCACCTAAAAATTCCTAATTGAAAATATTCTAATGTTGAATGAGAATTTTTTCGTTACGATAATGCAAGAATTAGTCCTTGGACTTGAGGCACCATAGTAAATTTATCCATGACATGTTGTACTTTGATATATTTCCTGATTGCATAACAATCACTAACATCTTCATGTATGGAGATTAATGAGTGGCCAACAAAGGATCCGTTACCTATCTAGATGAATTGGTGAATCTCCTATGTGTTCCACTGTACTTGACTCTAAAATCCTTGGCTAAGGTTGGATGGAAATTAGACGTGGGGTTTTCAAATTATTCATCATCGAATCAAGTTACTAGGAATGGAAACATAGTTATTGAGCTAATGGGGTTTCGACTTAACATCTATACCCTATGCTCAATTAGGAGATTAGATGATGGAAGGACTGTACTTGCTGGTATTCGTAATTCAAATAAGTTCGCACATTCACCTTAGATGCATTGCTAGGTGCTTCGCATGTCTTGTGAATTCTTGGAATTAATGAGTTAATTTCAAGAGAATTAATTAATCAGAGCAATTAATTGTTCAACTAATTCACAAGAGTTGTGAACCTATGGCTAGCTTAAAGTGAACTTAAGGGGTCACACACAAAACTTGGACAAGTCTATTTCTAGTCTAGAAATTAATTCAAGTGTTGGATTAAATTAATTAATATGATTAATTAATGGAGCTTAAATTAATTCAAGTGTGAAATTAATTTAATTAATTAATTAGATTAATTGATTGGACCTAACTGGATTAAGGAGCCCAATTAGAATATTTAATTAATTAATTAGATCAATTAATTAAAATGAACCTAATTAATTAAATAAATTAATTTAATTGATTGGATCAATTAAAGTAGGGCCTAGTTGATTATTTAGGCCTTTGTAGGAAGCCTATTAGGAAATTGGATTGAGAATTCAATTGTTAGAGGAAGTTGAATTTGGAATTCAATTTCTAAGAGGTTATAAGGAAAAAGAAAGGTCCTTATGGAATAAGGAAACTTACTAAAAGAGTTGAAAATAGGAAATGAAGAAGAGTCCTACATGGAAAGGACTTGTGGTAGCCTTTATTGATAATCCTCTTGGATGTTTTTTTTATGGAGATTTTATTGCATATTTTTGTGAAGAAAAAACATGGAAAACAACCCCTCTCTCATGAAGAAAAATAGTTTTCTTCATCTCCAAAAAATCATCCCTCTTTTTCTTTCAATCTCCAAAAGTTCGTCAACCTTTTATCTAGTTTAATTCTTGATTCAATTATTGAATTAAAAATTAAATTAAACACCTAAAATACTAATTGTTAGTGTGTTTTTGTTCCAAATAAAATTATTTTGGGATAGAATTATCGAATCAAAAACTACTAGCATAGGATTCAGTTGCGAATGAACATCCTAAGTGTGGATACCGTTAGAGGGATAGCATTTGGGATCCTAGAAGCGAATCAAATTTCAATCAAAGGGGTTTTGAATTGAAGAACATGGAGATACTTTCAGTAAGGATAACGATTTGAATCGTTTTAATCCCTACATTAGCTGGAGTGCAAATCAAGGTAAGGGTTTCTAAAACTTTCTTATTTTAACTATCAGAAAATGCACAATTGAGTAATCGCGAAAGGGTTCCAGGATTTATTTTAATTACATGTGATGTAATGTATATTTATATTTTTGAAAAATTTTAATTTTTGCTGCATATATATTTTTTGGGATCGTGCGAACCCAACACAATCAACAGAAACACCTTTGTAGATGCACCTTCAAGAAGAAGGCTCTTAAAGCTATCAAGGAAATAAGAAAGTTCACCCAAAAGACAATGGGGACTACACCTGTCAAAGTTGATGTCAAGTTCAACAAACATAAATGGAGTTGTGTAATTCATGTTGAGTTTGTTTTATACCTATAATTTATATACCTTTAGCTTAATCATTTATTCGGCTTCAAGAAATTCTTGTGTTTTAAATTTTTTGTTTATATTTTATAGAAAACTAAAAAATGAGACAAGTATAAAAGATTCGAGAAGATTGGAAAGAATGGAAGATTTCGAGCCAAGGCAGAAAGGTTGGCGTTGTGAGGCCATTTTCTTGTGTCACAGCGTGGCTGAATGACTTAGGAAAAAATAGAGATTTTGGTATCGTGGTGCCATTTTGTAGAGCCGCGGTGCCACTTGAGAAGGAGTCCAGTTAGAGACTTTAGTGCTGTATCGCCAGTTTGTTGAGCCACGACACTGATTGATGAAAATTTGTTGAACCTCCAGTAGGTTTGGCGCCACAACATTGGTTCTTCGCGCTGCAGAGCTGCCTAATGACAAAAAGCCATGGATTAGTTTTAGTTATTGTTTTTCATGAAGAAATGACATTTTAAAGACTACACTTCTTGGAGAGGAAGAAATAAAGAGAGAACAAGGAAGAAGACTTAAACAAGATTGAATATGTCAATTCCTAAATGTAGAGAACTGATTCTACTCTCAATTTTTAGAGTTTCTACTTTTCTTTTCATGAACATGTATTTGTTTATGAACTTTCAAAATTAATTATAGACTAAATTTGTTATCTAGGGGATGATGTAACCTAAGTTTGAAACTATATTTTGATTATTGATTTATTGTATTTAAATTTATTCAATTTTTTTTGTTATCTCGATTTGATTGCATCTTGATTAATTGGCGCTGTTAATCTTTAATGTTTGGTATATGAAACTCAACACTTGGGAGAAGGACTTTTGTAAGTAACCTTGGGATAATATAATTTAGGAATTCATATAGTTCGAGAGGCGTATGAATCCTTTAAAGTTGTTAAAAAAAATAATTATGCTTTTTAAAAATTTAGTTTTTAGATTTTTATAGAAATATCAAAATCTGAATTTAGGTTCACGAAAAGGGCTATGATATCAAGAAGGCTCAAAGATTAATCAATCTCACTTGACACTAAGGAGAGGGAGTTGATTAATTCAGGATTCTTGACTTAAAAATTTAAATTCAAAGTTTGACAAATTGATCTAATAAAACATAGTGAATAATTATGCAAAATCATACTTCAGGGATTTAGTCCATATCAGTTTTTCTATAGATTTGCCAAGTCAAAAGCTTTCTTTCAGTTTTAGGATTTTTAGTTTAATATTTAACAAACCTTTGATAATGTCATTTAAATAAAATTAGGGTTATTTTAATTATATTACTTATTATTTATTTGATTTTAATCCCTGTGGATACGACAACCTTATCTCATCACTTTTTATTAAAACATGACATTGTACACTTACAGTAGGAATTTAGCATACAAGTTTTTGGCGGCTTTGCTTGAGATTAAATAATCTTATTTGCAGTAATACTGTTTACCAAGTAATCTTAGTTTTAATTTAGATTTTTTTACTTTATTTACTCTTTTTGTTTTAATTTGTTGTATAAGTTAATGCGAAAAAGCTCGAAGTTTTGAACTACTTCTCTTTTGACCCAGAAATCGAAGGTTAGCTTAGGGAATTAGGGCAGCAAAAAGAAATGAGGCTCAAGCAATGACTCTTGTGAACAACAAAAATCAGATTTAACCACATATATAGCCGCAACCATAACGAGTAATCTAGGATTATTTTCAGTCTCTGGTTAATCAGCATTATTCAAGAATTACTCGTCACTCGATCAATGCTAACAATTTTAAACTTAAACCTGCACTTATCAGTATGGTTCAACATAATTAGTTTGGGGGAACTTCACTCGATGATCCTAATGCTCACTTAGTTATGTTCCTTGAGATATGCAATACAATCAAGATGAATAGAGTGTTTGATAAAGTAATAAAGCTCCATTTATATCTATTCCCTCTAAGGGACAAAGCAAGATTATGGTTGTAGTAGTTCGCACTAGGGAGTATCACCTGTTAGAGTAGTATCCGACGCGCTAATTAGATTGGTGTCTTTTGTATTCTTGTATTTGTAAAATAATTATCAAATCATATTAATAAAATAAACATTCTCTTTATCTTTAATTATGTATAATTAGATAAAGTCCCTAAACCAAACTTAGCTACGGGGCATGGTCACACATATGATGACGATCATGAAATATGCCTCTATGGCTTTGGTCTTAAATTAATTCTAGGTCGAGGACTTTTTGAGATAGGACATTAAATAGCCCAATGAAACTCGTGCTTACGATGCATGCTCACATGAGGATGATGTCTTTCTCCATAGGTATTGGTGAAGTGATACTAGTGCATGTATGCAGGTGCTTGTTAGGTAACACGTACACCAAATAGTACCGCTGGAAATTCTTAGTTGGAGATATTATCTGTTGAATAAAAATTTTCAAGTTATAATAGTACACGACTAGTCTTTAAACTTGAGGCACCATGGTAGCTTTGTACACGTCATGTTCCATCTTGATGTATCTTCTTATTGCTTGACAATCATAAAAGGGATATGTTGGATGTTCCAGTAGCATGTATGGAACTTAATGAGTGGCATGTATTTGTAACACCTCTTAACCTAATTGTAGAGTCCCAAATAAGCTGAGAAAAGGACTTGAAATTTATTTGTTCTTTCATTTTGTTATACATACCATTTACATAAATCAATATTAAGTACATGTTACTATTATCCCGTTTATAATTTAATATACATCTGTTTACAAAACCATAACAGAGCGACTTATTGAAAAAATAAAAATAAAGTTTTCAAAATAGGCTATAAAAACTGTTTGAAACATGTCATATGAACAAATCTCTGTTGGGGGCTGTTCTAGAGACTTAGTCAACCTCTAAACCTGTATATTTTAACCTGCATCACAAGAATCTAATAAGTTATAGGCTCATTAAGGTGAAACTGATGTAATAACAAATATAGTACATGCAAATATCATCAATCATTAAATACATTATTCAATTCAATAACTTTCTTTCATAAAGCATTCTTTTCGGTTACCCTTGAAATGTGGTACTTAACTGATAGTGATAAACCGTGATCTTTTTGGAACTTTTTCATAATAATTGGCCAATAAGATAAATAATATGGGATTTTCATACCTGGTCTTTCAACCTCAGGTATTAGTCGTATTCTATCTCATTTATTGTGGTTTTTCTATCTTGATTTTTCAATCTTAAATATTTACCATCATTTATTGGGTCCGTCGATCCCACCCACATTCCTTACCTAGTCGATTATCAATCAAGTACCATACTTTCTTTTAACTCATTATCTTCTTAATAGTATTGTGCTTCATAAGCCATGATATACATCAAAGTTATATAATAGACAAATAATAACAATCACTTCAAAATATGAACAATATTATATGATTCTTGTGATACAATAAATGAAAGTCTCAAATTACCTCAAGTTCACTTTGTGCTAAGAAGTGACAATGTTAGTTTTTTTGAAAGATAGGATGTGTTAAAGGTCTAACATAATCAGATTATGTACTTTTCAATATTCTTTTAATCAGTCACATAACATGTTGAAAATCTAACCTACTCAAAATCATATATAATTTTCAATCTTTTGTAAATAATTTAATGTTAATTTACATGACTTCAAGAATAATATAATTTCCATATTTTTCTAATAGGACAGCAACATACTGATGAACATCATCAAAAACATGAAATCAAACATGATATAACGTTGGTCCTAACTTAAATTAATTCTAACAATCAATTAAGTAAACTAATTGCTATTATTCACAATCATTCATAGAAACTTTTAAACATAATACAAACATTACATGATTAATAGAAACAAGTAAAATAATCATATTTCATTAGGCTATCAATTTTGCTAGAAACTAGCTTGGTTTTGGCTTCAAGTCTATCCTACTTGAGTTTTCAATCATACAAAAAGATACTAAATCATGTAACCATCCAAGACACCATAAATTCATCATAAGAAATATTAAAAAATAACATACCTTGATTAGATTGAAATTAAACTTCAAAATCAGTAGTTTTCAAGCTTGAAAGGGTAAAAACTTATTCTAGCTTGTGTTCTATGGATTCCTATGTATTGAATTCAATCTTTGTGAGTATGAGAGTGTAGAAATTTGAGAAAAACTCTAGAGAAGAAGGGATGGTCTTTTTGAGGAGCTTACACAAGAATATATGGATAAAAAAAATTCATTTGACTTTTCAAAAAGAGGTAAGAGGAGAGTGGTGATTGGTTACTTCATATTGGTGTCTTCTCATGCTAAATCCCAGGTTTATAGGCTAGGGAGATGACAAGAATTGATGATTTAATGTTATAATCAAGTGCAATATGATTTAAAATGATTTCATGCAACCTAGTCAACCGACCAATCAAATTGTACCAGTTTGTATACTTTTAGTTCTTAGCCAAATGTAACCTATTTCAAGCAAATATTTAGGCAAACAATCACTTTGGAATATAACTAGTATGGAATAATATAAATAATTCATTTCATGATCGTTCAACACACCAATCTTTCTTATTTGAGAAATTGAGCTTTTCATGGCAAAAAAGCACTTAAGGAATATGTTAAATCAAGAAATAAAAGTTTAATCTCATATTTCATGTACTAATACATGTTAAAGCATAACTGGAGTATAAATAACAATTATTCATGTTCGTGTAATTATACTTTTTGTATGCCATAATCCGATAATGCGTACTGATTATATACATATTCATATAAGATGCTTATTATTGGTTATATAGGAGATAATTGGGCATTACAATCATTTTATCCTTACAAAATTTTATCCTTGAAACTTAACTTACCAAATAATTTTTGATACTTGCTCCGCATTTCTTTTTCTCTTTCTCATGTGACCTCTTCTACATAAAGATTCCTCCACAAAAATTTAATGAGTTAAATCTTTTTCATTCTCAATTTCTTTTCCTTTCAATCTAGAATTTACACTGGTTTCTCTTCATAAGCTAAAGCAGAAGTCAATTTCAACGATTCATAACTCAACACATGAGAGGCTTTTGAAATGTATTTCCTCAATATAGACACATAGAAAACATTATGAACACTAGATGATGATGAAGGTAAGGCTACTCCATAAGCTTTATTACCAACTTTTTCAAGAATCTCGAATGGGCCAACATATCTTAGGCTGAGTTTTCCTTTCTTTCCAAATCTCATGACACATGTCATGGAAGCTACTTTTAAGAACTCTAGATCTTTTTTCCATTTATTTGCATAATTTTTCTATCTACGTTGTGAACTCTTCATTCTCTCTCGTATCTTCTCCATCACCTTAGCAGTATGCCGAACCATTTTGAGCCAAATAGGCTTTGTTCTCCAACTTCATCCCAATGAACTGGAGATTTACATTTCCTCCTATACAATACTTTATAAGGTGCCATTTTAGTTATCGATTGGTAGCTATTATTATAAGTTAACTCCACTAATGGAAGCTTCGCATCCCAACTCCCTTGAAAATTTAACACAAAAGCTCTTAACATATCCTCTAATATTTGAATAACCCTCTCTGATTGTCCATCACTTTGTGGATGAAATGTTGTAATAAATGCAAGTTTGATTCTCATGGCACTATATAAGCTCTTTCAAAATGTAGATGCAAACTTATGATCTCTTTCCGACACTATTAAAACTGACATTCCATGTAAACTGACTATCTCTTAATATATTGTTGAGCTTTCTGGTCCATATTATATATGGATTTTACTAGAAGAAAATAGGCCAATTTGGTTAATCTATCAACAATCACCCATATGAAATTATACCTCTTTTGAGTTTTAGGTAGTCCAAGCACAAAGTCCATTGTAATATGCTCCTATTTCCACTCCGGAAATATTAAAGGCTTTAGTAACCCTGATGGCTTTGATGCTCAATCTTAACTTGTTTACAAGTTAGACATTTAGCCTTAAAGTTTGCTATATCTTTCTTCATTTTTGGCCACCAATAATGTTGTTGTAAGTTTTTATACATTTTTGTGCCTCTTGGGTGTATTGAGGAAGTAGTTATTTGAGCTTCTCTTAAATGTCTCCTTTAATGGCCTTGTCAAATAGCACGCACAATCTCCCTTTATATTGAATAATTCTATCATCGGTATTTGAGAAGTCTGGTCTCTTTCCAGCATTAATCTTTCTTTTCAATCTACATAAATACCTATCCACTTTTTACCTTTCTTAATTCTATCTTGAAGTATAGATTTCAACATCAAGGCTGACAATGAACACACTTTCCCCTCAGGTATTATTTCAAGTTTCAATCTCTACAAATCTAGTAATATTGACTTCTATATGACAAAAAGAGAAGACATGGATTTCTACTCAATGCATCTGCAACTATATTCGCTTTACCAGGATTATAGTTGATCACACAATTATAATCCTTCATAAGTTCTAACCACCAACATTATCTCATATTCAGTACTTCAAACTTTTGTGATTTGTGTAGATCTCACACTTCTCAGCATACTAATAATGTCTCCAGATTTTCAAAGTAAAAATCACAACAGCAAGTTCCAAATCATGGGTTGGGTAATTCTTTTTATACTCTTTCAGTTGCCTTGAAGCATGAGAAATAACCTTCCCATTTTACATTAATACAAAACTCAAACCATTTTTTAAAGTGTTGGTATACACCATGAATCCACCAGTTCCTATTGGAATGGTAAGAATAGGGGTTGTAGTTATTTTATGTTTCAATTCTTGAAAACTTCTTTCACAAGCATCGATCCACAAGAATTTCACATTCTTTTTGGTCAACATTATCAAAGCAGCTGCTATCTTTGAGAACCCCTGAACAAATCATCGATAATACTCAGCTAATCCCAAGAAACTCCTTACGTCTGATATATTTGTTGGTGTTGGCCACTTAATGACAACTTCTACCTTGCCCGGATCAACAAAAATACCATTCTTAGATATACATGACCTATGAATATCACTTATTCAATCCAAAATTCGCACTTCTTGAATTTAGCATATAACTATTTTTCTTTAAGGACTTGGAGCACAGTTTTTAAGTGTTCTTTATGTTCTTCTTTATCTCGTGAATAAATTAGGATGTCAATAATAAATACAGTCACAAATTTATCGAGAAATTACTTGAACGCCCTATTCATTAGATCAATAAAAGCTATAGGGACATTCGTTAAACCGAAAGCCATTACTAGAAATTCATAATGTCCATTCTTTGTTTTGAATGCCAAATTTTGTATGTCTTCTTCCTTGATCTTCAATTGATGACATCCAAAGCGTAAATTAATCTTAGAAAATATTGACGCTCCCTGCAATTGGTCAAACATATCATCTATTCTTGGAAGTGTATACTTATTCTTGACGGCTACTTTATTCAACTCTTTATAATCAGTGCATAACCATAATATACCATCCTTCTTTTTCATGAATAACGTAGGCGCACCCCAAGGAGAATAACTAGGGAATAACTAGGGTGAATGAAACCCTTATCAAGTAATTCTTGCAATTGAACTTTTAACTCTTTCAACTTTATTGGTTCCATTTTGTATGATGCTTTAGAAATAGAAGTAGTCCCTCGCACAACATCAATCATAAATTCAATCTTTCGATTTGGTGGCAGTCCTTGTAAATTATCTAGAAATAGCTTAAGAAAAAAATGAACACATCTACATGTCTGGCTTTATATTCGACCGAAGTATCCATAACACTAGTCAAATATCCAACACTAGTCACACAGAAGCTAATATATTAATAATGTTTTATGAATTTTACCATCTTCAAAAGAACAAGAAAAATTCATGTTTCAAATTTTCCGACTCAATCTCAGTGTTTCAGCCGTACTACAAAAAAGACATAACATATCTTACTCCATAAATTTTGTTTCAAGAAAATATAACAATATGACTCTAAAATTTTACACCCATATAATTAAGATACCAATAACTAACCACTCATTTTTCAAGGTGATAAAATTCTATTTGATATTTATAATGGATTTTAGAATTCAGGTTGCAAAAACTATCAACATCAAATTCATAGTGAACAGACTTGGTTCAATATCATAAATTAAATATTTTATGAAGAAATAAAATTTTTAAAATTTTTGACATGTTCATAACATATAGATATACAACTTATCAGAAAATTAGCTCAAAATTCTATCATATTAATTCAGAATATATTTTCAAATGCAATTAACAAAAACTATCAACATCAAATTCATAATGAACAGACTTAGTACAAAAATTAGAATTAAATATTTTACATGGAAGTTAAATTTTTAAAAATTTCATATAAGAAAGTTAGCACAAAATCTTGCCATATGAATTTGGAATACAATTTCAAATGCAGTTAAGAAAAACTATTAGCACCAAATTCACAATAAATGTACTTGATTCAAAAATCCGAATTAAATATTTTACAAGGAAATTAAATCTTTAAAAAACTTAATAGACATTAATAAATATAAATATAAAACATATCAAAAAATTAACTCCAAATCCTATCATTTGAATTTTAAATATATTTTCAAAAGTCAGACATCATTTAATTAACAACCGAAAACCCGAATCATAAAGACATGTTCAAATATTGTACACATACAAATGAAATCACATATACATATATACAAATATTTATAAAGAGAGAGAGAGAGAGTATGATTATAACAATTCACACTTAATCACGATATAAAATAACTATATCTTGAGACCCATCTTTGTTTCTCTTGCTATGTGGAGATGAATATAAGGAGGTCTAAGTATATTATTTTTTTTTATGGCTAAAGTAAAATTTTTGGGCATGGTATTTCTGTAAAAAATAAAGAAAAAGATGGAGAAAGGAGAAGGGGGCTGACAAGGGAGAGAGAAAGAGAGAGAGAGAGGGAGAGAGAGGGGGAGGGAGAAAGAGTTTAGAGAGAGGAGTGTCTATTTTTTATGGATAATTCAGAAAATAATTTTTCTAAGGCCAATTAAGGTGATTGAGGCTTAATTGTTGGTTAAGAATGGCTTACACACCATTAAAAATGTGTGAGAAAAAAAATAGAAAAAGAAAGGTTAGAATTTTCTATTAGTATGTTTATGGCATAAAAAGAAAGGCTTTATTAGTATGTTTATGGCATCAAAACAAGGCGATTTAATATCTTATTCAATCATATTCTCTCTTTCTTATAATAACATCTATATTAACCTACTTTACATATAAACATATATGTAATAGAAAAAAAATTATATTTATACCAAGCTCAAAGATATTTACATAAGAATCCAAGAATAATCAATAAATAAATATTGTGATACATACAATTATTCTAATTATAAAAAAAATCTAGTCAATTAAATAATTATCTTAAACAAAATTTATTGATCAACATAATTAGTATGAACTTATCTTAGTACATTCAGTTCTCGTCCTAGTCACCTACATAGACGCTAATTAAAAATATTAGTGACACAAATTAATAATTTCATCCTAATTAAATAACATCAACTAAAGTTATGTTACTTCTAATGGAAAATTATGTCGTGAAAAGTAGGGCATTACACTGGAGGGACCCAAGCTAATTTCTTACAGTTCCTTAGCCTCAATAGCTATGACTAGCTTTTTTCTCATCATATTTTCTGAAAGTTAAATGGTGTGTTAGCAAATAGTGCACAAGATTAAGGCATTGGAGGTTAGTAATGTTAGTCGGCGTGGAAAGTACCTAGGGCGTTAGGGAGCTCGTACACTTTTGGGCTAAGTTTGAAGTGGTATAGAAGATGCCAAGACTTTCCTAACTTAACAACATTATATTCATTTTGGTTAAGCCAAGCTAGAAGGGCTTTTTGGTAGGAATATCTATTTTGTGGATGTAACTTGCCTTGGTGAGAAAGTGCCATCAACTATTTGGTTGGTAAGGGCAAGAAATGAAAAATAACTCTTCTTCCAACCTTTGTTAGAGCTGGGGATTTACTAAGAAATTTTGCTTTGCCTAGTGAGGTAAAATAGAATAGGCCTGGGTTTTGGGTTTTGGCGCAAAAATAAGAACAAAATAGCTCAACAATAGGCATTTTACCCCATGTATTGGAGTACTATTGAGAATCCATCCACTAGGCGGAAGGAGTTAGGGGCGAGCTGATTAAGGGGAGTACCAAACCACTTAGATATTTCTTTTTAAAACTCTAGAATGGGGAACCAAAGGCCACTCTATAGTTGGGTAGTATAAAAAGATAAGTAGTTAGGGGTAGGCGGTTAGTTTGGTAATTGTCACCAAGTATATTATATCGTATTATAAGGGAATTCTTATATTCTCCCTAAGTTTTTCTCTGCTAGTTTGGGAGATGGTAGATTTGTAGATCTCAAACTCTTTCATATGAATGGAATATCTAGGTTGTAGGTCTGCAAGGGTAGTGCAAAAGTTGGTTCTCGTTTTGCCAAAGAGTTGAGGTAGATATGGGAAGTGGGAAACAAGTTGTTGACTCTGAAGAGGTGGACATACTTTAAGGTCTTATGTGGATTTCTCCCGATGGTTTTGTGGCCAAATTTTAGGGGTGAAATTGGTGGTCGAGGTGATGAAAGGGTAAGAAAGATAGAAGTTAAAGAATGGTGTAAGTGTAGTAAAATACCTAGCAGGGCGATTTACACTAAAGTCCTCGGGAAACTGGAGTCACCTTAAGTCGTCAGAGAACAGTGGGCAATGGTGGATTCTGAGATTGCAAGGGGAATGGAAATGAGGAAGTGATGGGTTCGCGTGATCCCGGGGTATGCGTAGCAAAAAATTAAAAATTTAAAAACATCTTGCTATAATAATTACAACAGTACCCTCGATCCGATACGATTTTAATGATCTTGTAATTTCCAACGATGTAACAAAATAATTTAAATTTTAATTTATACCTTTCATTGCATTCCGACTGTTGTAGGGATTGAAACAATCAATTGCTAGCTCTTTTTGAGTTCGATTCATAGGGATCCAAGCGCCTCCCTCCAAAGTAGTCCACACTTTGAGCATAAATACAAAATTATAATTTTGCTAGCAATTCTGATTTCTTTTCTAAGCTAGTTTATGGAGTGAATTTAGTGAATAATAATTCTTATTATCAACTTGTAATAAAAGAATTAATATTTTAAATAAAAGATGGGATTTTTGGAGGAAAAAGGATGGAGCAAGAAAATAAAAGTTTTCTCTCTTTTCTCTTATGGCTGAAAATTTGAGGCCAAGTAAGAGCCTCAAATTTTCAGCAATCATGATATAAATAAGGGACTCAAAATTCCAAGAGTCTTACTCTTGGTATTTTTGGTCTCCTTTTGATGGTTGAAAGATATTTGGTTTACCTGAAAATCTTCAACTCTAACCCTTCACATCTTCCAAATATATTTAAGGTTTCTCAAGAATTCCAAACTCTTGAGTTTTCATCCTTTTTTAACAACCTTCATGGGCCTCTCCTAACTGGTCACTTTGAATTGGATTTGAACTTAAAAATAAATTCCATAATTAATCCAATTAATTATTTCAGTTTAAATTTAATTAATTAATTCCGTCTAGCCCACCTAATCTAATCAGGCCTAATAAATTATCCAATTATATAATTGAGTAAATTAATTTACCAATTAAATTAATTTATTTACTACACAATTAATTTGATCTAATCGAATAATTATTTCACTCCAATTAGCCTTCCTAATCTTATTAAGTCTAATTAAATAATCAAATTATTTAACTAAATAATTAATTCAACTCATTGAATTAATTTAAGCCCTAATTAATTAATCTCCATTAATTAATTGGATCCAACTCTAAGTTAGAAATGTTCTATATCAAATTGTGTGACACTTTAGGTTCACAACTAAGCTGGCAGTGGACTTGTAATATTTACAATGTATGAATAATAATAAATATTTTGATTAATTAATCTAATTAATTAATTCGCTTGAAATTAACTTCTTTTAGGAACCTCACAAGTTATGGAAAACACCTTGCAAGTGTATCATGACTATCTAGACATAGGTGAAATAGCGAGTGAACCTATTTTAATTGCGAATATCATACACGTAAGGTCATTCTATCAACTAATCTCCCGATTGAGTGTAGGGCATGGATTAATATTCAAAACCTAATTGCTCAATTAACTATGATTCAATTTCAAGTTTTAATGACTCATGAAGAATTATTAGAAAACTCTCATCTAACATTCATCTTGCCTTGGCCAAAGATTTCTAAGTCATGTACTATGAAAATATAAGAGATTCACTTATTTTACCAGATAAGTAACGGATCCTTTATTAGCCACTCATTAACCTCCATATATATCAATGCAACATCCAACATACCCCCTTTATGATTGTCAGGCAATCAGAAGACACATCAAAATAGAACACAACATGCACAAGACTACCATAGTACCTCAAGTCTAAGGATCAATCGTGTATTATCATAACAAGAAATTCATATTTTAACAAATAAGTTTCCAATTAAAAATTTCCAATGGGCTAGTTTAGTGTACTTGTTTCCTAACAAGCACCTACATACATGCACTAGCATCACTATGCCAATGTCTATGGAGCGAGACATCTTCCTCATGCGAGCGTGTATCATATGTGTAAGTCTATTGATCTATTCGATGTCCTATCTCAAAAAGCCCTTGACTCAGATCTAATTTAAGGCCAAAACCATAGAGGCATGTTCCATGATCACCATTATATGCATGACTATACCCCTGTAGCTAGGTTTGGTCTAGGGACTTTATCTAATTACAATGAGCAATTAAAGATAATTTTTTTTGCTAATTTTATTAATATAATTTGAAAAAGATTATTTTTAAAAATACAAGAGTATAAAAGACACCAAATATAATTAGCCGGGAACTACTCTAAAAATCTCCTACTTGCCCTAGTGCGAATTGTCCACGTACTTCAGGCCCATCTTCTCAAGATGTTCGTCGAATTTCTTCTATGCTAGAGGTTTGGTCAGTAGGTCTATTATATTTTCTACCGAAGTGACTCTATCCATTACAATGTCGCTTCTACTAATGATCTCTTTAATCAGATGGTATTGTCTTATGATGTGTTTGGATCTTTGATGAGACCTTGGATCTTTTGTTTGCGCAATAGCTCCGTTTTCATCATGGCACATCAAAATTGAATCAATAATAGATGAAACCACACCTAACTTCTTTGTAGCATCACATGCAATAATATATTCAGCCTTGGTAGTAGAATCAGCGGTTGTCTCCTGCTTGGAACTCTTCCAGTTGACCGAACCACCATTTATGATGAATACATATTTGGATATGGAATTTGAGTCATCTATATTGGACAGAAAACTAGAATCATTATAGCCTTCTAGTTTTAGTTTTCTAGAGCTATATATAAGACAAATATCTCTAGTTCTTCTCAAGTACTTAAGGATTATCTTTACAGACTTCCAGTGTTCCTCACTTGGATTGGACTGATATCTCCGCATGATACTAAGAGCATATGCAATATCAGGCCTCAGACATAGCATACCATATATTATGCTTCCTATGGCTAGTGCATAAGAATACAGGTCATCTTTTCTCTCTCCTCAGGAGTCTTAGAGGATATAACCCTTGAGAGAGAAAGGCTACGACTCATTAGTAAGAATCCTTACTTAGATCCTCCACGCTAAATCTCTTTAGGATTTTATCTATGTACATGAATTGGGATAGTCAGATCATCATTTTTTACCTATCTCTATAGATCTTTATTTCAAGAATAAATTATGCTTCTCCTAAATCCTTTATGGATAATTGGTTAGACAACCAAACCTTAGTTGACTACAGCATCCCTACATCATTCCCAATTAGTAGGATGTTGTCAACATATATCACAATAAATGTCACTGCGCTCCCACTAACCTTCTTACAGACACAAGGTTCATCTAGGTTCTTATTGAAATCAAACAATTTGATTGTCTAGTCAAACTGGGTGTTCCAGCTTCGGGAAGCTTATTTGAGTTCATAAATAGATCTCTGGAGTTTGAAAACCTTCACTTCCTCTGGATATGAAGCATTCTGACTGCCTCATATTGATCTCTTCCTTAAAGTTTTCATTAAGAAAAGCATTCTTCACATCCATTTGTCATATCTCATAGTCATAATATACCGATATGACTAGTAGTATCCGGATAGATTTAAGCATCTCTACTGATAAAAAAGTTTTCTCATAATCAATTCTTTGATTTTGAGTGTAACCTTTCGCAACCAGTCATGTTTTGTAGGTTAGTACCTCTTTATTCACTCCAAGCTTCCACTTGTAGACCCATTTTAGCCAATGGGAACTATTCCATGTGGTGGGTCCACCAAGGTCCATACCTTATTGGAGTGAATTGAATCCATCTCAAATTGCATAACTTCTTGCCAACTTCTAGAGTTGATGTCCAGCATTATCTTTCCATAAGTCCTTAGATCACTATCCAATGGGAGATTCTTCTTGTTGTTCTCTAACAAAAAGCCATACCTTTCAAGTGGCTTTGAGATCCTTTGGGATCTCCTAGGAGGTTGTGTGTTCAAAAGCCCAACCTCAACTGGTTGGCCTGTTACTGCGTTTGTTAGAAGTCTTTGGGGTTTGTGATTTTTTTTCAAGTTCACGACTTTGCCATTTCTTTCCAATAGAAACTCCTCTTCTAAGAAGATGGCATTCCTTGAAATAAACACATTTTGTTCTGAGGGGTCGTAAAAGTAGTATCCAATAGATTCTTTTGGATACCCCACAAACTTACATAAACTAGAACTCATATCCAATTTATCTTCCACTTGCTGCTTTACATAAGTAACACATCTCCATACCCTAAGGTATTTGTAAGAGGGTGGCTTCCCACACCACATCTCATATAGTGTTTTAGGCATTGACTTTGATGACACTTTATTTAACAAATATGTTGTCATTTCTAAAGAACAACCCCAGAATGAAAGATGAAGCCTAATGAAACTCATCATCAATTGAACCATGTCTAACAAGGTTTGATTTCTACGCTTCGCAACTCCGTTGAGTTGAGGAGTAGCAAGACTGATCCATCAAGAAAGAATCTCATTCTCTTTTAAATAATCAAGAAACTCTATGCTCAAGTATTCACCTCCTCGATCTGATTAAAGAGTCTTGATACTTAGCCCAGTTTGTTTCTCCACCTAACATATGAATTCTTTGAACTTTTCAAAAGTTACAGATTTTTACCTGTTAAGGTAGACATAATCATACCTAGAATAATTGTCAATAAAGGTTATGAAATAGTGATAGTTCCCATGAGCACTAATACTTAGTGGCTCATATAAATCCAAATGGATCAAATCCAATAAATATTTGGCTTACTCCACTTGTCCAAAAATAGAGATTTAGTCATTTTTCTTTGAGACATGACTCATATGTTGGCATTCTTGCTCTTTCGAAAGATCGAGTAATTAGGCTAACTTATGAATTATGTTCTCAAAGATATAACTTAATCTAGCATGCCATTAGAGTTGAGAACTATGATTATCTAATTTTTTTTATTTTGTTGAACATGGAAAAAAGAGTTATGGGGAGTTACAGAATATAAACCATTCATCAATATGCCAAAGATAATCAGAACCGAATCTTTAAAAATGGAATAACTTCAATATTTTATTGAAAAAGTAAAACCTTCTCCATCCAAAATAGGGATGGAGATCATGTTCTTAACTAACACTGGAACATAAAGACAACTGTTTAAAAGTAAAACTACTCCATTTCCTAAATCTAAGTTGACATTTCCTATGGCTAATGCAGCAACCTTTGTTTCATTCCCTAGCCACAGGACTGTCTTTCCTCTACTTAACTTCCTACTTCTTGCCATCACCTGCAAATTATTTCATAGATAAGATCCATATCTGGTATCTAATACCCAAGAAGCATTGTTAACTAATAAATTAACTTCAACAAAATAAATACTTGAACTCTTTAGGCTTACAAGGTACTCTTTGTAATTCATCTTTCAATGCCCAGGTTTGCCACAATAGTGGCACTTATCATCGGTCTTATTGGAACTCTTGGAGACGCCACCACTTGCCTTCATGCCTTTGGATTTTGAGGAACTCTTTTCTCTCCCCTTCTTTGTCTTGGGCTTTGCAGCATTTGAGTTGGATGAGGATCCAATAAGCATGACCAGCTTGTCCTTCTTCATAGTGGATTCAGTTGTCTTCAATATGCTAACTAGCTCAGTAAAGCTAGTTTTCATCTTATGCATGTTGAAATTGATAAAGAAAGTGAAAATGATAGAGGCAAAGACTGCAGGATAAGATCTAAGTAGAGCTCATTATCCATAATGACTCCAAGTGACTCGATCTTTTCAATTAGGCATATCATCTTCAATTTATGATCATGGACTGAAGAGCACTCTGTTATACGAGTTTTGAAAAGCTCCTTCGAGGTCTGATATCTCGCCTGCCTTTTGTGTTCACCATATAACTCTTGTAGGTAAACATAGATATCATGCGCATGCGATGTACCTTGTGTTGCCTTTGCAACTCATTTGACATCGATGCCATCATACAGCATCATGCTTGCTGATCATCATCAATCAACTTGAAATAATCTGCAAGCTCCTCATCAGTGTGTCCGTGGGCATGGTCGGTTGCAGGATCACATCAAGTATATAATCCCTCTTTTCTGACTATAGAACAATCTGAAGGTTCCTCAACTGATCGACATAGTTGGGACCAGTTAATTTATTAACTTCCAAAATTGATGCAAGTGGATTTTTAGCCATTTATAGACAATCTACAAAATTTAAACGAGGCAAAAAATTAGCATTCTTTCAAAACATATTCATTTATAACCAGATCTTTAGTAATAAATGTCTCCCACTGTTTTATTCAAATTCCATCACCCCTTATGGCAATTCAGGAAATCTTATTTCCTAGTGGGCTCGAGACCCAATCAATATATCGTATGCTCTAATTTTATGAGCCCATAAAACATACTGAAGCTTAGCTAACTTTTAACGATTAATCTCCATGCAACCTTTAAGATAGTTTACCACACTTTTTTCCATATACCCCAATTTTATAAGCCTATATAGTATTAAGTGTCAAGCAAGACCCATCAAACCTCCATGTAGATGGAGCATCAAAACATTCCACGACCCATAGCCAACTTTGAGATGAGTCCATCCCATGGGCTTCACCATGCTTAGTAGAGATCACAACTTTCCATTACAATGTCATTCCACGACTCATGACTAATGACAAAGTAAGGTAGCATCATCATGTGAACTACTTTTGATGGTAGACATGGATTATTAGGTCTAACCTAATAAGTTCATATTTTGACATATTTTTGTATCAAATATTTTTTTACTTTCCATGCTTTATTATTATTAATATTATATTATTATTGATATTTTGTGTTAGGGAATCAATGAACAAAAAAATATCAAAAAGAGCCAAAATAAAACCAAAGAAGATAATACATTTCGTGAGCAAGTTGGGAGATAATATTTTATTGGATTAAAGAAGCAAAACAATTAGAAGAAAAGGGACACTGTTGCCTAAGTGCATCATGTGTAGATCAAAATATATGCAAAAAATCACTTAGACTTTGCAAGTGATTGTTGGGCTCAAAATAAGTATGTTTCCAGACCTATGCAATTTTTGTATTTTAGGCATAATTTCATGTTCAAAAGACCTATGGACATAAATCTTACTTCATTGGAAAGCTAATAGATAGAACAACTTTGTTGTTGGAAGCTCAGTCTAATTCAACATTGATTATAGCAAAACATTTATCCAAATATGTGTATTGAAAATAATCTATCTATGCTAGCACATTTACTTAAATCAAGCATAACTTTCTGCCTAGTGGTTGGAATTAAGTCAAGTTGAAAAATGAAGCTAACAGATAACTACACAGCTTTTATGTTTATCACTCTTCCAAAATCAGCTGATTTCATGGAGAAAAATGTGTGACAAAATTCGAATTTGAAAAAAATATGTGAATTTAGAGCACTTTTGAAATTAATTTGGAGTGCATTTGGAGTCAATGTAGAGATGTCAATTTAGACACTCTTCTACTATAAATAAGGGCTGGCATTCAAGACATAAAAACCCTTAGAGGAGGAAATAAATTTTTATTGTTGTCTTTGTTTAGGCTAAGTTTTCTAGTAGTAATAGAAATATATTCTCTAATTCCTCTTCTAGTTTTAGTCTTTTCTATTTTCATTATGTCTTTCTAAATTTTATTTAGATAAGGGGAAAGGGTGAACCTTTTTATGGAAGAAGAGGAACGATTATAAAGGTGCATAAAGTTCAAGTGTGTTGAATTATTATTTTAATTTTTGATTAAAACCCTCCTTGTTTTGTGGTAATTCTTGATTTATATATTACCAATGGCACAATAAATACCTGAATTTATTTAGTTTATTGTATAGTTCTACTCCATTGATTGCTAATGTGAAATCTTAATTTGTTGTAGACAGAGGTCTGCATAAATATGTGATTCTTGATTTATGTATCACCAATGGCACAAGAAATACTTGAGTTCATTTAGCTTATTGTTCGATTATACTCTATCGACTGCTAATGTGAACCTTGATTTATTGTAGATAAAGGTGTGCATAAATATTTAATCCCATAAATAAATGTTGGTGTTAAAACCTTTATTATTTTGTGGTGATTCTTGATTTATGTATCATCAATGGTACAACAAATATTTGGATTCATTTAGCTTTATGTAAGGTTTTACTACACCGACTGCTAATGTAAAATTTTGATTTATTGTAGAGAAAAGTGTGCATAAATACTTGATTCATTAAACAAGAAATGATATTAAGAGATAATTTTCACACAGTAAGATAACATCATTATTACCTTAATGCATGAGCTATTTAATAACATCTTTCCATTGGAATCTTTATTGTGTATGGATTTTCAATAGTGGCATTTAAAAGAGGTAAAAAGAATAAATAATCATTCCTCAATCCAAAACTCAAGAGTGGATTCTTAATCCTCAATATTTTTATTACTTTGATTTTTTAGTTATAGCATAAATTTTTCTTTATATTCTAAATTATATGAAGCCCATCTTTAAAGAAATATAATCCTAAAAACTTCAAACCACTTTCCTGTGGATCGACCTCGGACTCTCGAAATTTTTTTATAAATATTTTCCCTTTGTAAATATTGTGTGTTTGTTTTCTTTACAGTTATATGTTTATATAAAATCGCAATCATAATTCTCGTCGTTTAATTAGAAATTATTCTGAATCAATAGGTACGTACCTTGTGTTATTACTTGCAACCTCCTCAAAATTCTTCTCCGTTTGGTTATTTTTCCTCTCAATGCAAATAACTTTGGATTCAAACAAGGTATAATAATCCCTTACTCTGTAATTTTCATGGTTTAGACTTTGAAAACCCTTACTTGCATTTGAAAGAATTTGATGAAGTATGTGTCACTTTTGAAAATCAAACTTGTACAAATGAAATTGTTAAGCTCAAATTATTTTCTTTTTTTAAAAGATAAAATAAAAACTTTTCTTAACCCTTTAAAATTTAGGTCAGTTAGCACTTCGTAATAAATGCAAGCTAAATTTTTGAAAAAGTTCTTTCCAACTCATAAAACTAATGCTTTGAAAAGACAAATCCAAATTTTTTATCAAAATTCCAATGAAGCTTTCTTTTAATGTTGGAAAAGATTTAAAAATTTATTGAATTCATGTTTACATCATGGTTTTGAAAAAATAGCACTTAATTAGTTTCTTTTATGAAGGTTTAACTCGTGAAACAAAATAATTTGTTGAAACACTATATAATGGTGAGTTTCTTAATGAAGAACCCAATGAAGGCCTAGACCATTTGACAGAAAACTCTCAATCATGACATAATGTTAATTATTCCAAATGTTCTATTAGATTTAATCTTGCTAATAGTAAAAAAAAAAAATATTACCTTAGTCAAGAAGATGATCTAAATGCTAGGATTGCTAGTTTAACAAGAAAACCTAAGGATATGGAACTTAAAAAAGTAAAGAAAATCAGATATGTGCAAGATGAAGAAATTTGTAGCATTTGTGAATTTGTGGGACACTCCACCAATGAATGTCTAAGTATTTCAACACAAGACTTTTCATTCTCCATATTCTGAAACTTATAATCCACAATAGAGAAATAATCTCAATTTTAGTTGGCAAGATGAGAACCATACCCAACTACTACATTAACTAAAGCTACCAAACTTCCCATTTTATTCAGCTCCACATACAAAATCTCTTGAGAAAATTTTGCAAGAATTGTGCATGCACAAAGAAACATTAATAACCAGACATCACAAGCCATCAATGAGATAAAAAACACAATTTCAACACTGATAGTTTCTTTTGCATACTCATGAAAAAGGTAAATTTCCTACTCAACCTCAACTTTATCCTTCCACTCAGTGTCATGTCTCTTCTTTAGGGGAAAATTCAATCAAAGAGGCTAATTCGATCACAACTCTTCAAAATAAAAAAGTTGTTGAAAAGAATATTCATCCTAAGAAGAATTCAAAGTCTGTAACCACTCCTAAACCTCTCTCTTATACTTATGTTCCACCTCCAACTTTTTCTAGCAGGTTAGCAAATTCTTAGAAAAATGAGCAAAATAAGGAGATCCTTGAGACTTTTCAAAAAGTGGAGGTGAACATCCATCTTCTTGATGCAATGAAGCAGGTGCCTCGATATGCTAAGTTACACAATGAGCTATGCACTAACAAATAAAAATTGATGAGGATGAAAAAGTAAGTGTGGAGAAGAATGTTTCGGTGGTTCTCGAAGAAAATTCCCTCCAAAGTGTAAGAATTTGGACACTTTTACCATCCTTTGTACCATTGGTAAGATTAGATTTGAAAAATGTATGTTAGATTTAGGAGCATCGATTAATGTTATACCATATTCTATTAATGTTTCTCTAAATCTAGAACCTTTAAAAAATTTGGTATTGTCATACAATTGACTGATAGATCTAATGTATATCCAATAGGGGTTGTGGAAGATGTTCTTGTGGAATTGAATAAATTAGTTTTCCCTACTCATTTTTATGTTCTTGAGATGGAGGATAACACATACCCTAATCCTACACGCATTCTTTTGGAAAGACCATTCATGAAGACAACCCGAGCTAAGATTGATATTCATGATGGCACTCTTACTATGATGTTTGATGGTGAAGTTATAAAATATAATATTTTTGAAGCCATGGGATATCCTAGTGACGTGAATGTTGTTTCTATAGTTGACATTATTGATTCCAAGTCACAACAAATGCTTAAGATCATAAACAAGGATGGAGTGGAGGTTACTTTACGAAAATATCTCCTTGTGGAGGATTTAAAAGAAAACAAGTTGTATGTGCAAATGTTGAGGGATGTGGAGAATGATGTAATGTGGCTAGATTTGTTGCTAAAAAAATCAAGATATGATGTCTCTTATGTCGAATTGCTAATATCTAATGAGAGGCTTTTATCTTCTATTGTGCAGTTACCTACAATGCAGCTTAAACCAATCTCGGACCATCTTAAATATGTCTATTTAGGTGAGAAAGAAATACCACTTGTCAGCATTGCTAAAGACCTCACTCAATTACTAGTGAACAAATTTATTTGGGTGCTTCAAAATTATAAGATGGTGATTGGATGGACGATGGCTTTAGTGGCAAATGTTGATGAGTGATGAAGGAGGCAATGTCGGGTTGAGGGCATTAAACCAAACACGTATTGGGAGGCAATCCAACGGATGGAAAATAAGATTATGAGAGCTGATTATCACATATTTGTTTTCTTTAACTCTCATTCCCTTTTATATTTATCCATCTATTTTTTTTACTTTTTTCTATTTTATTTTGTCCTAATTGAAAATGTATCCTGACAATGTAGCAAGTTGTATTTTTTTTAATTTTTATCATGTAAGTGCATATGGTAGTCATTTTTCGACAAAGAAAACCGCTGGAAATATTCTGTAGTGTGGATTTTATTGACCTACTCTTTTTAAAGACTCTTGTACTTTTTGCAAAAGTTATGAAAATTATAAAAAATAGGATCCTTCTCGTTTAAGTGGTGGATAATGGTATTCTAGGGCTATTAAAGTCGGACTTATCAATTTTCTGAACAATTGAAATCTCTGTACAAAGTTTTTTCTCTTTTTCTCAGTCTCTTTTCTTGTTCTTTTCAAAATAGATGACATTCTTCTAATTCTTAAGAAGCGATTTCCTTTTCTTCCTAAAAATATAATTTTAAAAATTTATAAAAGTAGGATTGAAAGATTAAGGATACACGCACAAGGGCATCCCAAGGGACATACGATGGATAATTGATGCAAAGGTAAGAGTAGCAGGTGAGTTTTCATACGAGTTTTTAAACTTTCTTACTAAATACATGTCTGGTTTTGGTAAAAACACATATTAAAAAAAACGAAGGGCAAAAAAATGCATGTTTATCACAAATGTGCTCGATGGACTTTCAACACAAAGTGTCATTCCTTAAAAATGATTTCTAAAAATCGAGAAGATAAAATCTAATTCATTATAGATGGAGTGAGAAAGGAGTCTCTAGATGATATTTGATTAACTCTTGAGATGCATTCTTGTGGATTTGTGCATTGTGCAATTCTTGATTTATGGAATCACTTTTAGGATGAATATGAGCGTTATAGTATTAGGAATAAAACATTAAAAGACTATGTTTGCCAATTTATAAGAAAACTGGATGGGAAACATATTTTAGACCCATAGAGAGTGTTTAAGCTGTTACTGGATGTAAAATCAGAAAAAGATGTGAGCCACAGTCACAACTACGTGTATGCTCACGTGTAGTTATTAATTTTTTTTCAAACTTTGTGTCCTTAATTTCAACCTTTCTAACAAAAAAAAGTTGCAATAAATGCATTCCCTATTTACACATCAATAAATAGCACTGTACTTACTTTATTTTTGCACAACCCACTTAAAAAAAAATAAAAAGAAAAAAATGAAAGTATCTTCCACTTGCAAGTTCAACTATTTTTGTGTCTTTTGAGGAACCAATCCAGAAAAAAAATGGTGAATTTATAGGGGCATCCAATAACTTTAGTAGAATTTTAGTAGAAAGAAAAATTCATTTAGTGTATAGGGGAGGCAGTCCGGGGTTGATAAGTTGGTTTTATATCAACAATTCATATACCTTTTGATTAACATTTGGTTTGTTTTCAAGTGTTTTGTTACTTTTTATGCATTTAGTTTGAAATCTTGTAGGTAATGGCAAAAGGAGAAGAAAATGGAAAGAAACCAAAAACATGGTTGAAATGTTGAAGAATCCAAATTGTGATGTGACTGATGGTAGTTTTTGTATTTTAAATAATTCTTGAACTATTGAAAGTGAAGAGATAGATCTATAACTTTCATGTTTACCACAAAATCTAATTCTATCGATCTCAATGACAAAAATCGAGTTCAAGAGTCAGTATTGGGCTGAAATTTTTTAAGATGATATATCTTGGTATTTCAAGCATAATTCTCTCCAAAGATGTCTATTTAGTTGATTCAAGTGCCACTGGAAAGCCAAGACATAGAGCTACAATTAATATGGATACCAAAAGCCATTTTATTTTAGAAAGTGGTGAAAAATCAGTTGAAAAAGAATATAAGCACTGTAAAAACTGATCCTGAACAACAAGTGTAGCAACTAGGCATTGCACACACTATTTTGGATAGAATATGCAGTATCAAGGCACTGCCGAGTGGACAAGTAATGTCAAAATGGGCAGTTTTCCCCTCTTTAGAGCATCTCCCATCTATTTTGAGGGATTCTAAGAGCTCCAAATGAGTTTTTGGAGGGGAGAGGAGTGAGGGAAAGCCAAGAAAGAAAAAAGAACAAGGAGACTTGGAGAGAAGAAGTCCATTCTTGAAGAAGAGGAAGCCACTGTTGGAGACAAAGAGCCATTCTTAGAGACAAGCCATTCTTGGAGACAAGGAGAGTTTCAACCATTACATCCACTTCACAAATTGGTGAAAATTTTGGATGTTCTTTCTTATTTATTTCTTGAAGTTGTATTTATCCATAATGAACTAAACTTTTCATTCTAGAGAATGGTGTAAACTTATTTGATCTTATATTTTGAATTTCAAATAATATTAGTTTAAGTTATTCATCTTGTTTGTGTTATCTTATTTAGTATTTCATCTTGATTAATTGACCACTAACTGAGATTATTTGACGTATGAGATTCGACACTCGAGAAAGGGAAGATTATACATGATCATAGGGATAACATAACCTAGAAATCATAGAGCTGAGAAGCTTATGAAACCTTTGAAGTTTTGAAGAAGAATTCATTGAACTTTTGTAGAGTTTTACTCTTGAATTTTATAGAGATATTGAAATTCATGTTAGAACTCATAGTTAATTAGGCACTCGAGAGAGGGAATTGATGAGCTTAGAAATTCTTAACTTGCATGTGTTGTTAACTTAAATTGATATATTTTGGAAGGAAGAACATAGGTGATAATTAGGTGAGTCATTCCTCTAGAAATTCTTGCTCATAAGGTGTTTGTTATATAGTTTCTATGAACACCACTCTTGTCTTTGCATTTTTTATCTTACTCTACTTTGTTGACCAATCATCACTTGATTTTCTAAATAAAGTTGGGACTATTTGAACTACGGTACTTGATGCAATTTGTGATCACAATCCTTATGGATACAATACTCAACTCATTGTTGTATTAAAATTTTAACACTATGCACTTGCAGTTTACAAAATATTTCACGAACAAGTTTTTGGCGTCGTTGTCGGGGATTGTTTTATCTTAATTGCATTAATATTGGTATGACTTAGTCTTGATTTTATTTTAGATTATTTTTACTTTCTTCCCATATTTTGATGTTGTTTTGCCTTGTATTGGATTATACGTATTTGTATTCGCAAGGCTAGGAGTCTTGACTTGGGTTATTTTGATCCATAAATTGAGCGAACTCTTTGAGCTATTAGAGCATCAAAAAGAGTTGACAATCAAACCATGGCGGATAACATCAACAATGCTAATGTGAACGCTAATCTTGCACTGCAACAACACCACCACAACGAGCTATTCGGGACTATTTTCAACCAACCATGAACCAAACTACTCTGGAATAGCTCGACAACCGATCAATGCCAATAATTTTAAACTTAAATTAACTCTCATTAGCATGGTGCAACAAAACCAATTTAGAGGAAGTGCGGTGGAGGATCCTAATGAACACTCAGCCATGTTTTTGGAGATTTATGATACCATCAAAATGAATGGAGTACCCGATTAGACTTTACTTATTTCCATTCTCACTCCGGGACAAAGCTAGGCTATGGTTACAATTTTTTGCACCATATAGCATACCAAGTTGGAATGACTTGACACAAAAATTCCTTGATAAGTACTTTCCACCAAGCAAGACACTTCGACTCAAGAGTGAGATAGCTCAATTCCGCTAACAAGATTTTGAGCCACTATATGAAGCTTGGGAGAGGTTTAAAGATTTTCTAAGAAGGTGTCCTCAACATGGTTATGAGGATTGGCAGTAGGTACAATACTTCTACAATGGTTTGAATGGGTAAACTCAAACCATAATAGATGCTGCCGCACGTGGGACTTTGATGTCTAAGACTGCAAATGAAGCCCATATTTTGCTGGAGGAGATGGCTACTAATGGCTATCAATGGCCTTTCGAGAGGTCTTCTATTAAAAAGGTTTCCAGTGTTCTTGAGATAGATTCATTTACACAATTAGCTGCATAAGTTTCTGCTCTTTCTAACCAAATTGTAGCTTTGACTTCTAATGGAGCTTCTCAAAGAATGGACTCCATGGTATCCACTAACACTTCACTTATGGAAACCAAAGGTAATAAGCAGGTAAACTTTGTCAATAATCATAATTTCATTTTCAAGGGAAATCAACTATCTACTCACTACCATCCCGGGCTTAGAAATGTTGAGAAGATTTCCTATACCAATAATCGAAATGTGCTTCAACCTCCACTGGATTACAACAATCTACCACATCCCAACCCTCAAGTTGGTAAGAAAAAAGCATCTTTGGAGGATTTGATCAACACTTTCATTGGTGAGACAAAAGCCCGATTGAATAAGGATGAAGCAAAGATAGACAACATTGAGACTCAATTGGGGCAGCTAGCTTCAAGTTTAGGAGCTCAAATGAAATCAATGGAGACTCAAAGTGGATAGCTTGCTACTGAAATTAATGCTCAAAAACATAAAGGAAACTTTCCAAGTAATACGGAAATCAATCCAAGGGAGCATTGCAAAGCTATCCAACTTTGAAGTGGAACCAAAATCAAGGGGTTGGAAATGAAAAGTTCAAAAGTTGATGAGCCAATAGCAAGCACTTCAAGTGAAAGTCTTACAGAGGAACAACCAAATGAAGAAGAAATGTAATCAAAAGAACAAACAGGGGATGACAAGTTAAAATCTACTTCTAACTTTGAAACTTCTCAATCTAATGTTCCCATTCCTTTTCCACAGAGATTTCAAAAGAAAAAAATTGATTCACAATTTGCAAAAATTTTGAAAATCTTCAAGAAAATTCATATTAATATTCCTTTTGTAGATGCTCTTGAGCAAATTCCCAACTACGCCAAGTTCATGAAAGATGTGATGTCAAGAAAAAGGCAATTGGTGGAGTTTAAAACCATGAATCTCATAGAGGAGTGTAGTGCCATTTTACAAAAAAAAACTTTCTAAAAAATTAAAGGATCCAGGGAGTTTTGCTATTCCTTGTACTGTAGGAGGATCTTTCTTTGATAAAGCATTATGTGATCTTGGAGCAAACATTAATTTGATGCCACTTTCTATTTTTAGGAAACTAAGAATTGGAGAAGTCAAGCCATCCACTATTACCTTGCAATTTGATACCACCAATACTTGACCAACTGATTGATCAACTTCTAGCATATGTGCCAAAACCTGATCCAATCTTTGCTCGTGTGGATTGGTCCAACAAAGACAATTGTCAAATAGAGAAAATAAATTTAATTCTCAGCCTGTGAAATTAATCCTTAATGGTTTCAACTAATAGTGTATATATTGTGTTGTTTCAACTTTATTTTCCAATAGGTCACATTTCAGGTAATATCTTCTAAACTCTACTTTCCTATCTATTTTCGATATTGGGGACAATATCTCGATTAGGTTGGGGGAGGGGATAGTTGATATCAGGTCTTGTGCGTTCAATGTGTGTTTTTCTAGTTTTTTTTCTTAAAAAAATTCAATTGTGTTTTCTTTTTGGTTCGTACAACCTTGAAAAGGGTGGCAGAGTAAAGGATAACTTTAACACTCTTGAGACATACCTCTATAATTTTTCATTTTTATTTTTGCATAATATAGCAAGTTTGTGAAGTTTTTAACAAAAGTTTGTGAATTGTCAAATTTATTTTTTGAGTCGTAGATGTTTTTCCAACTTCAATGATTAAAATTAAGCATGAATAATGTGGTTTGATTAATGATGGATGTCGTTTTGGACATTGATGTACTTTGGTTAATATATTTTTGTGATAATTATACTCAAATCTTTTTCGACAAATAGTTATGTTATTCGGTATGGAGACAAGCATGTCAAATAGGTAGTTGTTATGCCCTCGCTTTAATCATCACTTGGATTTTCGACATGTAGGGTTTGAGTGTTAAAACTTTTCCTTTTGGTCTATTGAGGCGAACGAACTTGAAAAATGATTAAGGCATTAGGCTTTTTGGCAGCATGGTCAAATGAGCTTGTTCCCCAAGTCATGTTCCAAGTTTAAATCCCCCATAGTAAGCCACTTTAAGCCTTTCAATAAATAAACCTTTCTCTGTGGTAACCATATCTTATTACCTAACGTAAATACGCTATTATCCTACCCTTGTTCTAAAAATGATTTGGAGCTTTAGAGAAATATCATTGACAAGGTGAGCTTACAGAAGAAATTTGGGTTGGAATATGTAAGTGCATATTTTGACATATTTTTATATCAAATCCTTTATACTTTCCTTATTTTATTCTTGTTAATACTAATTTTATTAATATTTTATGTTAGGGAGTCAATAAATAAAAAGAGATAAAAAAAGAGCCAAACTAAAACCAAAGAAAACAACACGTTTCGTGAGTAATTTGTGAGATAATATTTTATTGGATAAAAAAACATCATAATTAGAAGAAAAAGGCCATTTTTTTCTAAATCCATCATGGGTAGATCAAAATATATGCAAGAAATTACTTGGACTTTGCAAGTGATTGTTGGGCTCAAAATAAATATATTTTTAGACTTGTGCAGTTTTCGTATTTTAGGCATAACTTAATTTTCAAAAGCCACATAGACCTGAATCTTACTTCATTTGAAAGCCAAGATATAGAATTACAACGTTTTTGTTGGAAACTTAACCCAATTCAACCTTGATTGTAGCAACAAATTCGTTCAAGTGTGTACTTTGGAAATGACCTATCTATGTTGATACATCTCATTAAATCAAGCATAACTTTCTCCCTTATGGTTGGAATTAGGTGATTTAAGTTGAAAAATGAAATAAAAGATAAATACATAGCTTTCATGTTGATCACATTTCCAAAATCAGTTGATTTCATGTAGAAAAATGTGTGACAAAATTCAGATCTAAAAAGGACATGTGAGTTTAGAGCACATTTAAAGTTAATGTGGAGTGCATTTGCTATGAATTTGGAAATGCCAATTTAGGCAACCTTCTACCATAAGTAGGGGCTCTTGTAGTTTTATTGTTATCTTTCTTTAGGAAAATTTTTCTAATAGTAATTTAAGTTTTCTAGTAATAATAGAAATGTATTCTCTAGTTTTTTTCTATTTTTAGTCTTTTCTACTTTCATTATGTCTTTCTAAATTTCATTTAGTTGAGGAGAAAGGGTGAACCTCTTGACGGAGAAAGAGAAAAAATTATAAAGGTGTATAATGTTCATTTGTGTTGTATTATTATTTTGTGGCGATTCTTGATTTATATATCACCAATGGTAAAATAAATAATTTGGTTTATTTAGCTTATTGTACGATTCTATTATATCGATTGCTAACATAAAACCTTTATTTATTGTGGACAAAAGTGTGCAAAAATACTTAATCTCATAAATAAGTGTTGGCATTAAAACCCTTCTTGTTTAGTGATAATTCTTGATTTATATATTATCAATGTCACAATAAATACTTGGGTTCATTTAGCTTATTGTACGGTTTTATTATACCGACTGCTAATATGAAATATTAATTTATTGTAGACGAAGATGTGCATAAATTTTTGATCCCATAAACAAGTATTAGTGTTAAAGATAATTTGCAAACAGTAAGACAATATCATGATTACCTTAATGCATGAGTTATTTGATAACATCTTCCTGTTAGAACCTTCATTATGTATGGATTCCAATAGTGGTATATAAAAGAGGTAAAAAGAATAAATAATTATTCCTCTATCCAAAACTCAAGAGCGGATCCCTAATTCTCAATACTTTTATTTCTTTGATTTCTTAATTATAGCATAAATTTTTCTTTATAATCTAAACAATATTTAACCCATCTTTTAAGAAATATAAATATAAAAACTTCAAATAACTTTCTTGTGGATCGACCTTGGACTCCCGAAAAATTTATTACTTGACATAACCTGCACTTGGGTTTACAATTTTAAAGTTATAGCAAGTTTTTGGTGCCGTTGTCGGGGAAGGCAAGGTAAGTATTCAGGTTTGTAAATAATTTTCCTTTGTAAATATTGTGTGTTTGTTTTTTTACAGTTATATGTTCATATGGTATCATAATCATAATTCCGTCGTTTAGTTAGAAAGAATTCTAAAATTTGGTTTGGAACATTATTTGAGTCACCTCCACACACTTCCACTATGGTTGAGAAAGAAAGTTTCTAGATTGAAAATGAGAATTAACAAGTACGTACCATGCGTTATTGAATTTATTTTTGAATATTCTAATTCTATTTATATAATAAATACTATTTATTCAACCAAATTGATTAATTAATACGAGTTGATTTTCTGTTATGACAAATTGATGAAACAATAGTCGGTCCAATAGATGCTTTAGCTGCTGCAATAGCTATAACAAAAATTGAGAAAATATCTCCTCTTAATTGACAATTATAAAAACTATCATAAAATGTTACAAAATTGATTTTAACTGGATTTAATATAAGTTCAAGACACATAAGGGCTCTAACCATGTTTTAACTTATGATCAATCCATAGATACCAATAGAAAATAAATAGTCACTCAAAATAAGTGAAATGGCCCCTCCTTAGTGAGATTATATAACAAATGCCCAAATTAAAATATATTTTTGCTATGGGAGCCTGTACAATTATAGAAGGGATGTTTAGTACCAATTTTTATAGTACTATTCGAGGAGTTGATAAGCTAATTTCTGTGGATGTCTATTTGCCAATTTGTCCTCCTAAACCAAAAGCAATTATAGATGCTACAACAAAACTTCATAAGAAAATATCTCGAGAAATCTATGAAGATAGAATTAGGTCTCAACAAGCAAGTCAAATAACTTGCAGCCTCCTCGAAATTCTTTTCATTCTTGTTTCATTTTTCCTCTCAATACAAATAACTTTTGATTCAAGCCAGGTATGATTCCTTTACTTTCTAATTTCTATGGTTTAGACTTTGAAAATCCTTACTTACATCCGAAAGAATTTAATAAAGTATGTGCCACTTTTAAGATCAAACTTGTACAAATGAGATTGTTAAATTCAAATTATTTTCATTTTCTTTAAAAGATAAAGCAAAAACTTGGCTTAACTCCTTAAATCCTAGGTCAGTTGACACTTGGCAACAAATGCAAGTTGAATTTTTGAAAAAGTTCTTTTCAACAAATAAAACTAATGCTTTGAAAAGACGAATTCAAATTTTTTCTCATAATCCTAATAAAGCTTTCTTTCAATGTTGGGAAAGATTTAAAAATTTGTTGAATTCATGTTCATATCATGGTTTTGAAAAATGGCGCTTAATTAGTTTCGTTTATTAGGGTTTAACTTCTGAAATAAAATAATTTGTTGAAACAATGTGTAATGGTGAGTTTTTGATAAAGAACTTGATGAAGCCCTACAATATCTAGACCATTTGCAGAAAATTCTCAATCATGGCATAGTGTTAATTTTTTCAAATGTTCTATTAGATTTAATCTTGCTAAAAGTAATAAATAAAAATATTACCTTAGTCAAGAAGATGATCTAAATGCTAGGATTGCTAGTTTAACTAGAAAAGTTGAGGCCATAGAACTTAAAAAAGTAAAGGAAATCAGATTTGTGTAAGATGAAGAAATTTATAGTATTTATGAACTTGTGGGACACTCCACTAATGAATGCCTAAATATTCCAACACAATCAAATGTGATGAACACATGCAACAAACTTTTTTATTCTTCATATTTTGAAATTCACAATCCACAATTGAGAAATTATCCCAATTTTAGTTGGTGAGATGAGAATCGTGTCCAACCGCTACATTCACAAAAGTTACCAAATATTCCTTCTTATCTAGCTCCACATACAAAATCTCTCGAGGAAATTTTGCAAGAATTTATACATGCACAAAACAACATCAATAATCAGACTTCATAAACCATCAATGGGATTAAAAGTACACTCTCAACATTGACAACCTCTTTGCGTACTCATGAAAAGGATAAATTTCCTACTCAATCTCAACCTAATCCTTCTAGTCAGTGTCAGTTTCTTCTTCTAGTGAAAAATCAATCAAGGAAGCTAATTTGTTCACAACTCTTCAAAATGGAAAAGTTGTTGACAAGATTATTCATCCTAAGGAGAATCCAAAGTCTGTAACCACTCCTAAACCTCTTTTTCTTTATGTATCACCTTTACCTTTTCCAAGCAGTTTAGCAAAGTCTAAGAAAAATGAGCAAGAAAATGAGATCCTTAACACTTTTTGAAAAGTGGAGGTAAATATCCCTCTTTTTTATGTGATCAAGTAGGTGCTTTGATATGTTAAGTTCCTTAAAAAGCTATGGACTAATAAATGGAAGTTGAGGGGGATAAAAATGTGAGTGTGGGGGAGAATGTTTCACCAGTTCTTCAAAGAAAACTTCCTCCAAATTATAAGGATTTGGGCACTTTTGCCATCCTTTATACCATTGGTAAGACCAGATTTGAAAAATGCATGTTAGATTTAGGAGCATCAAAATAATATGCCATATTCTATTTATGCTTCTCTAAATCTATGACCTTTTAAAGAAACTGGTGTTATCATACAATTGATTAATAGATCTAATGCATATTCAATAGGGGTTGTGGAAGATATTCTTCTGCAGGTAAATGAATTAGTTTTCCCTATTGATTGTTATGTTCTTGAGATAGAGGGTGACACTAATCCTACACACATTCTTTTGGGAAGACCATTCATGAAGATAGCCCGAACTAAGATTGATGTTTATGATGACACTTTTACTATAGAGTTTGATGGCGATGTTATAAAATATAATATTTTGAAGCATGAGATACTTAGTGACGTGAATGTTGTTTCTGTAGTTGACATTATTAATCTCGAGTCACAACAAATGCTTGAGTTTAGGGTTAAGGATAGAGTGGAGGTTACTTTATAATATGGAGGATAGAAAGAAAAGAAGTTGGATGTGCAAATGACAGGGGAATATAGAAAATGATGTAATGGGGCTAGATTCGTTAATAAAAAAATCAAGGTATGATGTCTCTTATGTTGAATTATCAATATCTAATGAGATGTTTCTACCTTCTGTGGTGCAGATACCTATAATGGAGCTTAAACTAGTCCCAGACCATTTTAAATATGTCTACTTGGGTGAGAAAAAAATACCGTTAGTTAGCATTGCTAAAGACCTCACTTACATATAAGCAGAAAACTTAATTAGGTGCTTCAAAATTATAAGACGGTGATTAGATAGATGATGGCTTTGTTAGCATATGTTGATGAGTGATGAAGAAGGTAATGTCGGACTAAGGACATCAAACCAAACACTTATTGAGAGGCTACCCAACATTTAGAAAAGAAGACTATGAGAGCCGATAATCACAAATTTATTTTCTCTAACTTTTATTATCTTTTCTTTTTATCCATTTAATTTTTTTTTACTTTTTTCTATTTTATTTTGTCCTAATCAAAAATGTGTGCTAACAATGTGATAGGTAGTATTTTTTTTAATTAGTCATGCAAGACCATATGGTAGTCATCTTTTATCAAAGAAAACCGCTGCAAAGATCTTGCAGTGTAGATTTTATTGACCCACTCTTTCTAAAGATACTTGCACTTTATGCAAAAGTTATAAAAATTATAAAAAGATTAGGATTCTTCCCAATTAAGTGGTAGATAATGGTATTTCGTGGCTATTAAAGTCGGACTTATTAGTTTCCTAAATAACTAATACAAAAACAAAAACGAAGTAAAAAGAAAAAAAAATTACAAGTTTCTTATGAGTGGTTTCTGAAAATTGAGAAGATAAAATCTAATTCATTAAGGATGGACAGAGTAAGAAGTCTCTAGATGATATTTGATTGACTCTTGAGACTCATTTCACTTGCAAGTTCAACTGTATTTGTGTCTTTTGTGGAACCAATTCAGGAAGAAATAGTGAGTTTATAGGGGCAGTTAATAACCTTGGTAGAACTTTAGCAAAAAGAAAAACTTATTTAGTGTAAGGGAGAGACAGTATGGGGTTAATGGGGAGTGTTGCTACTTTTGATCATGACAAGGAGTCGAAGTTTTTCGAGTTATCCCAAAACCTTTAACAATACAGAATATCACAAGTATGACCATCGGAATTTGCTAAAAGTGTCATATATTCAAGACATAATGTCTAACATGTTAAACAATTCAGATGCATTCGTCACTCTATCTGGTGGTTTTGGGATACTGAAAGAATTATTCCAAGTTGTCTCTTAGACACAACTCAACATTCACCAGAAACCTATAGGTTTTCTTAATGTTAATAGCTT
Organism: Paulownia fortunei; assembly: GCA_019321725.1. Taxonomy (NCBI): domain Eukaryota; kingdom Viridiplantae; phylum Streptophyta; class Magnoliopsida; order Lamiales; family Paulowniaceae; genus Paulownia; species Paulownia fortunei. Next base: position 14,754,215 of record CM033107.1, on the reverse strand, counting down.
CTTTAATGGTTTGCTATCTTTTATAGATCATTGTTCGTAAATATTTTGCAAACCGCAAGTGCACGGTGTCAAGTTTTAATATAACAGTGAGTTAAGTATCATATCCATAAGGATAGTAATCAAAAATTACATCAAGTACCGTAGTTTAAATAGTTATAGTTTTATCTAGAAAATCAAGTGATGATTGATAAATAAAGTAGAATAAGATAAAAAATGCAAAGATAAGAGGGAAGTTCTCAGAAGTAATACAACAAACACCTTATTAACAAGAAATTCTAGAGGAATGACTCACCTAATTATCACCTATGGTCTTCCTTCCAAAATATACCAATTCAAGTCAACAACACATGTAAGTTTCAATTTCCTCTCTCGAGTGCCGAATTGACTCTGAATTCCAATATGAATTTCAATATCTTTATAAAAACTCAATAATAAAACTCTATAAAAGTTTAATGAATTCTTCTTTAAATTTTCAAGGGTTTTATAAGCTTCTCAACTCTATGATTCTTAGGTTGTGTTATCCTTATGATCATGTATAATCTTTCCTCTCTTGAGTATCAAATCTCATACATCAACAATCACAATTAATGTCCAAATAATCAAGATGAAATACTAAACAAGATAACACAAACAAGATGAATAACTTGAACTAATATTATTTGGAACTCAAAACATAGGATCAAATAAGGTCACATCATCCTTTAGGAAGAAAAGTTTAGTTCATCATGTGTGAATACAACTTTAAGAAAAACATAAGAAAGAACATGAAAATTGTTCACCGATTTATGAAGTGAGAGAAATGGTTGAATATGTCCTTGTCTCCAAGAATGGCTTCCTTGTTTCCAAGAATGGCTCATTTCTCTCCAAGAATACCTTATTCTGTCCAAAATTCCTTCACCTATCCAAGAATAACTTCTCTCGTCCAAGAATACCATTGGAGGCTCTTTCGGATCCTTAAAAACAGATGTGAGATGCCCTAAAGAGGGTAAAAAGCCTATTTTGCCCCTTTTATCTGCGTAATAGAGCCCAGGCGTTGACTAGAAAGCTAGGTGCTTAACATTATGACCAAAACCAATTTCAGCAGCACCTGCAGCCTCTTTCAATTGATTTTTTTACCTCTTTCGAGATTACAACAATCCACCATATTCCAACCCTCAAGTAGGTGAGAAAAAGGCATCTTTGGAGGATTTGATCAGCATTTTCAATGGTGAGATAAGAGCCCGATTGAACAAGAATGAAGCAAAGATAGACAATATTGAGACTCAATTGGGGCAGCTAGCTTCAAGTTTAGGAGCTCAAATGAAATCAATGGAGACTCAAATTGGATAGCTTGCTACTAAATTTAATACTAAAAAATATAAAGAAAACTTTTCTAGTGATACGGAAATCAATCTAAGGGAACGTTGCAAAGCCATCCAACTTTGAAATGGAACCAAAATCAAGGGGTCAGAAATGAAAAGTTCTTACATTGATGAGCCAATGGAAAGCACTTCGAGTCAAAGTCATATGGAGGAACAATGAAAGAAAGAAGAAAGGCAATCAAATGAACAAATAGGGACTGAGAAGCTAAAATCTACTTCTAACTTTGAAACTTCTAAATTTAATGTTCCCATTCCTTTTCCACAAAGATTTCAAAAGTAAAAAATTGATTCACAATTTCCAAAATTTTTGGAAATCTTCAAGAAAATTCTCTTGAGCAAATGCCCAACTATGCCAATTGCATGAAAGATGTGATGTCAAGAAAAAGGCGATTGGTGGAGTTTGAAACTGTGAATCTCACAGGAGAGTGTAGTGTCATTTTACAGAAAAAGCTTTCTAAAAAATTGAAGGATCCAGGGAGTTTTACTATTCCTTGTACCCTAAGAAGATCTTTTATTGATAAAGTATTATGTGATCTTGGAACAAACATTAATTTAATGCCACTTTCTATTTTAAGGAAACTAGGAATTGGAGAAGTCAAGCTATCCACTATCACCTTGCAATTGACGAATAGGTCTCTCGCCTATCAATCATGTTGTAGAAAAAGGTTTTATTTCACCGTCTGCGAGATAAATTCTCATTTCTGCTCCAACACCTGACCAACTGATTAATCAACTTCTAGCATATATGTTAGAACCTGATCCAACCTTGGCTCGTGTGGATTGGTCCAACAGAGACAATGGCCAAAAATGTAAAATGAATTTGAATCTCAGCCAGTAAAATTTATCGTTAAAGGTTTCAACTGATAGTGTATATATTATGTTGTTTCAACTTTATTTTCCAATAAGTCATATTTCAGGTAATATTTTCTAAACTCTACTGTCCTATCTATTTTCAACATTGGGGACAATGTCTCGATTAGGTTGGAGGAGGGGATAGTTGATATCATGTCTTATGTGTTCAATTTGTATTCTTTTTTTTAAATTCTAGCATATTTTCTTTTAGATCCATTGAAATCATAAAAAATAATGGCAGAGTAAAGGGTAACTTTAACACACTTGAGACGTACCCCTATGTTTTATTTTTTTGGCATAATATGGCAAGTTTGTGAAGTTTTTAATAAAAGTTTGTGAATTGTCAAAAAATATTAAGTTGTAGATGTGCTTCCAACTTCAATGATTAAAATTAAGCATGAATAATGTGGTTTGATTGATGATTGGTGTTGTTTTGGACTTTAATGTTATTCTTTGGTTAATATTTTTTTTTATAATTATACTCAATTTTTTTTGCACAAATAGTTATGTTATTCAGTGTGGAGATAAGGATGTCAAAATAGGTAGTTCTTATGCCCTCACTTTAATTATCACTTGAATTTTTGACATATAGTGGTTGAGTGTAAGAACTTTTTTTTTTTATGTCGAGATAAACGATTGATTGAGTGTCACTTGAAAAATAATTAAGGTATTAGACTGTCTAGTAGCATGGCCAAATCAGTTTGTTCCCCATGTGATGTTCCAAGATAACATATCCCATAGTGAGCCACTTTGAGCCTTTTAATAAATAAGTCTTTTTTTGTGTTAACCATATCTTCTTACTAGCCTAAATACACTATTATTCTACCCTTGTTCTAAAATAATTTGGAGCTTAAGAGACATTTCATTGATAAGATGAGCTTGCAAAAGAAATTTAGATTGGGATAGAAGACAAGTGTAGGGGAGTTTCTCTTCCGAAAAAAAATTGGAAAGTGTTAAAAATATTATGAGTTGCAACTAAAATTGGGATGTTGCAAAATCAATAAGAATGATAAAGATGAGTCCAATTTAATAACAATAGACTACTGTGTTGAAATTTGTGGAGTATGAGAATTCTTCATTGATAAACTCTATGTCTCTAATCCCATGAAGTTTTTAGAACCTTTGTTACATCATATCCTTCTATTTTTTAGCCATATCACAACCTTTTGGCCCTATTACAACCTTTGTTGAAAACTTTTTGATTTTAGGTAGTACCTTCGATGTAGTGGAGATTTGTACCAAATGAAGAACCTATGATGTTTAACTCTTCCATTAGAGATTGGGTGATGGTTTTAGTGAGGTTCTATAGGATTTCACTTGTTTAAAGCATGCATTTGTCACTTTTAACATTAACTATTCACACACATACTTAAGTATGCTTATTGTAGAAATATATTAACTTTTGAATAACTAAGGGTTAGAATCAACATTTGTTTGATTTCATATTCTTATTACTTTGTTACTCTCTGAAAATAATCAAGGTTTCACGTTAGCAGTCAGTATAGTAAAACCGTATAATAAACTAAATAAACCTAATTATTTTTTGTAGACAAAGGTGTGCATAAATACTTAATTCTATAAATAAGTATTGGTGTTAAAACTCTTCTTGTTAATTGGTGATTTTTGATTTATGTATCACCAATGACACAACAAATACTTGAGTTAATTTAGCTTATTGTACGGTTCTACTACACTGACTGCTAATGTAAAATCTTGATTTATTGTAGACAAAGGTGTGCATAAAGATTTAATCCCATAAATAAGTGTTGGCGTTAAAACCCTTTTTGTTTAGTGGTGATTCTTGATTTATGTATCATCAATGGCACAATAAATATTTGGGTTCATTTAGCTTATTGTACGGTTCTACTACATTGACTGCTAACGTGAAATCTTGATTTGTTGTAGGCAAAGGTGTGCATAAATACTTGATTCCATAAACAATTATTGGTGTTAAAAGATAATTTTCAAACAGTAAGATAATATCATGATTATCTTAATGCATGAGTTATTTGATAGTATCTTTCCATTGAAACCTTCATTATGTATGGATTTCAATAGTGGCATTTAAAAGAGGTAAAAAGAATGAATAATTGTTGTAGCATAAATTTGATTTCTCAATACTTTTACTAGTTATGTATGGATCATCAGTACTTTTACTATTTTAATTTCTTAGTTATAACATAATTTTTTTTATAATCTAAACCACATTCTGCTTATCTTTTAAGAAATATAAACCCAAAAACTTCAAACAACTTCCCTATGAATCGTCCTCGTACTAAAAAAAAATTATTACTTTACACAATCTGCACTTGAGTTTGCAACCTTAAAGTTGTAGCATAATAGAAGATAAGTATGGGGGAGTGAATAATATTTGTAACTTATGAATAATAATAATTATTTTGATTATTTAATTAATTAATTAATCCGCTTGAAATTAACTTCTTAATTTGAAGAACTTTACAAGTTTTGGGAAACACCTAGCAAGTGTATCATGACTACCTAAACTTAGGTAAAATTACGAGTGAACCTATTTCAATTACAAGTTTCATACATGTAAGGTCTTTTCGTCAACTATGATTGAGTTTAGGGCATGAATTAATAGTCAAAACTATAATTCCTCAATTAACTATGATTCCATTTTAAGTTGCAATGACTCATGACGAATCACTAGAAAACTCTCATCTAACATTTATTTTGCCTTGGCCAAGGACTTCTGAGTCATGTACTATGAAAACATAGGAGATTCACTTGTTCTGCCAGACAAGTGACAGATCTTTTGTTGGCCACTCATTAACCTCCATACATATCAATGCAACATCCAACATACCCTCATTGTGATTGTCAGGCAATCAGAAGATACATCAAAATAGAACACGACATGCACAAGGCTACCATGGTGCCTCAAGTCTAAAGACTAATTGTATGCTATCGTAACAAGAAAATTCTTATTTCGACAAATAAGTTTCCAATTAAGAATTTTCAATGGGTCAGTTCAGTATACTTATTCCCTAACAAGTACCCGCATACATGCACTAGCGTCACTACGCCAATGTCCATGGAATGAGACATTCTCCTTATGCGAGTATACATCGTATGCGTAAGTCTATTGGGCTATTCGATGTCCCATCTCAAAAAGCCTTCGACTCGAAACTAATTTAAGAGCAAAATCATGGAGACATATTCCATGATCACCACCATATGTGTGACCATGTCCGGTAGCTAAGTTTGGTCTAGGGATTTTATCTAATTACAATAAGCAATTAAAATTTGCCTATTTTATTAATATGATTTGAAAAAGAATATATTTTTACAAATACAAGAGTATAAAAGACGTCCTATATAACTGGCGCACTGTGCACTACTCTAATAGGAGAGTGCACTTTTTATAGAAGGTAAGGGAAAAAGAAGGAACACAATCTTGGTAGGGCGAGTGTAAGCCGTTGATTGAGCTCAGCTCGAGTGACATGTGGATGTCAAGATTTGTTTTGTCAGTTGAAGGGACAACTATTAAATAGTACTATAATGAGCAAACATTTTTGAAAATTAATGATGGGTGCAAAATTCGAAAGAGGGTAGGAGTTGATGTGATGATTGTAGGGTTGAGGCATAATGTCCATATCAACCCTAATCCCTAAGTTGGCTTAAGTAAAGGATTTGGTGATAGGGTTTAGTAGCTTGGGAAGAGTGGTCTCTTACTCTATCTGGCCTAACTATTGGTTCAGATAAAGTGGGGAACTAGATGATGTAGTTGTTGGGTTCGCGCGATCCCGGAAAACGTATACGCAGTGGAATTTAAAATTTTTCAAAAACATAAATATACATTACATCACATGTAATTAAAATGAATCCCGGAACCCTTTCGCGATTACTCAGTTGTGCGTTTTCTGATAGTTAAAGTAAGAAAGTTTCAGAAACTCTTATATTGATTTGCACTCCGGCTGATGTAGGGATTGAAACGATTCAAATCGTTATTTTTGAATGAAAGTATCTCCATGTTCTTCAATTCAAAACCCCTTTAATTGAAATCTGATTCGCTTCTAGGATCCCAAATATTATCTCTCTAATGGTATCCACACATTGGATGCCCACTCACAACCGAATCCTATGCTAGTAGTTTTCAATTCGATAATTCTATCCCAAAATAATTTTGTTTGGAACAAGAACACACTAACAATTAGTGTTTTAGGTGTTTAATTTAATTCTTAATTCAACAATTAAATCAAGAATTAAACTAGATAAAAGGTTGGTGAACTTTTGGAGATTGAAAGGATATGAGGGACGAATTTTTGGGGATGAAAGAAAAACTATTTTTCTTCTAAAAAATCTGCAATTAAAATCCCCATAAAAATATCCAAGAAGATTGTCAATCAAGACTATCACAAGTTCTTTCTATATAGGACTCTTCTTCCTTTCTTATCTCCAACTCTTTTGGTAAGTTTCCCTATCCATAAGTACTTTCCTTTTCCTTATTATCTCATAGAAATTGAATTCCCAATTCAACTTTCTCTAGGAATTAGATTCCCAATCCAATTTCCTAATGGGCTTCCTACAAGCCCACACCTAATGGGCCTAGGCCTAAGTAATCAATTAGGCTCTACTTTAATTGATCCAATCAATTAAATTAATTCATTAATTCCAAGAACCCACAAGACATGGGAAACATCTAGCAATGCATCATGACTCCTAGTCTAAGGTGAATGTGCGAACCTATTTCAATTACGAATACCATGCAAGTACGGTCCTTCCGTCATTTAATCTTCCAATTGAGCCTAGGGTATGGATATTGAGTCGAAACCCTATTAACTCAATAACTATGTTTTCATTCCTAGTAGTTTGACTCGATGATGAATAATTAGAAAACCCACGTCTAATTTTCATCCAACCTTGGCCAAGGATTTTAGAGTCATGTACAGTGGAACACATAGGAGATTCACCTATTCATCTAGATAGGTGACGGATCCTTTGTTGGCCACTCATTAATCTCCATACATGAAGATGTTACACCCAATATAAACCCCTTGTGATTGTCATGCAATTGAAAAATACATCAAAGTACAACATGTCATGCACAAGGCTACCATGGTGCCTCAAGTCCAAGGACTAATTTTTGCACTATCATAATGAGAAAATTCCCATTCGACAATAGAATATTTTCAATTGGGAATTTTCAGGTGGGGTTGTTCAGTGTACTTGTTCACAACAAGCACCCGCATACATGCACTAGTGTCTCCACACCAATACCTATGGAACGAGGCATCCTCCTTTCGAGCCTGCATCATATGCGTAAGTTTCAACGGGATCAATGATGTCCCATCTCATTAATCCTTAACTTGGAACGTTTTAAGATCACAGCCTTAGAGGCATATTCCACGATCACCATCATATGCACAACCGTGCCCCATAGCTATGTGTGATCTAAGGACTTTATCTAATTCTTATGATGAATTTAAGATAAAGATTGTCATTTAAATGATATTAATATAAATAAGAATGATTCGCAAGAGTATAAGAACAGCTAGAATAATTGACACACCGGGCACTACTCTAACAATCTCCCACTTGCCCTAGAGATAATTGCCCTCGTATTAAAGCCCATATTCTGAAGATATCCTTCAAATACTTATCTAAAGGGTTAAAACAGTAGGTCTGCTATATTTTCTGGCGAGGCAAATCTTTCCACGCTGATTTTGCCTCTACCAATGATTTTCATAACTAGGGTATCGCTAATCTATTTCTGCTTAGATCCTTTGATGAGACATTGGCTTCTTTGCTTGTGCAATAGCCCCCATTGTTATCGCAGTACTCCAGTACTCAATCAACAATGGTTGGAACTACATCTAACATTTAGATTAAGTTCCTTATCCAAACAATCCATTTTTGCAGCATCGTATGCCAAGATATATTCAATCATGGTGGTGGAATCCACGGTTGTTACAAGCTTGGAACTCTTTCCAACTAACCGTCCTTCCATTTAAAATGAACATGAATTTAGACATAGAATTCAAGTCATCTACTTTAGACTAAAAACTAGATGAAGCATCTAAGATTTAGTTCTCCATAACCGAACTCCAAAAAGAAATCCTTAGTGCTTCATAAGTACTAAAGATCATCTTTACGGCTTTATGCTTTTTCGCATCAAATTGATTGATATTTTGCTCGTAACACTTAGAGCATTTCTAATATTAAATCATGTACATAGATTTGCATATTTTATGCTTTCTTTCAAGGATGTATAAAATATGTGAGTCATTATTTCTCTTTCATTCAAAAGTCTTTGGGACGAGGACTTCGAAAGAAAAATCCCATGACTCATAAACAAGAATCTCTCCTAGGATTCTTTCATGCTAAACCCTTTTAGCATCTAATCTATGTACTTGGATTTAGGATAGTCCAAGCATCCTTTCAGATATCTCCATAAATCTCAATCCTCAATCCTCAATCCCCAAGATGCTTATCCCAAATCTCTCTTGGAGAACTTTGTAGATGACAAGTCTCAGTTGACTACAATATTTCTACATCATCTCTATGAGTAAAATGTCATCAACGTAAAACACAACAATCATCACCATACTCCCACTAACCCTCTTGTACACATATAGCTCATTCGCATTCCTAAGGAAATCAAACCATTTGATTGCTTTAGAGAATCGAATGTTCCACATTTGAAAAATTTATTTTGAGTTCTTAATAGATCTCTAAAGCTCGCAAACTTTTTGCTTGCGTTTGTTTGATATGAAGACCTCAGACCGCTTAACTTATATCCTTTTCTCAATACCCCTATTGAGAAATACAGTCTTCATATCCCTTTGCCATATTTAGTAGTCGTAATACGTAGATATAACTAGTATACTCTAAATGGACTTTAGCATCACGTCTGATAAAAAGTATCCTCAATAGTCAACACCTTGACTATAAGCATAACACTTTGCTACCTTTATAGGTCACCACCTCTCCATATTCTTCAATTTATATTTGTAGACCCGTTTGCAGCTAATGGGAACCATTCCCACTAATGGGCCCACCAAGGTCAAACATTGTTAGAGTACATAGAGTCCATTTTGAATTGCATGGCATTTTCCAATTTCCGAATTGATGTCATACATCTTTACTCCTTATGTAAATCAATATTTAAAAAGGAGATCCTCCTTGCTGCTCTCTAGCAAGAGACTCTTATCGTATAAGTAGCCCCAAGATCCTTTTAGATCTCTTTGGAGGTTGTGTACTAGAAGTTTTAGTAATTTGTTCATACACCATTGCCACTTGTGAGACAAACTGTGGTTCTTGAACTGTTTCAAGTTCTATGATCTAGCAATTTCTTTATCTATAGAAATTCCTTCTTCTCAAGAAGGTGGTGTCCCTAGAAAACAAACTATTTTGTTATTAGGAACGTTAGAAATGGTATTCTTTAGATTCATTTAGATACCCCACAAATTTGCATAGGCTGGATTCATATCCATCTTATCTCCCACTAACTACTTTAAAGAAGCAGGCCCATTTATACCCTTAGGTATATATACGAGGGGTCTTTTACCACATCATATCACATATGATGTTTTTGAGCACCAATTTAGATGATATCCTTACTTGATAAGAATATCATTGATTCTAGGGTGAATTCCCAGAATGAATGAGGAAAAAAGTAAAACTCAACTTGGATTCACTTAAAGTGAGAATCTAATTCTCCATTAGATAATCAAGAACTTACCACCTTAGTATTCTCTTCATCGATCACATCGATTGATTTAATACTTTGGCTGATTTAATTCTCTACTTCATGTCTAAATTCTTTGAACCCTTCAAAGGATCTTAGAATAATGAAGTAAGAATAGTTCGCTTGTACACTAACATTTAGTGGACTGCTTACATTCCTTTGGATCATATCCAAGGCATGGTTTTCTCTATTTGTCCCACAAATGGTGATTTGGTCATGTTTTCCTAAAGATAAGATTTACAAGTTGGCACCTCATGCAAGTCCAAAAGGTCAAGCAAATGTCCCATCTTTTGAACTCTTTCTTTAGAGATATGACCTAATCTAGCTAACCACAAGTATGCACTGTTTTGATTATCTAATTTTTAGATTACTTTGTTGATTATGTAGCATGGAATGTTGGGATTGTATATTTCATTTGTCAATGTAGCAAAGATAATTAACTAATATTATCCTAATTCCATCCAGAGTTAAGTGCATCATTCCTATAGCCAATAAAGCAACACTTACTTTATTCTCAAGCTTAAGGATCGTCCTTTATCTTAGTCTCCATTTTTCTTGTCATCCACTGCAACCCCTTGCAAAGATGGGATCATATTCGATATCCAATATCCAAGAAAAAATTTATCATCCTTAATGGTTGATATCAACAATGTATAAACTTGAATTAGAACCCCTTCTAATTCAACTAAGCAAGTCAATACTTGTGTTTCCTCTTTCTATGCCCTAAATATCCACAATGGTGACAAACATCTATATTGAGCTTGTAAGTTTGTCTATTTGTCTAGATTATCCTATGTGGAATTACTAGTAATAACCATTATCCTATGCGAGGCAGAAATTTAAGCATTCATTCAATTAATATCTATTTATGATATGGTCTTTAATCATAAATGTCTCCCACTATTTTATTCAAATCCCATTACCCTCTAAATGGAAATTCGAGAAATCTAATTTCTTAGTGGGCTTGAAGTCCAACTAGCCTTGCCATACACCCCAATTTTATGAGTCTATACAACAAAACTAAAAGGTAGCTAACAATATTAGCAATTGCATCCCCATGCAACCCTCAAGCTATTTTGCCTCACCTCTTCCCATACACCCCAATTTTATGAGCCCATATGGTACTAAGTGTCAAATATTACCCATCAAACATCCATGTAGATGGAGCATCTAAATGTCCCACGACTCATGGCCAACAATAAAGACGAGTTCACCCCATGGGTATCTCAATGCTTAGTAGTGGTCACACCTTGCCTACACTTAGCACATCCCACGACTCATGGCCAACGGACTAAATGTGGTAGCGTATCGACATGCCACTACTTTTGATGGAAGGCATGGATGATTGGGTCCTACCTAATATTGCCCATTTATGCTTGATATCGAACTAATAAAGGTTCTCAACTTGAAATATTTTCAAGTGAGGGTCATACTAGATTTATTATACAAGGTCTCATCATTTTCTTTTCTTGTTTATTTAATGTTCACTATCTTAAAGATGACAAGCATACATCATAAGGAAGCATTAAATAAACATAACATGTATCACATACATCCTAAAATAAATAGACAATTATGAGCCTTTAATCCTATGTGATCCACTTGAACCAAAGTGGATCTAGGTCAATCTAAGGGTGATAATTAAAATGCAAATAGACCTATCTATTACATAAATATATCTCATACATTCATGGGCCTTGTTTCTTCATTTTTCCTCCATCTTCATTCAATGTTCTTGTAATGTCCGCCAAATTACAAAAAGATTAACCTTACCACCTAATTCTACTCTCATTACATTTGCTAAAACTACAAGAAACCTTGGAACAATTCCAAGGGGAGATACATAGAAGGCAGATAGAAGTACATCAAGAATAAAATAGAGAAAGGTGAGACTCGCAGGCCTCATTTTAATTAAAACTCAAAAATAACCAATTATGCATAAAATTAAACCAATCACATTGGCCTAGGCTCCATGATCATCCAACTACCATGCTTAACATAAATCATCACATGATAATGAAAACATATAAATTTACCGATTATGTTATGTGCAATTTCTTTCAAATTTGGGATTTTTATGAAAAAAAAATTTCAAAAATTAAAATTAACATTTAATTTTAAAATAAAAAATCATAAACTTCACGTAACAATTACGTAACGAGGCGGGATGGACAACAGTTCAACAAGGCTGCTGCCGTCGAGTGGCTGGGCAGACCACCCTCGGGCGGCTGGGCGCCCACACGTCGGGTGGCTGGGCGCCCGCACGTCGGGTGACGACTGGCCATCCGACGCCCGCACGTCGGGTGCCGCTGCCCACCCGACGTGTGGCTGGGCGCCCGCCTGTCGGGTGGCTGGCAGCCCACCCGACGTCACACGTCGGGTGGCTTGGAGCCTGCACGTCGTGTGCCAGCGGTAGCCCACCCAACGTCACACGTCGAGTGGCGGGGCGCCCGCACTCCGGGTGCCAGCGGGCGACCCGGTGCCCGATGTCGGGTGGCCGACAGCCCACCCGGCGTCACACATCAGGTGGCTGGGAGCCCGCACGTCGGGTGCCATCGGGCGACCCGGCAGCCTACCCGACTTCACACGTTGGGTGACTGGGCGCCCGCGCGCGGGTGACTGGCAACCCACCCGACATTACACGTTGGGTCGTCGGCACTCTAATTTTTTTAAATTTTTTTTAATGTCCAAGAATTCAAGATTTTCACAAAATTTTGATTTCATAGTTTCTTGATCTCATCAAGAAATTTTGAAAAACTTGATAAAAACTAATTTTCTTGATCAATAAATCAACTTATTTGAATTTTTTTTATTTCTTGCCACGTTTCAAGAAATTCAAGATTTCACAAATCTTGAAATTTTTGGATCAAGAATTCATAGATCTTGAAATTCTTCAAAATCAAGAAATCCAATTTCTTAACTTATCTCAGTTCTTAAAACGTTTTAACATTTAAAACGATTAATAATATTAATCCCAAACAAAGAAATTAATTGATTCAAAACCAATCACACATGTAAATATTTAATCTATCACATATATTAAATAAACATAATCAAAAAGTATCAGAAACGCACGAACCTGGGCTCTGATACCATTATTGGGTTCGCGCGATCCCGAAAAACGTATACACAGCGGAATTTAAAATTTTTCAAAAACATAAATATACATTACATCACATGTAATTAAAACGAATCCCAGAACCCTTTCGCGATTACTCAGTTGTGCGTTTTCTGATAGTTAAAGTAAGAAAGTTTCAGAAACTCTTGCATTGATTTGCACTCCGGCTGATATAGGGATTGAAACGATTCAAATCGTTATCCCTGAATGAAAGTATCTCCATGTTCTTCAATTCAAAATCCCTTTAATTGAAATCTGATTCACTTCTAGGATCCCAAATGTTATTCCTCTAACAGTATCCACACCTTGGATGCCCACTCGCAACCGAATCCTATGCTAGTAGTTTTCGATTCGATAATTCTATCCCAAAATAATTTTATTTGGAACAAGAACACACTAACAATTAGTGTTTTAGGTATTTAATTTAATTCTTAATTCAACAATTAAATCAAGAATTAAACTAGATAAAAGGTTGGTGAACTTTTGGAGATTGAAAGGATAGGAGGGACGAATTTTTGGGGATGAAAGAAAAACTATTTTTCTTCTAAAAAATCTGCAATTAAAATCCCCATAAAAATTATCCAAGAAGATTGTCAATCAAGACTATCACAAGTTCTTTCTATATAGGACTCTTCTTCCTTTCTTATCTCCAACTCTTTTGGTAAGTTTCCCTATCCCATAAGGACTTTCCTTTTTCCTTATTATCTCATAGAAATTGAATTCTCAATTCAACTTTCTCTAGGAATTGGATTCCCAATCCAATTTCCTAATGAGCTTCCTACAAGCCCACACCTAATGGGCCTAGGCTTAAGTAATCAATTAGGCTCTACTTTAATTGATCCAATCAATTAAATTAATTCATTTAATTAATTAGGCTCATCTTACTTAATTGATCCAATCAATTAATTAAATATTTCAATTGGGCTTCCTAATCCAATTAGGTCCAATCAATTAATTTAATTAATTAATTGAATTAATTCCACACTTGAATTAATTTAACCCCATTAATTAATCATATTAATTAATTTAATCCAACACTTAGATTAATTTCTAGACTAGAAATGGACTTGTCCAAGTTTTGTGTGTGACCCCTTAGGTTCACTTTAAACTAGTCGTGGGCTCACAAGTCTTGTGACTTAGTTGAACAATTAATTGTTCTGATTAATTAATCCAATTAATTAATTCTCTTGAAATTAACTCATTAATTCCAAGAACCTACAAGACATGGGAAGCATCTAGCAATGCATCATGACTCCTAGTCTAAGGTGAATGTGCGAACCTATTTCAATTACGAATACCATGTAAGTACAGTCCTTCCGTCATCTAATCTCCCGATTGAGCCTAGGGCATGGATATTGAGTTGAAACCCTATTAACTCAATAACTATGTTTCCATTCCTAGTAGTTTGACTCGATGATAAATAATTAGAAAACCCCACGTCTAATTTTCATCCAACCTTGACCAAGGATTTTAGAGTCAAGTACAGTGGAACACATAGGAGATTCACCTATTCATCTAGATAGGTGACGGATCCTTTGTTGGCCACTCATTAATCTCCATACATGAAGATGTTACACCCAATATAAACCCCTTGTGATTGTCATGCAATCGGGAAATACATCAAAGTACAACATGTCATACACAAGGTTACCATGGTGCCTCAAGTCCAAGGACTAATTCTTGCACTATCATAACGAGAAAATTCTCATTCGACAATAGAATATTTTCAATTGGAAATTTTCAGGTGGGGTTGTTCAGTGTACTTGTTCCCAACAAGCACCCACATACATGCACTAGTGTCTCCACACCAATACCTATGTAACGAGGTATCCTTCTTTCGAGCCTGCATCGTATGCGCAAGTTTCAACGAGATCAATGATGTCCCATCTCATTAATCCTTAACTTGGAACGTTTTAAGATCACAGCCTTAGAGACATATTCCACGATCACCATCATATGCTCAACCATGCCCTATAGTTATGTGTGATCTAAGGACTTTATCTAATTCTTATGATGAATTTAAGATAAAAATTGCCATTTAAATGATATTAATATAAATAAGAATGATTCACAAGAGTATAAGAACGGGCAAAATAATTGACACGTCGGGCACTACTCTAACAGTAGTCTAAGTCTAGCTTGGATGGTTGGGCTTAGTGGATTTGGGCCATCATGCTAAGTATTGGGCTTGCACATTTAGCTCAGCCTAATGAGTTGTCAAGTAGTTGTAATTGTTTGGTTGGCCGAGCTGAGCAAGAGTAGGTTGAGTCGAAGTAGCATATGATTGTAGCCGAGCTGAACGACTCGAGTAGTAGTAGACTGTGATAATTGAATAGTATCTGGGCTGAGTTGTTTCTAAGTCAACTTAGGTTTATTAGTTAGGTCAAGTCCGAGTAGTCGGACCTGAGCTAACCTAAATGGGTTTGATTTGATACGCTCTTTCTTGGAAGAGCTGTAGACTTGAAACTTGGTAGTCTTTTAGAATCCTATTATAATTCTATTTATTGAGCAGATATGAAAAAAAGAATCCTATCTTAAATAAACTACTTAATTAACAGATAACTTGCCTTTTGAAGTTTATCCAAGAAAGGTAACAAATTTCTTTTTTTATTTAATTACCTTGCTATCTTGACTACTATATAACGGCTTCATGATTCTTGACATATGTTTTATATTATGCACTTTATATTCCAGCTCCCTCAATTCTCATCTTATTCTCAAAAGATTTTACTGACTTAAGTATCGAAAATTTTTCGTTGGGCAACCCCCAACACCCATAACCTCCTTCTTTTGCAGTTTCTTTTGAACGTGGATTGAATGATTGAAGGTCTTGATTTGAAATTTTTTGGTACGTACAATTATTGTACGCATCACTAATGGATCAATAATGTTTGGACAAAAGGAATAGAACTTCTACCTCTAATAATCATTGTGGATTTATACACTTCATTGTTGACCTATTTATTTTCTCAAATGTTTTTATAATTTAGTTATATATTTTTTTGGTCATCTATTTTGTATTTGTTGGAAAACTAATATTTCATATCGATATCACCCATAATCACATAATGAATATGAATATCACATAGTAGGGAGTGGATCTAGTATACCTATATGCAATGGAATTATATCGATCTATGTATTCAGAATTAAACTCGAATACTAGCATCTTAATAGTATCACGAACATGTCATCAATCTTCATGCTCTGAATCACAAATCACGAATAAGTCTTTGTTCATGGTAGAGTTATTTACGTAATTATACACTTCAAATCCATACTGTTTTGTAGGGAGAAATTTTGTCTAGAAATAAATTATGAGAGAGTTTGAGAGTATACATTATTTGTGTATATTCCATTAGGATAGGAATTTATATATTTACATGTATATGTATATATCTCTTCCTACACAAGGAAGAATCTCATATCAATTAGAAATTCTAGTTCCATCCAAAATATGGAATAAGCATCCAACTCAAATATGGATGCTAATTGAGTCATGAATCTAAAATCCGACCCAATTTTCAATAATATCTTTACTATATTCAACAATTTATCTTGTGCAAACTTTCATATAGTATTGCATATAACATAATTTTTTGATTTGAGACAAATTTATTGTCTTTTGACATTTAAAATAAATCATTTTTCAGTTGTTACTTTTAGCCTTTTTTAAAAATGAACTTTTTTATTTACTAAAAAGCCATACAAAGCGCAAAATTTTATGCTGGTTGTATGACTATATATGTCATTGCACAAGAAAGAAAATTCCAGTATATTATAGATTAGTTCCTAATTCATTTTGAAATTTAAAATCCTACACAAATATAGATGTTTAATTGAGTTGCTGGTCCAAGATGCACCCCAGGCGTCAACATTTCCCATAAAAATATTGCATTAACAAACTTTCTTTCGAATTCGTTTAGCAAACCTAAAAGCTAGTCATTTTGTTTCTTTTTTTCCTAAAAGCCGATCTAAAAGCTACAAGAGGAAGGAGAGTCAAAAATTAGCCAAGTCTTGTTTGAATCCAAGCAAAAAAAAATTAAAATGTAAAATGAAAATGTATTTGGTTTTATGTATTTTTATGTAGCAAAAGACGTGCAAATATGGTTGATTTTAATATTTTCAGAAATACAAAGTTAAATGTGATAATATTTTTTTGAATTTAGTTATCATAGGTTGTGAGTTCCATTACTTGCTTCATGTTGTATAAGTCACATTATGTTGATATGAGAAATAACTTTTTTTTAAGATTACATTATTTTCTTTATGTGACATTTTTTATCATGCGATGCTAGAAAAGAAATTATTATTTAATTAACTAGTTAATTTAAATTAATATAAAATCACATCAAACATTAATTATGTAGATCCTACTTTAACTAAATAGGTGTAATAACTTTGAAAATACATTGAAAATTGCTATTCTCAATTTCTAATTTTGATTCAGACATAAAAAGTAAGTATAATTTTGATTAAGAACAAAATTAAAACAAATATATTCTCGATAATTAAATAGTAAAAAATGCCAAAAAAATAACCTTTAAAAATGAAACCAAACCAAGGGACTCCATCTCGATCCATCAATGCTAGTAGCCTAATACATAAAGACAAAATATATAATTGAAATACAAGTACTAATATGATTTTATTAGCATTCAATGAAAAATTGGTCAAACGAATAAAATCAGAGATACATAATAAATGAAAGGGAAAGAAAGGGTTATAACACATCTTGGAAGTTGGAAGCCGGCACCTAAAGGTCAACAGTGCCGGCCAACGATTGATGTATTTTATTATAATTACATTTTTATTTACTATCAAACATGTGCCGTTTACGAAAAGGTTTCAAAGATTATTTGTTAATTTTTATTTTTTTTTTATAACCCAGATTCCTAGCTTGCAGACTAATTCTGGACCTTCTAGACATCTGTCCCTAGCACCTAGGAGGGGGTAAATCGTGTGATATGCCTCAACCAACACCCAGGTTCCCAACAAGAACTGTACACTTCTGCGCACAAGGAGCCCAACCCACAGTGATCGCTCGAGACACCTCAGTCGCAGGATCCCACTGACAGCCCAGTGATTGCTTCATACTGAAATGCATCCGCAGGTTCCCACCAGGATTCGAACCCCCACCCTGCCGCTGGAAGCAAGTCCAAGTCAATTGTTCCGCCAGTTGAGCTGTGCCCCGGGGGAAAATTATTTGTTAATTTTGGATATACAATAGTTCTGTTTGTTTGTCAGGGAAAATTTTAATTGAAAATCTGATTATCTGAGATCAAACAGTGTTTTATTATGCTTAATTGGATTCAAGGGAATAAAAGTAAATCGTCAAAATTAAAAATCTCACACCAAAAATTTACGAATATACTAATTTTAATGAGGTATTGTGATAATTTTCCCAATATTAATATTTTACAAGACTTTTTTTTCCACAGTTGTGAAATGTTATTTTTAAGCTAAGCTACCACACAAACGGCTAATCCATCACAGTTCCACTAATAAGCTACTAAAAGTGAAGCCACTGGTTCAAGGACTACTATTAAAAATGAGTTCAAACTCGTAATCTCCTTATTGGAAGCAATGGTCCATACCAACTTGGCTACCACCTTGGTGGTTTCTTACCATATAATCCCACTATCTCAAATTTATCAATTTTATTTTCTTTTTTTAACCTCCCAAAAAGTAAGGTTTTATTTTTTAAATAATTTTTTTTAGAAATTCTATTATCAAAAGTAATGATATAACACTATTAATCAATTGATACTTTTAAAAATAATAATATAAATATTTATAAAAAATTAATTTTTCAACTTTCATCTAAAGTTTCTATGTCCAATTTGACTGGATACTTAAGAATGGGATGAAGGGATATATACCTATATAATCATATATATGAATATTATTGTATTAAGTATGAAATTATTGTATTGTTAATGTCATGCGTACATATTTAAGCATAAAACAAATCATATTAAATTTCCTAAAGTATGATTAATCACTTAAAATTACTTAAGTATTAATATTACTTATTGAAAACAATTTTGTCAGTAAACCATAATTATTATCTATAACAATTGGTATAATAATTACTAATAACTAAATTATCAATTAAATTTCTTGATTAAAAATGTATCAGTATAAGTAATAACACTTATATTATTAACTCATAAAATTATTACAAAATACTAAACTAATTATCATATAATTAAGTTTTATCTATGGTAATCAATTATTTATTTTAATTAATTGATTAGCATATTATCATATATTGATATATTGATATTTGTTTAGTGTAATTACGTAAATTTTATTTGGTATATTCTATATATGTATTTGATACATATTTATAAGAAATTATTTAATACATACATATATATATATATATATAGAGAGAGAGAGAGAGAGAGAGAGAGAGGGAGAGAGAGAAAGAGAAAGAGAGAGAAATAACATTTTGTCAAATGACCTTAGTATAGATAGTTTTATTATTGTCCATACCCGAATCGAACACCAAGAAATATGTGACATTTCGTGGTTCATATCTCTGGTGTAATCTAAATATCACAAACTTAAATTATTAGTTATTATATTACCGGTTAGCAGATTACCAATTTATATAACATGCCAAAAAACGGGGTAATCGAATTCAACTCAATAATAACACGAATGTATTTTGATTCACATGTTAAGGAGAAAGATTTTTTTTTGTGATTACATAGATTGTCAGCATCCACAATTTTTAATAGAGTAATGGTGTATATCGACTCTAATATATTCATCATTTTATCATCTTCCATTATTTTGAAAAAAAATAAAATTGATCAATATATTTTCAAAAATTTCACACAATGGATCTTTCCCTTAATAAAAAAGAATACTATTATTATTATTAGAGGTGATGATATTTTGATATAATAGATAAATATTGGAACCACATCACAAGATACTCTATGTGAATGCTCTAATAACATGCAACTAAATTTCAACGCAAAACACAGAAGAATTCAATGACAAAGCTATTCAGTGTTGGTGTCAGTAATATAGTTACTCGATCTTGCTAAATCGATGAAACGGCTGAGCTGCTTTAAAGATGAACATCCTTTTAGGGACGATATGAACTCAAAACATTTGTTCAAAAAATGTATTTGGTTCTTTCTGTCTTATGAATGCGACATTTAATAAAGAAAAGATTGGCCAACATTGCAGTTATCAAAAGTAACCCATATATCACTCTTTCTCTCTCTCCAGCCAATTCCAAGTCCAAATCTTTCAGCTGGTTAATGTCCCGCTACAAAGAAAATGAAAACAAGTGCTTGGAGAGTCAACGTCTGATGGGTTGTTTTTCTTTTTTTCCCAACCTGTTGAACATAAAAACCATGATCGTTTATTGTGTGATAAAATAAAGGTGTATATTCCACACCAACTTAGATGGATGAAGGCCAAACAAGACTTGCCTTTCTGTGCTGCTGCTTCTTCTCTATACTGTTGGCTTGTGATGCCGTGGACACCATCTTTCCTGATGAACCTCTCCCGGATGGAAAATATGTTGTTTCATCTGGTGGAACCTTTGAGATGGGATTTTTCAGCCCAGATAGTTCCAGGAATCGCTTCTTTGGAATATGGTACAAGATCATTTCTACAGGCACTGTGGTATGGGTGGGTAATAGAGATTTCCCTCTGAATGATACTTCTGGAACTTTACAGCTTTCAAAAGATGGAAATCTGATAGTCCTCAACAGCAGCAGCAGCAGTAGTGTTGTATGGTCTTCCAATGCCAGTTCCACCACTCAGAATCCAGTGGCACAGCTTCTGGAATCAGGGAATCTTGTTGTAAGAGATGCAAGCGACGAAAATCCTGAAAATTACCTGTGGCAGAGTTTTGATCATCCGTCTGAGACAGCTTTGCCCGGAATGAAAATGGGCAAGAATTTAGTTACTGGCCTTGACAGAGTTTTAAAGTCGTGGAAGAGTAGTAATGACCCTTCTACGGGAAATTACTCTTTCCTGATTGATTCAAGTGGATTTCCTCAACTATTCTTGATGGGTAGTGGCTCTGTTGAACGATTTCGGTCTGGACCCTGGAATGGGGAAAGGTTTAGTGGCTCACCTGGCTTAAAGCCGAATCCCATTTATACGTTTGAATTCATGTTTAATCATGAGGAGATATACTACAGCTTCCAGCTGATCAACTCCTCTGTTTTCTCCAGGCTGGTACTGAATCCCAATGGGGTTCTGCAGCGATTCACATGGAATTATCGAAATCAGGTTTGGACTACTTTGATCAATGCACCGGCTGATAACTGTGATTACTACGGTCTTTGTGGTGGTTATGGTAGTTGTGACATCGGTAACAATCCAGTTTGTAGTTGTTTGGATAAATTTAAGCCCAAAGCCCCCAAGGATTGGGCCACGACAGACTGGTCTAGTGGCTGTCACCGGAAAACTCCCTTGAATTGCAAGAGTGATGGTTTCATCAAGTACTCTGGCGTCAAGTTGCCCGATACCAGGAATTCTTGGTATAATCAGAGCATGAGTCTTAAAGAATGTGAGCAAATGTGTTTGAAAAACTGTTCCTGCATGGCTTATTCAAATATAGACATTAGAGGAAAAGGAAGCGGCTGCTTGCTTTGGTTTGATGACCTGATGGATGTCAGGATTCTTGGTGAAAATGGACAAGATATCTATATAAGGATGGCCTCCCCTGAGTTAGGTATGCTTAATTTCTTTTTTGGTTTTATAAGATGTAGTTTCGGGGAAGACTTTTTTCGCACCAGCGACTGCCAATAGTCTCTTATCGTTGTTTCTTTCAAGCCGATTGAAATGAAGCAGTAAAGAGAGGATGAAACAAAATCATGTTAAGGGTTGATTCTGTCACTTTCTGCAGAGTAAAATTAGCACATCGGATTCTTTCCAATTTGTTATTTCATTTTATATTTTACTTGACACATGCATGCCCAGTGCATATGATCAATGCCAAATATATATTTTATGAAACAATTTATACTTGGTGTGCATCTATAATGAGGAATACGAATACGAGAAGAAACACCTTGAGGACTCGAACTGAAAATGAAGGAACATGGATTGCAGCTCTTGAGAGTTGCCTTGGATTGGTTGCAAAGTGGATTCTTCAAACCATTTTCTTGAATCCTTTCTAACTAGTACATTTGTGTGTCGTCATATTGTCCTCACTAAACTTTTACATATCAGAATTACATTCATACAAGAAAATGATCCTTATGAATTTGTAACACTATAGGTTCTAGTGGACTGAAAATCAAGATAATAAGAGTGTGCTTGGGAATATTTGCGGCAATTCTTCTATTGGGCCTCATGCTGACCTTGTATACATGGAAGAAGAAGCAGAAGAAGAAAGAGAAACTATGGCAGCAAGAGCTAACTAGAGAAGGTAATACTACATTGTGGAGATAATTGTAGCCAAACAAATAGCAGTGTTTTTCCTTTTGAATTTCTTCACTAGTTAAATACCGTTACATTCAGTTTTGAGTCCAATATTTCCAGGATCATTTGGAAGCAGTTCAAGGCAATTGCAAACAGTTGACAGTAAGAAGGATGATCTAGACCTACCACTTTTTGATTTAACCACAATACTTAAGGCTACCAATTACTTTTCACCAAACAACAAGATTGGAGAAGGTGGATTTGGACCTGTCTACAAGGTAAAGTGGTAATCTACCATTAATGTTTGTGTACTGGTGCTTTTGTGCTGATTAATAATCTGTACGTAACGTCTCGAGGAGTAGTACTAATGCTTATACATGGAACTCAAAAATCAATTTATCATTTAGTCAAGCTTCACTCCTGCACTTTTTCCTCAAATAAAACAACAATGTGAAAGGGAAGACTTAACTAGATTGGCTTTTCTAGAATGAGACAAGTCAGTTCTTTGTAGAACTAAAGGGATTTGCTCTTCGGGTCCTTGGTTCCAATCTCCATCATGCACAATAAATAATCTAGCTTTCCGCTAGAACTTCACAAAATAAATATGCAGATATCTATATGGCTCAAATATCTGATTATAATCTTATTTTTACTACAAATCTTGATCTTCAGGGTACACTTAAAGAAGGACAAGACATTGCAGTGAAGCGGCTATCAAAGTACTCCATACAAGGCCTTGATGAGTTCAAAAATGAAGTTATATTAATCGCAAAATTGCAGCATCGGAATCTTGTGAAGCTTCTAGGGTGCTGCATCGAGGGAGTAGAGAAGCTTTTGATTTATGAGTTCATGCCTAATAATAGCTTGGACTCATTTATATTTGGTTAGTTTTCTGTCAACCCCAGAATATTTAACATAAGAAGTGGCATATATCTCTGCATAGATTTGAATGTTCAAGCAATTCAGTTAATCTTGCTGTTGTATATGGTGACATATTATTAATTATGGAGAGCTCTCTAGTCCTACTGTTGCTAGAAATCTCATGACAAATATGGAATCAAAGGAGCAAGAGTTTGAAAATCATTAGATAAAAATAAGTAATACAAAAAGACAGAGACAAGATATCACAAAGAGAACATAGGTATAACATGTGTAGAACTGAATAGAAAATTTTGGCAGATAAAAGTCGAAGCAAATTGCTAGACTGGCCTAGACGCTTGCATATCATCAATGGAATTGCTCGTGGACTGCTATACCTTCATCAGGATTCCCGACTGAGAATTATCCATAGAGATCTGAAAGCCGGCAATATTTTGTTGGATGATGAGATGAACCCAAAGATATCAGACTTTGGGATGGCAAGAAGTTTTGGAGGGAATGAAACTGAAGCAAACACGAAAAGAGTCGTTGGTACATAGTAAGGATACTCTCAAACGAGTTATATATACTTCAGATTCAGCTTCTTCCTGCCTAACTATCTTCAACATTGTCGTGCAGTGGTTACATGTCACCTGAGTATGCAGTAGACGGTCACTTCTCAGTGAAATCAGACATATTCAGCTTCGGAGTTTTGGTTTTGGAGATCATAAGTGGGAACAGAAACAGAGGATTTTTCCATCCAGATCATCATCATAATCTTCTTGGGCATGTAAGGTTTCATTTTTTTGTTTTATGTGAACATTCCAGTTTCAAACTTCTTGCATTGAGCCGTCTTCTTTCCCCTCATCAGGCATCGATACTGCACAATGAAGGCCGTTCCTTGGAGTTGATCGATGCACATTTAAGTGAATCATGCTATTTGGAAGAAATATTAAGATCGATCCATGTGGGTTTACTATGTGTTCAAAAGTCTCCTGAAGACAGGCCAAGCATGTCAAATGTGGTTCTGATGTTGGGCAGCGAGGGCGCCTTGCCTAAGCCAAAAGAGCCCGGATTTTTCACAGAAAGAAACTTGTTTTATGAGGCCGATACTTCATCAAGTAAGCCTGCAGAAAGTTCGGGCAATGAACTGAGCATCACAATAATTGAAGCTCGGTAGGAGATACGTTGGAGGAATATATTTGGATTGGAGGAAATTATAGATTTGGCTATGTTTTATTTCATGCATTTCCTTCTCATGGCTCTATAAAATTCTTTGTTTATGCATTAGAGTAGTTCAATTTTCTAGTCCTCATTTTGGGAATTAGATGTAATGTAACACCCCTATATTCCACTAATTATAAGAATACTATAAGAGTTTTCATTAAATGTCAAGAATCCTTTCTAATACGAACACAGTTCTAAAACTAAAATATCGAAAGAGTCCTTTCTAATACGAACGCAATTCTAAAACTAAAATATCAAAAATCATTCACGAAGTCCTGTTGAGTAATTGTTCATTATAGTAAATGTTGGATTACCAGTCCATATAGTGCAACCAATCCACTTACATAAAAATTCACTGGTACATTACTAGTTAGACAAAATTGCAAAATTAGTCATGTAGCAATAGGGGTGGCAAAAATAATCCTTTTAGAATTTGGACTAACAATTTACGTATTTTAATTTATAATTTTTTTCAAATTGAGAATAAATTTCGACCAAATTTGAAAAATTGGCTGGAACGTCACACGTGCCACGCATGTGAGCTGTAAAAATTGGGAATTTTATATTTTTTGGCCATTTTATCCTACTTGCGGACAACCTGGCCTGC
Organism: Paulownia fortunei; assembly: GCA_019321725.1. Classification (NCBI taxonomy): domain Eukaryota; kingdom Viridiplantae; phylum Streptophyta; class Magnoliopsida; order Lamiales; family Paulowniaceae; genus Paulownia; species Paulownia fortunei. The sequence continues at coordinate 14,729,076 of CM033107.1, read as the reverse complement.
GTGGAGGGTAGAGAAAGCTGACTTGGAAAAAATACAAACCAACTCGACTGATGGTGTGGAAAAGAAAAAAAGCAGGTGGCCACGTTTTAGAAGAAAAACTTAACACCCTCTCTCCCATCTTGATAAAATCCCAAAAAATTGAGTAAAAAAAACCGTAAGCCAAACCCATCTACTTCTTACCTCAATTGAAGGTATGAGAGAAGCTTCATTGAAGATATTTTACATCACAAGCTTTGTTGACAGCTATTGTGGAAGAACAGTTGTGTTGCGGACTTCATAGATGAATGATAACCTTGAAAGAAGGTTTCAAGCTTGCTAGGACTACAATGTAAGAATTTAACTCTGATTTCTCCAATGCTCAGAATAAAATTTTTATTTTTTGTTAATTTTAAACACTAGTTTTAATTTGAATTAAAGTATGATGAACATTTTGATTTCTGTAATGTTCAGAAAGAAAGAAAAAAATTGCTATTTTGTGTTGATTTTTTAAAATATGAAGAAATTTTGAATCTCAATTTTAACTTGTAGTGAAATATGAAGAATGTTTTGATTTCTGCAATGGTGAGAAAGAAAGTAAAAATTGATATTTTTTTGTTAATTTTTAACATAAATTAAAAATAGTTTTGCATAGAGGAGGTTGTAGATTCTTTATTTGGGAGGATCCTCTAACGGGCGACAGGGCTAGGACAATAATTCTTGATTTACTAAGGAGGATTAATGAACTGAGGATGAGGTTGCCAAGCTAAAATGCAACAATAGAAAATTGCTTAAATTACTGGTTGTGATGCCTTTGATTTTTTTATTTTTACTTTTGTTGGATATGTAAATCTTCTGAAAAGCAAATTACTGGAAAGACGAAAAATGAAGCTCCAAGCTTTAAGGTGATTTCACAATACTAGTTTTAGTTTTTGTATTTTGAAGGAAGTTTTCGATTGATTGCTAGACTGTAATAGGATGTATATTTATTTTCAGTTTAAAAAATGTATGTATTAATAGTTAATTGTTAAAGAAGTTGAAAATGTTTTAGTATTATCTTTTAAATGCAATGTATCCTTTTCATTTTTTTATCCTGTTATGTTTATGTTTAGTTTTTAAATCTGGAACAGAAATGTAGAAATATATCCCATTGTAATCATAATACATATGTAAGCAAGTATATAACATGTTGGCCAACAATTCTATAAATGGATTCATTGCAAATTCCAAAACAAATATCAAGTACAATTACATTGGAGTACAATGAATTGCATTACCATCAAAACAATCAAAAACATGAAAGCCATTTACATCAAAATACAATACTACTTATCCTTTCTATCAGCATTTCTGTTTTTGCTACTTGATTGACTTGATTGAGGTAAAGTCGAAGTAAGGTTTGAAAGGTCGACATATTTTCGTCCCCCTTCAACTATGATTGGCTTAATTGCTACAAATGACTATATAGGATGCTTTTGGATGTAAAGCATGAAGTGAAATGAGAGTCTATCATTGGTGGAGGTGTCCTAATTTGTATCCTTGGTTGTAGCGGAGGTAGTTCTGAATGTCTTGGTAATAAATTACTTTTTGACATTTGTAATTGTTGGTACATTGAAGGACTAGCCATTTGTTAGACTAGGATGCCCAACGCTCCAATTAGATTAGGTGTATTATACTCTTTTACTTTTGTAAAAATAATATTATTGGGAATCATATTAATAAAAAGACATTTTCTTTATCTTATGTCTTGCATTTTTTATTTTTGCACATTAGATAAAGTCCTTAGACCAAATTTAGCTACGGGGCATGGTCGCGTATATGATGGCGATCATGGAACATGCCTCTAAAGCTTTGGTCTTAAATAAGTTCCGAGTCGAGAGCTTTTTGAGATGGGATATCAAATAGCTCAGTAAGACTCGTACATATAATGCATGCTTGTGAGACGAGGATGTCACATTCCATTGGCATTAGCGTACAGACGTAAGTGCATGTATGTGGGTGCTTGTTAGGGAACAAGTACACCGACTATGGCCCGCAAGAAATTCTTAGCTGGAGGTTTTGCCCGTCGAAATAAGAATTTCTGTGTTGCGATAGTACACGACTAGTCCTCAAACTTGAGGCACGATGGTAGCCTTGTGTGCATCCTGCAACACTTTGATATATCTTCTGATTGCTTGACAATCACAAAGGGGGTATGTTGGGTGTTGCATTGGTGTGCATAGAGGTTTGTCAGTGGCCAACATAGAATTCGACACTTGTTTTTTTAAACAAGGGAATCTCTTGTATTTTTATAGTTCGTGATTTAAAGACCTTGACCAAGGCAGTATAAATTGTGATTCATCAAGAATCATTGGAATTTGAAATGGGATCACAGTTATTGAATCATTTAGGGTTTCGACTTATAATTCATGTCGTAGATTTAATCAGGAGATTAGCTGTCGAAAGGACCGTACGCGTATGGTACTCGCAACTGAAATAGGTTTACTCGCTATTTCACCTAAGACTAGTTTGCCATGATTACTTGCTAGGTGTTTTCATGGATAGTGAGATTCTTGGAATTAAGGAGTTGATTCCAAGTGGATTAATTAATTGGATTAATTAATTAGAATAATTATTATTCATAAGTTGCAAATGTTGCAAACCCACTACTAGTTTAGTAGTGAACCTAAGAGGGTCACACATCTTTATGGAAAGTAACATTTCTAATTTTAGATTTTATCCAATGATTGGAAATTAATTAATTAATACTGATCAATTAATTAATTAAGGGTTCTATTTAATTTAATGATTAAATTAAATTATTCAATTAAGTAATTGGATTATTTAATTGGACCTAATTTGATTAGGAAGCCAAATTGTAGTAAATTAAATTAATCAATTGGATTGATTAAATTGGGATTGAATCAATTGAATTGATTTGGGAATTTTGAGTTCAAGCCCAAAATAAATATGGATCACTTAAGAAGCCCACTAAAGTTTAATATATTTATAGATAAATAAATATAGTGATCAATTTTATGGGATAAAATAGGCCACTAAGATTTAATATAATTATAGTATATATATATATATATATATATATATATATATCTTGATATTATTTTAAGAGTTCAAATTAATATCAACAATGTATGTAGACAATTTTGATAATTAATGTAGCCTCAAATTAGTCCACATACAATAGGAGAGAGAAAAGAGAAGAGTTTTTGGAAGATTTAGAATCCTTCCAAGATAAGGTTTTGAAGTAGTTCAAAATTGAAAAACTTTCCAAGAGTTGGAAAATGATTAAAATTTTAGCCCTATATATATGAGGGATGAAAATTACATAAAAAAAAATTCAAAAATTTGAGCAAAAAATATTTTGTTTAAAGTCTTCTATTTTTACTCTCCAAGAAAAGAAAAGAAAAAAAAAGAAAATCAGTTTCTTGTTATTCTCTTCATATTATTGTTTCAAGAACTTAAAGAATCAATCTTTATTGTTCTTGAAAATATACTCCGGTTCTAAATTAGTAAACAATTAAAAGGATACTAGCGAATCCTTTTGATTTGTGTTGCTCTTCCGTATTGTGGACCTGATAGAGGGGAGACACTTGGATCCCTACGAGTTCTGATAGTCTAGGATAAGCAATTGATTGCTTCATTCCCTACAACAATTGGAGTGCACGAAAGGTATAATTCAATTTTATATTTATTTATATATTCACTTGAATAAGCACGATCGTTAAAATCGCTTTCGAATCAAAGGGGTTAAATTTATGTTTGATAAAAATTTTAATTTTTGGGACACCATTTGTGGGACATTGAACCTATCGAATGAAGTTTCAGCTCTAGTGTTAATCAATTGTGCTGTTATTTCATCTGCAGAAAGATCTACTCTAGATTATTTAGAAGGTGGCAAAATTGGTGGCTTTACTGAAGGTAGAAGTAGATATGGAGGTTGGCTTGTACAATCTACTACAGGTTGGCCTGTAGCATCAACTGGGGGTACAATATGCTTTTAGCTAGTTTTGGTGGTTTGAATGGCCTTACTGGCTTCTTTGCACCTGTTTGAAACAAAATAAGCAGTCAACATAAGAGTTATGCAAACATACAAAATATTTAAAACAAATTATTAGCATTTAAAAGCTATAAACTTACATTTATCCCACTCACTAGTGCATGTTGCAGACTAGTTAGCAGCATCACTTTCTTTCTCATCTACAAAATGCACAAATTATATATAGTGAGTATAATAGAACAACTAACAAATAAGTTTGAAAAATAATGGAAACAACTACCATTAATTTTCACCTTTCCATGCCTAAGCCATTTTGTTCACCATACACATTCACTGTCACTTTGCTATCCATCTAACTGTGACATTGTCTCTGCTCTATTTTTTGGACATGTTGCAGCATTATGTTCCTGGACACCACATATCCTACACTTGACAGTAGTTTGTTGTCTTTTTTGTTTAGTTATTTGATTTTTACTACTCATCTTCTTGCGCTTGTTGGACGGCTCATTAGGCTCCTTTCTATTTGCCCTACAAGGTCTGCCTACACTGCTTCCAAAGTTGGGAGGTAAAGAAGTAATGAACATTATCTCAACCCACAGTTGCTTATCACTGATTACCATAACTACAGGTGTATTGACTTTTTTATAAGTCTCAACAGTGCAATATAAGTGCACATAATCCTCTAGCGATTCATTTTGATTGAAAATTGCACTAGTGGCATGTTTATAAGGAATGCCACTCAAACCCCATATTGTCTTGATTACACACAAGTATACATATCGAACAAGTAATAAAGTGATAAGTAAAGTATCATTTCCATAGAGATTAACTACTATTTTATTGCTAAGTATTAATTTATATCACTCTGAATTTTATCCAAACAATTAAATTAGAAGAATAAGAACTAAAATACACAAAAGTAAAATAAGCACTTAAATTATAAAGATTAAAAATCAACGGATGAGAAACCCAGATTTATAACTTCCCTGAACAATCCACTTGAGTAATTTCCCCACCATTCAAAGATTGAAAATTCTAGTTTGAATGTCACCCAAGAATGCTAATATTTCTACAAGCCTCTGTCGATAGTCATGTAAAAATATCCTTCTTAATTAATTCACTATATGTCTATGAGAATTAAACCACGAAGAAGTCATTAAGAACAAGTTCTCATCATGGATGCACATGAAACATGAGTATATATTTGTCTCACATTAACATATGTTATTAAATCTAGGTCACGAACATATAATAACTCTGTTGATATTATTATGATTCGCTAATTCAATTCAATCAGTAGCCAGTTGATTAAATTATATTAAGCACAAGAAAGATAAATAATTAATGTATAAGATAAATCAAGAAAGGGAATTCATAACTCAATCATCATGTATGGGTTCCATTATAAATCTTGAAAAGGTATTAATTCATCATCATAAATGAATTATCAATCCACAAGAGTCTCAATATCTTAAAAATAAGAAAAAAAAAATAAAAGAGAAGAGGATTAGAAAAGCTCTAGAGTTAATCTTCAAATCCTGCAAATCTTTTTCTTGATCTTGATGCAATTTGATGTTTTCTCCATTGAAAAAATCCTCAAAAGATGATGGATAATGTCTAAAGACTAAACAAAAGATACCCAAGTAACCCTAGGCTTTTCTATTTATATGGTTCCCAATTAGGTAATTAAATTTTATATTAAAACAACTTTTCACGACGATGTTACAGCTCAACTTCTTGATGTTGTTGCTTCAACAATTTATGCGATTGTTATTGCAACTTCATTTCATTAGTGTTGTAGCTTTGATGTATCTTGGAATTTTTGGAAAGTGATGTTATGGCTTCATTTAATTTGGAGTTGCTGCTTCAAATCTCTGTCAAAAAATTATTTTCAAAATCCTATCACTGTACTGCAGTTTCATTTCTTTGCCTCAACCTACAAAAGAAAATAAAAACACCAATAAATCTAACAAAATACTCTTAAAACTAACAGAATATTAAGTTAAACATATTCGAGTAGCTAACATAAAATTGGCTTATCAAATACCCCAAAACTTAAAATATTACTATCTTTAAGTAAAAATAAATAAACTACATAAACTAGAAAACATAATAAGTGATGATTAAACTTGATTTTCCATATTTTCAGCAAATATTGATCATTGCCATTGTTCCTAAAATACTTAAAATATTGTATGAGTCTAGAATTTCAACTCTAAATACAACCAAACGTTACCTTGAATTCCTCATGTGTGTGTGTGAATAATCTTTAACACTCAATCATTTATCAATCCAAATGAGTTTATGCAAATAGAAGTGAGATAATTGATCTCCCAAAATGAATTCCATAGTTCTATTTTTTATATCAATCTCCATTAATGTCGATTATCACTCAAGTAGGGATCATTAGGACTTCATTGGCTTGTAAAGTGCGGTTTGGGTTAGGATAGGATTAAAGAAAATCTTATAGCTCAATTCACCCCTTAATCACATTAGCTCTAAAGATCTTTATAATCATCAACCATACATTTCACCAATATCCCCTTGCTCTTGTTTCTCATTTTGCATTTCTTGAAGTGGGTACATCTCCAATTCAATTCTTTGTGAATGGACAATGGTATTCCACTATTTTTTTCTTCTTTTTCCTCTTATTTGTTTATTTTTTATTCTTTTTTTTTAACCCAATATCTTCTGTGTACCTCAAATGATTTTTTGTTGAAATGCCACCCTCCATCTTTGATTATCATGACTCTGAATTTTCTTAAAGGCTCAACCTGCTTACGGGATGATAGTTAAGTGTTTGGATAAATAATTTAGAAAGGTTTGGTTCAAAAATATAGGTGACCAATGAAATTGGGAAATAAAGCTCAATCGGGTAAGCAAGGGATACAATCATGCACAAGGTAGGCTTTTAAAGGCTCAATCATTCCAGAAATTGTAAATCATGTCCTTTATCAAGTGAAACCTAATATTTCACCTCAAGTGCCAATCAAATAGCTTCTAGAATTCACTGAGAGCATGATATACACTTTAAAATGCATAAACCTTTTTTAAGCCTACCAAATAAATAAGTCATTATAAGTACATGTGCTCAATGTGTGAGAAATTTCAAAAGTAAAGCTCAACTACATAAGAATCAAGCATATAGGAAAAAATCATCTTTCATCTTTCAGTACTAAGTCAAGTCAATCAATTTCTTAGCATCAATGGTGGCTGATCAAGAAAATCAACATATTTGTTTTTGTATTTTTCATTTTTTTAAGCCTATAGAAAATAAACATTTAAATTTAAAATCAACGTTAACTAACAACCAAAAAAAATAATGAAAATGCTCCAATACTCCTAAACTTAAAATATGCAATGTCCCTAGTGCAATCATATAAAATATAGGTAGGTAAAGAAACACTCCCCTAAAACTATAGGATGGCCACAAGTTGTTTACATCAGCCTCCTTGGCTTTATTGTTCGGCATTGGTAGAAGAATGAACTGGGGAAGGCCAGAGTATGGTGGCATTCTTAGTTTAATATATACAGTTGTCCAACATCTTCATGTTGCAGCTTGAGGAGAATTGAAGGTGCAGTGCGACTTTGCTATTGTTGAACTGAGTTTTCATGTTGCAATATGAAGAAAATGAAGTTGGAGCTTAGTTTTTCAATCTAAGTTTATTGTCGAGCTGAGTTTTGATATCGCGGCTTGAAGAAAATGAAGTTGTGGCGCAACTTTTCTATCCAAGGTTTAACCTCCTCTAATGTCCACTAAATGGCCCCCAAACTTGAATCAAAGTCTACATCAATGGGATCACCATAGAAAAACCCAAAATAAAACAAAATCTTATTGGAAACAAAATAACTAATGATATAAAATTTGAAAGGGCAATTAAAAATGAAAAGAGAAAAGTTCAAGAATGCTTGGGTTGTCTCTAGCTTGACTTATCCGAACTTTACTTCAAATCAAAGAGGATGATGGTGGATTTTTTGATGCTCAACTCCACATCCTTAATAGTGTTTGAGGCATTGCTCATTAACCTCGAAGATGCCCTTGATGCTTTAATCTCTCACCTCGACTACACCATGAGGAGAAGCTCTAACCACAATAAAAAGTCCCGACCAACTTGACTTGAACTTATAAAAAAAAAACTTTAAATATGACTTGTATAGAAGATTCTGTTGTCCCAGTTCGAAGTGTCTTTCCACGATTTTGTTATCGGGCCATTTAAGAACTCCTTTGATCACCACATCCTTCATAATCAAATTCAATCAATGCTGAATGTTCAACTGAAGACTTATAATTATCCTCCTAAAGAATCTTGTGGATACAGCTCCCTTGATATCAGTTATAGTCTCTCCTAAAGCCCTTTTATGTTATCTCAACACCTTTAACAACCTATCTTCTTGCTCATCATCAAGTGAAGAATCAATAATAATAATATATAAAGTAGAAGATTCACCAAGAAATGTGTAACTTAAATGACTTAGACAGGGGCTTGAGTTCCAATGGTGGTGTTTCTTCAACAAAAAGCTTCAATAGTGATGCTACTGAAGGTAACTCTAATGACTCAAAACAATCAGGTTCTCTCTCAATGCAAGCATTGAGAATAATCGGTTCTAGTGGGTCAGAATGGAGATTCTTTTCAAAGTCATCTTAAATGCAAGATTTCACAACATCACCTCTAAAGCAATCTCTAGATTCTTCATTAGGAAACTTCATAACTTTGAAAACATTGAAGGTCATCTCATAGTCTTGAACTCTTATACTAAGCTTTCCTTTTTTCACATCGATGAGTGTTCTACTTGTAGCTAAAAATAGTCTCCCTAAAATAATTGGCATCTCTTGATCTTGCTCTTTGTCTCTGAGGATTGGCCTCAGTATTACTAAGTCTAGCACCTTGAGGCCAACTGTCGATAGCAATGGCAAGTTGACCAAATTAACTTTTGAGGTTCCGAATAGATTTTTATGACTTTGAAGTTGAGTCCTCATTTCAGACATAAATTTGGGATATATTCGTTCCTATTAAATAAACCAATTCTTCAAGAGATGGCTTTTTCTCTTGGGTTTTTCATGATAACCTGGTGAACACATAAGCTTCGATGATGAAGATGAAACACCTTGCGTGTAGTTTCTGTTGTTCCATCAGATGATTTTTCCAACCCGGATTATAGAAGTTTGAGTATGGATTAACTTGCCCATTAACAATGCAAAGATTCACAATTATTAGGGCAAGCTTCTAAAGAATGATTACCACCATACATCTCCTAGACTATAGTAGAGTTCGGATCGAATACATACTGAGAGTGTCCAACTTCTTTCACATACAGGAAACTTGAGCTATTAAAGTAGTCAACACATCTACTTTATGTACTACAGATGTTGTTCTTGGATTCATTCTCTCAATTATCCATTGATAAGTTTTGGAGGCCATCTCCTCCAACAAATCGTAAGCCTCTTCAAATGACTTAGCTATTAAAGAACCACCGCTGCAACATCAATAATAGTCCTAATAGATCAAACCAAATCATTGTAGAAAGTTTGAATAATTAGACAATTTGGTAGGCCATGATGAGGACATTTATTAAGCAACTTCCTATATCTCTCCCAAGCTTCATAAAGAGATTAACTAGCCTACTGCATAAAGATGTGATATTATTCCTCAGTTGTACAGTCTTCACAGGTGGGTAGTACTTGGCAAGAAATTTTTGTGCCAACTCATCCCATGTAGTGACAGAGTACTAGAGGAAATGAGTTCAGCCAGCTCTTAGCATTATCACGAAATGAAAATGGAAATAGTCTTAGTCTGATGCAGTCATCATTAACACCATTGTACTTAAATATAGCACATATATCCAGAAATTCGCAATGTGACCATTGGGGTCTTCGACAAGTGAACCCCCAAATTTAGACATTTGCACCATCTGAATATTAATTTCTAGTTTGAGTTCAAAAGTATTGGCTTAAATAGTTGTGCGTTGGATGCTTGTATGAATACCATCCACTAAAGGAACTACAAAATCCTATAGAGGTTTAGGTTCCTCTTCAGCATCATCATGTTCAGCCATTATAGTGTGATGCGAAGCCTCTCGCTTTTTCTTTCTATTTCTTCGACAAGTTTTCTAAATTCAAAAGAAAGAAGCTCTTATTTGCTTACACTAGCTAAGACACCTAAAAGAAACATAAAACTTAGAACTAAGATTAGAGATGATTGAATTAATATTATCAATAAAGAAAATAGCAAAATAATCCCCAACAACGACGGTAAAAACTTATTGTCTTGATTATGCACGCATGTATACAAATTGAACAAGTAATGAAGTGCGATAAGTAAAGTATCACTCCCACGGAGATTAACTACTATTCAATTGTCAAGTACTAATTTATATCTTTCTAAATTTTATGTAAATAATTAAATTAGAAGAAATAGAATTGAAATAAACAAGAAGTAAAATAGGCACTTAAATTTTAATGACTAAAAAGAATAAATAAGAAACCTAGATTTATAACTTCTCCCAACAATCCACTTGAGTAATTTCACTCCCTTTCAAGATTAAAAATCCTAGTTTGAATGTCACCCAAGAACACTAATATTTCTACAAGCCTTTGTCGTTGGTCAGGTGAAAATCTCCTCATTAATTATTTCACTATATGTCTATCAGATTTAAATTAGGAAGAAGTCATTAAGAACAAGTTCTCATCATGGATGCACAAGATGATGAAGATGAAACACCTTGCGTGTTGTTTTCGTTCTTCAAACAGATGATTTTTCCAACCTGAATTACAGAAGTTTGAGTATGGATTAATTTACCCATTAGCAATGTAAAGATTCACAGTTATTAGGGCAAGCTTGTCCAGAATGATTACCACCACATATCTCATAGACTATAGTAGGAGTTTGGATCGAATCCATACCGAGTGTCCAACTTCTTTGATATAGAGGAAACTTGAGCTATTAAAGCAGTAAACACATCTACTTTATGTAATCCAGATGTTATTCTTGGATTCATCCTATCAATTTCCCATTGATAATTATTGGAGGCTATTTCCTCCAACAAATCGTAAGCCTCTTTAAATAACTTAGCTATTAAAGAACCACCCGCTGCAATATCAATAATAGTCCTAATAGATCAAACCAAATCATTGCAGAAGTTTGAATAATTAGCCAATTTGGTTGGCCATGATGAGGGCATTTATGAACTAACTCTTTATATCTCTCCCAAGTTTCATAAAGAGATTCACTGGCCTGCTGCATAAAACTGTGATATTATTCCTCAGTTGTACAGTCTTCACAGGTGGTCAGTACTTGCCAATAAATTTTTGTGCCAACTCATCCCTTGTAGTGATAAAGTCTTGGTGGAAATGAGTTCAGCCAACTCTTAGCATTATCATGAAGTGAAAATGGAAATAGTCTTAGTCTGATGCAGTCATCATTAACACCATTGTACTTAAATATAGCACATATATCCAGAAATTCGCAATGTGACCATTGGGGTCTTCGACAAGTGAACCCCCAAATTTAAACATTTGCACCATCTGAATATTAATTTCTAGTTTGAGTTCAAAAGTATTGGTTTGAATAGTTGTGCGTTGGATGCTTGTATGAATACCATCCACTAAAGTAACTACAAAATCCTATAGAGGTTTAGGTTCTTCTTCAGCATCATCATGTTCAGCCATTATAGCGTGATGCGAAGCCTCTCACTTTTTCTTTCTATTTCTTCGACAAGTTTTCTAAATTCAAAATAAAGAAGCTCTTATTTGCTTACACTAGCTAAGACACCTAAAAGAAACACAAAACTTAAAAGTAAGATTAAAGATGATTGAATTAATATTATCAATAAAGAAAATAGCGGAATAACCCCCAACAACGACGGTAAAAACTTATTGTCTTGATTATGCACGCAGGTATACAAATTGAACAAGTAATGAAGTGCGATAAGTAAAGTATCGCTCCCACAGAGATTAATTACTATTCAATTGTCAAGTACTAATTTATATCTTTCTAAATTTTATGTAAATAATTAAATTAGAAGAAATAGAATTGAAATAAACAAGAAGTAAAATAGGCACTTAAATTGTAATGACTAAAAAGAATAGATAAGAAACCTAGATTTATAACTTCTCCCAACAATCCACTTGAGTAATTTCACTCCATTTCAAGATTAAAAATCCTAGTTTGAATGTCACCCAATAACACTAATATTTCTACAAGCCTTTGTCGTTGGTCAGGTGAAAATCTCCTCATTAATTATTTCACTATATGTCTATCAGATTTAAATTAGGAAGAAGTCATTAAGAACAAGTTCTCATCATAGATACACAAGATGATGAAGATGAAACACCTTGCGTGTTGTTTTCGTTCTTCCAACAGATGATTTTTCCAACCTGAATTATAGAAGTTTGAGTATGGATTAATTTGCCCATTAGCAATGTATAGATTCACAGTTATTAGGGCAAGCTTATCTAGAATGATTACCACCACACATCTCATAGACTATAGTAGGAGTTTGGATCGAATGCATACCGAGAGTGTCCAACTTCTTTGACATAGAGGAAACTTGAGCTATTAAAGCAGTAAATGCATCTACTTTATGTAATCCAGATGTTGTTCTTGGATTCATCCTCTCAATTGTCCATTGATAATTATTGGAGGCCATTTCCTCCAACAAATCGTAAGCCTCTTCAAATAACTTAGCTATTAAAGTACCACCCGCTGCAACATCAATAATAGTCCTAATAGATCAAAACAAATCATTGTAGAAGTTTGAATAATTAGCCAATTTGGTAGGCCATGATGAGGGCATTTATGAAGCAACTCTTTATATCTCTCCTAAGCTTCATAAAGAGATTCACTGTTGTTCGTGATATATTTTGGAAATCGCAAGTGCACAGTATCAAGTTTTAATACAACAGTGAGTTGAGTATCGTATCAACAAGGATTGTAATCAAAAATTGCATTAAGTACCTTAGTTTAAAAATTACATTAATTATTTCACTATATGTCTATCAGATTTAAATTAGGAAGAAGTCATTAAGAACAAGTTCTCATCATAGATACACAAGATGATGAAGATGAAACACCTTGCGTGTTGTTTTCGTTCTTCCAACAGATGATTTTTCCAACCTGAATTACAGAAGTTTGAGTATGGATTAATTTGCCCATTAGCAATGTATAGATTCACAGTTATTAGGGCAAGCTTATCTAGAATGATTACCACCACACATCTCATAGACTATAGTAGGAGTTTGGATCGAATGCATACCGAGAGTGTCCAACTTCTTTGACATAGAGGAAACTTGAGCTATTAAAGCAGTAAATGCATCTACTTTATGTAATCCAGATGTTGTTCTTGGATTCATCCTCTCAATTGTCCATTGATAATTATTGGAGGCCATTTCCTCCAACAAATCGTAAGCCTTTTCAAATAACTTAGCTATTAAAGTACCACCCGCTGCAACATCAATAATAGTCCTAATAGATCAAAACAAATCATTGTAGAAGTTTGAATAATTAGCCAATTTGGTAGGCCATGATGAGGGCATTTATGAAGCAACTCTTTATATCTCTCCTAAGCTTCATAAAGAGATTCACTGTTGTTCGTGATATATTTTGGAAATCGCAAGTGCACAGTATCAAGTTTTAATACAACAGTGAGTTGAGTATCGTATCAACAAGGATTGTAATCAAAAATTGCATTAAGTACCTTAGTTTAAATAGTCTCAATTTTATCTAGAAAATCGAATGATGATTGGTAAACAAGGTAAAGTAAATAACAAAATGTAAAGGTAATAGTGGAGTTCTTAGAAGCAATACAACAACCACCTTATGAACAAGAAATTCTAGAGGAATGACTCACCTAATTATCACCTATGTTCTTCCTTTCAAAACATGCCAATTCAAGTCAACAACACATGTACATTAAGAATTCCTAAGCTCATCAATTCCCTCTCTCGAGTGCCGAATTAATTATGAGTTCTAACATGAATTTCAATATCTCTATAAAAATTCAAGAATAAAACTTTACAAAAGTTCAATGAATTCTTCTTCAAAATTTCAAAGGTTTCATAAGCTTCTCAACTCTATGATTCCTAGGTTGTGTTCCCCTTATGATTATGTATAATCTTTCCTCTCTCGAGTATCGAATTTCATACATCAATAATCTCTATTAATGGCCAAATAATCAAGAAGCAATACTAAACAAGATAACACAAACAAGATGAATAACTTGAACTAATATTGATTTGAATTCAAAACATAGGATCAAATAAGATTACATCATCCTGTAGAAAGAAAAGTTTAGTTCATAATGGATGAATACAACTTCAAAAAATAAATAAGAAAGAACATGGAAATTGTTCACCAATTTGTGAAGTGAGAGAAATTGTTGAAGCTCTCCTTATCTCCAAGAGTGGCTTCCTCTTCTTCGAGAATGGATTTCTTCTCTCCAAGTCTCCCCTTTTTTTGTTTTCAGAAAAATGAATGGTCGTTTTTCTTTAAGAACCCCCCTCTCCTTTTAACTCATTTCAATTATTCTTTCTCCAAAAAATTCCTGAAATTCCCCCTATTTTCATGGATTTTCCCCCATTTTCTCTCCACCAAATTTATTTTCTATGTAAGTTTTCCCCCAAGAAGTCCATAAAGTCTCTTTTAGAAGTTGTCTTTAATAGTTTTTGTCCAAAATCCAAGTCAAATGATCACACTTTCAGAATTTTCAAGTCGTTGGCGCTTAGGCACAGAAGAATGGCGCCTAGGCGCCATATGCTACAACTTTAAGGTTGCAAACCCAAGTGCAGGTTGTAGTAAGTAATAAATTTCTCGTGAGTCCGAGGTCGATCCACAGGGAAGTTGTTTGAAGAATTCAAGTTTATATTTCTAAAAAGATGGAGTTTATGTGAATCAAAATATATGAACAATTAATGTATGATGTAAGTAATAAAAGTACTGAGGATTAGGGATCCACTCTTGATTTTTGGATAGAGAAATGGTTATTTATTCTTTTTACCTCTATTAATTGCCACAATTGGAATCCATACATAATGAAGGTTCCAATGGGAATATATTATCAAGTAACTCATGCAATAAGGTAATCATGATATTGTCTTACTATTGCAAATTATCTCTTAACGCCAACACTTATTTATGGGATCAAGTATTTATGTACACCTTCGTCAACAACAAATCAAGGTTTCACATTAGCAGTCGGTGGGGTAAAACCGTACAATAAGCTAAATGAACCCAAGTATTTGTTGTGCCATTGGAGATACATAAATCAAGAATCACCACAAAACAAGTAGGGTTTAGATCAAAAATAAAAATAATAATACAACATACTTAAACAATTTCTACCCTTATAACCATTTCTTTTCCTCCATTAAGAGATTAACCCTTTTTTCTCAGCAAAATAAAGTTTAGAAAGACATAATAAAAGTAACAAAGACTAAAAATATAAGAGAAACTAGAGAATGCATTTCTATTACTACTAGAAAACTTACAATACTAGAAAACATACAAACTAGATAACTTAGCCTAAAGAAACCCTCTACCCCCCTCCTCTTACAAGCTGAATACATGGCCTATTTATAGTACTTGGATTAAGCTAGAGGCCAAACAAATAATGGAGGGGTTAATCAAGTGGTATGCTAGTTGCCAAGAGTTGGTAAGTTGTTACACAAATTTCTCATCCACTGAATTGAATTACATTTTTTGGTCAGATATAACCAGATTTTGAAGATACGTGAAGAATCAAAATTGTAGATCTTTCAGCGCTGATATATTTTCATATATCTTTTGTCAAATTTGGCGATCGGATGAAGGAGATATGGTCAAATTACCGAGTCATGTCCAAGAGCTACCCTGTAACATCAGCAGCAACTTGCAGCCTATGGTTTTACCATTTCAACACATTTTCACACCATCTTGTCTTCATCAAACTTGTTTATGTAGCTCTTGGGTATAACATATCCAAATTTCAGACCAAAATAAATTTGGGCTCAAGATATATAACCGAATTGGTAAAATAAGTCAATACTGGGCTGAACTCTGATCCGAATTTTAGTGATCCATTTTGTGCAACTACTTGGATGAATTTTCTGCTATCATCAACACTTAATTGGGCTGAGCCTACAACATAAACGTTGTACCTCTATCTCTTGGCTTTCAAATGAAATACGCTTCAGGTCCATAGAGCTTTTGATCATGAAGTTATGCTCAAATTACAAAAACTGCACAAGTCTGGAAACATGCTTCCATTTATTCCCTAACACAAAATATTAATAAAACAATAATATTAACAAGAATAAAGCAAGAAAAGTATAAAGGATTTGATATAAAAAATATGTCAAAATATGCATTTATCACCATATATTCTGTTTCAGCATTTCAGATGGCACCTAGGCACCCTGTTTTGAGCATAGGCACCTTCCATTCTATTTTGGCGGCCTTAGATGGCGCCTAGGCGCCGTTGCTGCTGTTTTTCCCTGCTCCACTTCAGTACTCTTACACTATTCATCTTCTTGCAACTGGTTTTTGACCTCTTTAAAGGATGAATTGGCTTCTGACATCTTCTAATTAATTATATCTCTATGTCTTGGTTTTCCATAGGAACTTGAATCAACTACATATGATATTTGTGGACAGAGTTATGCCTAAAATACTAAGATATGTCATCTTAGAAAATTGCAGCCCAGTGCTGACTCTTGAACTTAGTTTTTGTCATTGAAATCGACTGAATTGGATTTTATGCTAAACATAGAAGTTGTAGATCTATCTTGTAATTTCTAATGGATCAAGAATCAATTTGATATGAAATTGGGGTCGAGAGTTATGATTGAAATACGAAAACTGCCATCAGTAGCACCACAACTCGAATTCTTCAACATTTCAACCAAGTTTTTGATTTCTTTCCATTTTCTTCTCTTATTGTCATTACCTACAAGATTTCAAACTAAATGCGTAAAAAGTAACAAAAACACTTAAAAACAAACTAAATATTAATACAAAAATATATGAATTATTGGTATAAAACCAACTTATCAAATACTCCAAACTTGAAGATTTGCTTGTCCTCAAGCATCAAACATGAAATTCTCAAGAACAACCCCTCTATTAATTAGGTAACCAAAGTTGAGAAATATTTATTTTTATTTTTATTTTTATTTTTATTTTTTTTTTCACTTATCCTCTCAAAAGATTAGAAAATATACCACGTTTACATGTTAATATGCATATTAGTTTCACTTAACTTCATGGTCTTGTGGGTGTGAGTGTGAAAGTAGTAGTTTATCAAATTTTATTTCTCATTCGGATATGTTTATAAAGCTAACTACTCATATTTGATCCACTTTTAAAGTGCTTACCAAACTCCATAGACTTATTTTTCACACTAGTCTCCACTAATGTAGGTCGATCATAGCATCAAAGATCAAAAGGACTTCCAAAGCTTGTAATGTGAGGCTTGGGTCATGGTGGGAATATATGGAATATTGTGGCTAAAATTTACCCATTTTACACAATCATACTAGAACCTTTATGAATGAACATCAACTTCTTCATCAATCCCTTCATTTTTCTTTATTAAACATCCCATTCTTCTTCTTTTTGATCTTGGATTACCCCCAAACTTATTTCTTTTATTGTATGCAACGGGGGTCTATTTATTTTAGAGAGTTTAAATCATACACCTCAATTCATAATCTCTTCATTTTCATCTTTTTTCAATCTTTTCTTCTCTTTGATTTTGCTTTTTTTTAATACAACAATTCATTCAAGAACGGTTGTGTAAATAAGATGAAAAAGGATTGAATATTGGACTTTTTTTTTATTTCATAAAGCTCGAAAATGTGTATAAGGTGTGCAAATAATTGTTTCAATAGGCTCAAGAGGGGACACTAGGGAATAATTCAAGTATAGGTTCGCTTGAAAGGCTCAACGGTCTAAAAATGGCCTAAATCATTTCGTTAATACTATGCCACCTAGGATTTCGCCTCGACTAGTGATCAAGCAAGTTCTAGAGGTTGGTGGGATCATTTAGGAAATAATTAGACCTCATAAACTATCTCTAAACAATTAAATGTAACTCAACAAACTACTTAGTGCATCAAGATTCACAAGGTCTCATAAAGTAAATAAAACCAAAATTTGATGTTTAAACACGTAAACAAACGTACATATTCTACTTTTCAAGAAACAAGTAATAATCCTAGACTCATGAACTCCCCCCAAACTTAATATAAGCATTGTCCTCAATGGTTAAAAGAATTGTAAAACAAAGGGACTTTCCTGAGAATGGGTGGTGTTTAGCCTTTAACCTGCAAAAATAAGTAAAATATCACGGAACAAGTATCATGACATGAAACAAAATAAGAATAACACCACTTACAAAAACAAGAAAAAAAAGCTTGGGTTGCCTCCCAAGAAGCGCTTTATTTAAAGTCTTTAGCAAGATCGAAACTGAATACCTTAGGTTGCTTCTCCGAGTGGAAGATTAGACATCTTCCACATTTCATTAAGGATGATATCCAAGAGCTACCTTGTGTCTTACACCATAATTAGCTAAAAGGTTATTAAACATTTTATTGCAAAAATGAGAACCTTCATCACTTATAATTGCTCTACGTGTGCCAAAATGAGAAAAAATATGTTTGTACAAGAATTTAAGCACTACCTTGGCATCATTAGTAGGTGTGGTAATTGCTTCTATCCATTTGGAGATAAAATCCATAGCGAGCAAAATGTATGATCGGCCATTTGATGGAGGAAATGGTCCCATGAAGTCAATCCCCCAAACATCAAAGAGTTCAACTTCCATCATGTTAGTAAAAGGAAGCTCATGTCTTCTAGTATTCCAGTCCTTAGACACCGGTCACATGTCTACACAAAAACATAACAATCCTTAAACAATGTTGGCCAATAAAAATTGGATTGCAATACCTTAGAAGCTGTCCTTGTAGGTCCAAAATGACCACCACATGGGGATGAATGATAGTGCTTAAGAATTTCATTTGTTTCCTCCATTGGAATGGATCTCCGAATAACAGAATCTGAACACCTTTTGAAGAGCAATGGATCATCCCATAGATATGATTTCACATCATGTAAGAATTTTTTCTTTTAATGATATGTGAGTTCCGGAGGCAATAATCCACCTACAAGATAATTCATAAAATCTGCATACCAAGGTAAATTATCTTTGATTGCCAAAATAAACTCATCTGGGAAAAATTCTTTAATTGTCCTTCAAAGTTCTCATTTTTCTGCTCCAACCTCAATAAGTGATCCGCTTCACTTCCCTTCTTATCTTTGATTTCAAGATCAAATTCTTAAAGGAGTATCCACCGAATTAGCCTTGGTTTTGCATCTTTTTTGGCAAAGAGGTACCTAATAGCCGAATGATCGGTATACACTATCACCTTGGTACCTATAAGATAAGCACAAAATTTATCAAATGCAAAAACAACGACTAATAATTCTTTTTCAGTGGTGGTGTAATTTTGTTGAGCATCGTCAAGTGTTTGGCTTGTATAGTAAATGGCCCTAAAATTTTATCTTTTCTTTATCCTAATACTGCTCCAACCACATAATCACTAGCATCACACATAAGTTCAAATGGTTGGGTCCAATCCGGTACCACCATAATAGGAGCTGAAATGAGAGCCTTCTTGATGTGATCAAAGTCCTGTAAGCAATCAACATTAAAGTCAAATAGCTTATCTTTTTCCAAAAGGTTGCATAAAAGTTTTACAATTTTTGAAAAATCTTTAATGAATCTTCTATAAAACCCGACATGTCCCAAAAAACTACGAATAGCTTTCACATTGATTGGTGGTGGAAGTTTTTCAATAGCAATATTTTTTTGCTCGGTCTACCTCAAGTCCTTCGGAGGACACTCGGTGACCTAAAATAATACCTTCTTTTACCATAAAATGGCATTTTTCCCAATTCAAAACAAGGTTAGTCTCCTCACATCTCTGCAAAACAAGAGAGAGATTATGTAGACATATATCAAATCATAAGCCAAATACTGAAAAATCATCTATAAAAATTTCCATTATGTTCTCCACCATATCATGAAAAATTGCCATCATGCATCTTTGAAATGTGGCTGGAGCATTACACAATCCAAATAGCATTCTTCAAAAAGTAAAAGTACCATAAGGACATGTGAATGTTATTTTCTCTTGGTCTTTGGGTGCTATAACAATTTGATTGTACCTCGAATAATCATCTAGAAAATAATAGTATCGATACCCTGCAAATCGGTCTAACATTTGATCAATAAATTGGAGGGGAAAATGGTCTTTACGAGTAGCTTTGTTGAGTTTTCTATAATCAATATACGCTCGCCAACCTGTGACCGTCCTTGTTGATATTAATTCATTGTTATCATTTTGAATTATGGTCATGCCACCTTTTTTTGGAACTACATGAACTGGACTCACCCAAGAACTATCAGAAATTGCATAAATAATTCCAACATTCAACCATTTCAAGACTTCATTTCTTACAACCTCTTTCATTGCAGGATTTAGTTTACGTTG
Source organism: Paulownia fortunei (assembly GCA_019321725.1). Taxonomy (NCBI): domain Eukaryota; kingdom Viridiplantae; phylum Streptophyta; class Magnoliopsida; order Lamiales; family Paulowniaceae; genus Paulownia; species Paulownia fortunei. The sequence continues at coordinate 14,708,578 of CM033107.1, read as the reverse complement.
ATGTTCAATAGATGGTTTGTAAGATTCTTCCATTAAGATTTTATGCATGATAATTAAAGGACTAATGCTTTTTAAATCAAAAATTGACCAACCAATAACAAATTTATGCTCTCTTAAAACACGAAGCAATTTCTCAACCTCTAAAGGAGATAGGGATGCATAAATAATTACCGGATACATGTTGTTAACACCTAGAAATTCATACCACAAATGCTCGGGAAGTGCTTTCAACTCCGGTGATATTGTGTGTTCCTTGATTGTGGTATCTCCTATTGCTTCTTTGCATTTATCCTTTTTCAACTCCACCTCTCCTGATTCAAAAAATAGCAAGTAATGTATTACATCATCATTGTCAATATCATGGTTATTACCTTGCATTATGGAATGAAATCGCTCTAAAAGTTCGATAGAAATTTGTTTGAGGAAATGATCATGCAAGCAAGTTTCTAACATTTCAATCCTATTACAAGTATGTGGTTCCTCTTAAAACTTCAATGCACGATAAATGTTAAACATCACTTTATCCTTATTAACTCTTAGAGTTAATTCACCGCGTTGCACATCAATCAAAGCATGCCTCGTAGCAAGGAATGGTCGACCAAGAATTAAAGGGATTTCTTGGTCTTTCTCCATATCTAACACCACAAAATCTGCAGAAAATATAAATTTATCCACTTTTACCAATACATCTTCAACAACTTCTCTTAGTTAGGTGAGAGACCTATCCGCTAATTGCAAGGTGAGAGTGGATGGCTTGACTTCTCCAATTTCTAATTTCTTGAAAACAGAAAGTGGGATCAAATTAATACTTGCTCCAAGATCACATAATGCTTTATCAAAGAAAGATCCTCCTATGATACAAGGAATAGTAAAACTCCATGGATCTTTTAATTTTTGAAGAAGCTTTTTCTGTAAAATGGCACTGCACTCCTCTGTGAGATTTAAAGTTTCAAATTCCACCAATAGTCTTTTTCTTGACATCACATCTTTCATGAACTTGGCGTAGTTGGGCATTTGCTCAAGAGCATCTGCAAAAAGAATGTTGATATGAATCTTCTTGAAAATTTCCAAAAATTTTGCAAATTGTGAATCAATTTTTTTCTTTTGAAATCTTTGTGGAAAAGGAATCGGAACATTAAATTTAGGAGAAGTTTCAAAGTTAGGAGTACATTTTAGTTCTCAGCCCCTGTTTGTTCATTTGATTGCCCCAAGTGCAGGTTGTAGTAAGTAATAAATTTCTCGTGAGTCCGAGGTCGATCCACAGGGAAGTTGTTTGAAGAATTCAAGTTTATATTTCTAAAAAGATGGAGTTTATGTGAATCAAAATATATGAACAATTAATGTATGATGTAAGTAATAAAAGTACTGAGGATTAGGGATCCACTCTTGATTTTTGGATAGAGAAATGGTTATTTATTCTTTTTACCTCTATTAATTGCCACAATTGGAATCCATACATAATGAAGGTTCCAATGGGAATATATTATCAAGTAACTCATGCAATAAGGTAATCATGATATTGTCTTACTATTGCAAATTATCTCTTAACGCCAACACTTATTTATGGGATCAAGTATTTATGTACACCTTCGTCAACAACAAATCAAGGTTTCACATTAGCAGTCGGTGGGGTAAAACCGTACAATAAGCTAAATGAACCCAAGTATTTGTTGTGCCATTGAAGATACATAAATCAAGAATCACCACAAAACAAGTAGGGTTTAGATCAAAAATAAAAATAATAATACAACATACTTAAACAATTTCTACCCTTATAACCATTTCTTTTCCTCCATTAAGAGATTCACCCTTTTTTCTCAGCAAAATAAAGTTTAGAAAGACATAATAAAAGTAACAAAGACTAAAAATATAAGAGAAACTAGAGAATGCATTTCTATTACTACTAGAAAACTTACAATACTAGAAAACATACAAACTAGATAACTTAGCCTAAAGAAACCCTCTACCCCCCTCCTCTTACAAGCTGAATACATGGCCTATTTATAGTACTTGGATTAAGCTAGAGGCCAAACAAATAATGGAGGGGTTAATCAAGTGGTATGCTAGTTGCCAAGAGTTGGTAAGTTGTTACACAAATTTCTCATCCACTGAATTGAATTACATTTTTTGGTCAGATATAACCCGATTTTGAAGATACGTGAAGAATCAAAATTGTAGATCTTTCAGCGCTGATATATTTTCATATATCTTTTGTCAAATTTGGAGATCGGATGAAGGAGATATGGTCAAATTACCGAGTCATGTCCAAGAGCTACCCTGTAACATCAGCAGCAACTTGCAGCCTATGGTTTTACCATTTCAACACATTTTCACACCATCTTGTCTTCATCAAACTTGTTTATGTAGCTCTTGGGTATAACATATCCAAATTTCAGACCAAAATAAATTTGGGCTCAAGATATATAACCGAATTGGTAAAATAAGTCAATACTGGGCTGAACTCTGATCCGAATTTTGGTGATCCATTTTGTGCAACTACTTGGATGAATTTTCTGCTATCATCAACACTGAATTGGGCTGAGTCTACAACATAAAAGTTGTACCTCTATCTCTTGGATTTCAAATGAAATAAGCTTTAGGTCCATAGAACTTTTGATCATAAAGTTATGCTCAAATTACAAAAACTGCACAAGTCTGGAAACATGCTTTCATTTATTCCCTAACACAAAATATTAATAAAACAATAATATTAACAAGAATAAAGCAAGAAAAGTATAAAGGATTTGATATAAAAATATGTCAAAATATGCACTTATCAAATTCCCCCACACTTATCCCTTGCTTGTCCTCGAGCAAGCTAAAACAAACATAAACTAATCCACTTTTGTAGGAAATCACGATTGCATTTAGCATATGCAACAAACCTTTAAACCCCTAGGTGGCCCATAGAGGACGAGTTATAGTCTCGTGAAGGTTTCCAGCAGTGATACCTACAAACACCTATAATAACTATCTTCCAACTTTTATTCTCATGAAGCAACAAAGTAATATGGAAATAAAATCAAACAAGTGTTGAGTTTAACTCTTAGTCATTCAAAAATCAATACATTTCCACAATAATCATACTCAAGTGTGTGTGTGGACAGTTAATGTCAATAGTGATGAAACTATACATGTTTCAAATAAGTGAATTCTCATAAAACCTTACAAAACCATCACCCAATCTCTAACAGAAAAGTTAAACATCATAGGCTCTTACTTTGGTGCAAATCTCCACTACACTGAAGGCACCACACGAAATCAAAAGGTCTTTAACAAAGGTTGTAATGGGGCCAAAGGGTGGTGATGTAGCTAAGAAATAAAAGGATAGGATGCAAAAAAGGTTCTAAAAACTTCATGGAATTAGAGACATAAAATTTATCGATGAAGAATTCTCCAACTCCACAAATTTCACACTGGAGTCTATTGTTATTGAATTGGACCCCTCTTATTCATCTTGCAACATCTCATTTTTAGTTGCAACTTGTAGCACTTTGCAACTTTTTTTTATATTGTTTTTTCTTTTCTTTTTTCTTTTTTCTTTTTTTTTAAGAGAAACTCCCCCACACTTATCTTCTATCCCAACCTGAATTTCTTTTGTAAGTCCAAGCTTTCAATTGAATGTCTCTTAAACTCCAATCATTTTTAGAATAAGGGTTGGATAATAGTGTATTTAGGCTAGGTAAAAGATATGGTTACAAAAAAAATATTTATTTATTGTAAGGCTCAAAGTGGTTTACTAGGGGGATGTTTTCTTTAAACATCATATAGGGAACAAGCTGATTTGGCAATGGTGCTAGAAAGCCTAATGCCTTAATCATTTTTCTAGTGGTGCACTATCAGCCGTTCGCCTCGACAGACCAAAAGTAAAAGTTCTAATACTCAACCCCTACATGTTGAAGATTCAAGTGATGATTAGAGTAAGGGCATAAGAACTATATATTTTGACATGATTGTCTTCACACTAAATAACATAACTATTTGTGCAAAATAAAATTTGAGTATAATTATCGCAAAAATATATTAACCAAATAACAACATCAAAGTCCAAAACAACACCCATCATCAATCAAACCATATTATTCATGCTTAATTTTAATCATTGAAGTTGGAAGAACCTATACGACTCAAAAAAAAAAAATTGATATAATTCACAAATACTTGTTAAAAACTTTACAAACCTGCCATGTTATGCAAAAAATAGGGATGCGTTCAAGAGTGTTACAATTACCCTTTACTCAGCCACCTTTTTTTCATGCTTTCAACGGACCCATAAAAAAAACACGCTTGATTTATATTTATATATATATATATATATTTTAATTTTATATTTTTTTTCAATACTAAAAAAAACACACATTGAATATACAAGTCATGATATCAATTATCCCTCCCCCAACCTAATCGAGACATTGTCCCCAATGTCAAAAATAGATAGGAAAGTAGAGTTTGAAAGATATCACCTGAAATGCGGCTAATAAAGCTGAAACAACAAAAAAAAAAACACATACTATTAGATAAAATTATTAACAATAAGTTCACAGACTCAGAGTCAAATTCAATTTGCGTTTTCGACCATTGTTCCTATTGGACCAATCCACATTGGCCAAGGCTGGATCAGGTTTTGGCACATATGCTAGAAGTTGATCAATCAGCTGGTCAGGTGTTGGAGCAGAAATGATGATTCTTCTCGCAGAAGTTGAAATAAACCCTTTTTTCGCAGCATGATCTACAAAAGATAGCAAACCATCATAAAAACCATTAACATTAAGAATACCTATAGGTTTTTGGTGAATGTTGAGTTGTTCCCAAGAGACAATTTGGAATAATCCTCCAGTGTACCAAAACCGCCAGGTAGAATGATGAATGCATCCGCATTGTTTAACATGTTAGGCATTCTGTCCTGAATATGTGACACTTTTAGCTTATTTCCAATGGTCATACCTGTTATATTCTGTACTGTTAAAAGATTTGGGATAACTCCCAGAACTTTGACACCTCCTACATAAGCAGAAATAGCAACACTCCCATTAACCCCAAACTGCCTCCCCCATACACTAAATGAATTTTTCTTTCTGCTAAAGTTCTACTAAGATTATTGGTTGCCCCTATAAACTCACTATTTTTTCCTAGATTGGATCCACAAAAAACATAAATGGAATTAAATTTGCGAGTTGAAGAAACTTCCATTTTTTTTCTTTTTTTTTTGAAAATAAGTTGTGCAAAAATAGAGTGAGTACGGTGATATTTATTGAGGTGTGAACAGGGAATACATTTATTGCATGTCTTTTTCTTTTGTCAAAAAGATTGAAAATAAGGACACATACGAAATTTAAAAATTACCTACTAACACGTGTATGTACATGTAGTTGTGATTGTGGCTCACATCTTCCTCTGGTTTTACGTCTAGTAACGGCTTAAACGCCCTCTATGGGTCGAGGATATGCTTCCCATCCAGTTTTCTTATAAACTGGCAAACAGGGTCTTTTAATGTCAGATTCCCAAGACTATAAAGCTCATATTCATTTCGAAAACGATCCCATAAATCAAGAATTGCACGTTGTACCAATCCACATGAATGCGTCTCAAGAGTCAATATAATGTGATCTAAAGACTCCTTACTCAGTCCATCCATAATGAATTTAAGTTTATCTTCTCGATTTTTAGAGATCATTCCTAAAGAACGACACTTTGTGTTGCAAGTCCATCTAGCACAAATATGACAAACTTTCATTTTTTTCGCCCTTCGTTTTTTTTGAATATGTGCTTTTACCAAAACCAGACATGTATCTAGTAAGCAAATATGAAAACTCATGTGAAAACTCACATGTCCTTACCTTTGCTTCAATTATCCATCGTATGTCCTCCGGATGCCCTTGTGCATAACCATCCTCAATCTTTCAATCCTGATTTTATAAATTTTAAAATTGCATTTTTAGGAAGAAAAGGAAATCGCTTCTTGAGAGTTAGAAAAATATCACCCATTTTGAAAATAACAAGAAAAGAGAATGAGAAAAACAAAGAAAATTTGTACAAAGATTTCAGTTGTTTGGGAAACTGACAAGTTCGACTTTTATAGCCACGGAGTACCGTTATCCACCATTTAACCGGGAAAAGAAAAAATAAAAAATAAAAGAAGAAGAAAAGAAGAAAAAAAATAAAAAATAATGTCAGATAAAAAGAATATATACAACACTAATCATAACAAGGGTTAGAAAGAAAAAGAATTTCCTCTTGTGAAAATTGATTTTCTAGAAATGGTTTAACTCTTTGTCCATTTACTTTGAATATGTTACCATTTCTAGGATTCTCAATGTCAATCGCCCCATAAGGATATACTTTTTTACAACAAAAGGACCACTGCACCTTGATCTCAATTTTCCAGGAAACAAATGCAATCGAGAATTATAAAGCAAAACCTTTTGACCAACCTCAAATATATTTTCTTGAAATTTTATTATCATGAAAATCTTTGATTCTTGCTTTATAAATTTTAGAATTCTCATATGCATCATTTCTCAGTTCTTCAAGTTCATTGATTTGCAATTTGTGCAATTTTGAAGCTTCATCAAGGTTGAAGTTAAACATTTTGATTGCCCAATAAGCTTTATGTTCAAGTTCAACAGTGAATGACAAGGTTTTCCATAAACTATCCTATAAGGAGACATGCCTAATGATGTTTTGAAAGCAGTTCTATATGCCAAAGTGTATCAGTAAGTCTAAGAGACCAATCTTTACAGTTTGGGTTAACTGTTTTCTCCAAAATTGTTTTTATCTCCCTATTTGCAAGTTCAACTTGTCCATTTGTCTGAGGGTGATAAGGGGTTGCAACTTTATGTATGATTTCATATTTCTTCATTAAAGTTCTGAAAACTTTGTTACAAAAATGTTTTCCCCCATCACTGATAATAGATCTAGGAATTCCAAATCGACTTAAAATATTTTCTTTCAAAAATTTTATCACTATTTTGTGATCATTGTTTCGACAAGGAATTGCCTCGATCCATTTTGAAACATAATCTATGGCAACCAATATGTAAATAAAACCAAATGATAATGGAAATGGCCCCATAAAATCAATACCCCAACAGTCAAAGATTTCAATCACTAGGATAGGGTGTAGGGGCATCATATTCTCTTTGAAAGGGACCCTAACTTTTGACAATTTTCACAACTTTTGCAGAAAGTGTAAGTATCTTTGAAAAGAGTTGGCCAATAAAATCCACATTGCAAGATTTTTGCAGTAGTTTTCTTTACAGAAAAATGACCACCACATGCTTCTGAATGACAAAATTTGACAATATTACCTATCTCATTGTCAGGCACACATCTTCAAAAGATTTGATCCGGACAATATTTGAATAGGTATGGATCATCCCAATATTTTTTTTAACCTAAGTCAAAAACTTCTTTTTATCTTGAGAGTTCCAATGTGATGGCATCTTTCCTTCTGATGATATAATGTGTCCAAGAACAATACCATTGTTACCATGAAGTGACATTTCTCCCAATTGAGCACAAGATTCTTTTCTTCACACCTGATCAAAACCTTTTCTAAATTAGATAAGCAATCATCAAATGAATTACCAAAAATAGAAAAATCATCCATGAAGACTTCAAGAAAACATTCAACCATGTCACTAAAAATACTAAGCATGCATTGTTGGAATGTAGCTGGTGCATTACATAATCCAAAAGGCATCCTTCGATATGCAAAAGTACTAAAGGACATGTAAAAGTTGTTTTCTCTTGATCTTCAAGTGCAATTGCAATTTGATTATATCCAGAATATCCATCTAAAAAGCAATAAAATTCGTGTCCTGCAACTCTTTCTAAAATTTGATCCATGAAAGGTAATGGAAAAATGATCTTTCTAGTAACTGAGTTGAGTTTTCTATAGTCAATGCACATTCGCCAACCAGTAACAGTCCTAGTTGGAATTAATTCATCATTCTCATTCTTGACTACAGTAACTCCAGATTTCTTAGGTACAACTTGAGTAGGACTTACCCATTTGCTATCAGAAATAGAATAAATGATTCCATTATCTAAGAGTTTAATGACTTCATTTCTTACTACTTCTTTCATATTAGGATTTAGCCTTCGTTGCATTTCTTTAGATGGTTTAGCATTTTCCTCTAGATAGATGTTATGTGTGCAAATGAAAGGATTAATACCTTTAATATCAGCAATGGTCCATCCTAAAGCATTCTTATGCATTTTCAGAGTTTCGATCAACTTACCTTCTTGATATGCATCGAGTTTGGAAGAAATTATTACTGAAAAAGTTTCATTCTCACCCAAGAAAGAGTATTTTAAATTAACCGGCAAAGGTTTCAATTCAACCACGGGAGCTTTAATACTTGATGGAATAGATTTTACTGTTGATGATGAAAGTTCTTCGAACCTTGGCTTCCAAAAATATTTTTCTTGTACCTGCAAAAATTCAGAGATAGTATTAGTGTGTTCCTTTTTATAAATACTTTCACTTTCAAAACAAGTCTCCAAAGAATCTGAAGAGTTAGTAGTAGTAAAGTATTCATGAACAAGTTCCTCAATTGAATCCACTTCATGTACTTCGACATCTTCTGCAGGTTGCATACAAACATTAAACACATTTAGTTCCAAAGTCATATTTCAAATGATAACTTCAAAATACCATTTCTACAATTGATTAAAGCATTTGAAGTTGCAAGAAAAGGACGACCTAAAATGATAGGAATTTGTGTATGTGTTTGTGCAACAGGCTCTGTGTCCGAAACAATGAAATCAACTGGAAAGTAAAACTTATCAATTTGTACCAACACATCTTCTACTATTCCCTTTGGAACTTTAATCGAATGATCAGCTAGTTGGAGTACAACAGAAGTTGTTTTAAGTTCTCCCAAACCTAACTGTTCATAAACTGAGAAAGGTAGAAGATTTACACTAGCACACAAGATCAAGCAAAGCACGCTCTATTCTAGTGTTTCCTATGATACATGAAATGGTTGGACAACCTGGATCTTTGTACTTGGGTGGAGTGAATTGTTGAATGATTGAACTAACACTTTCAGTTAAAAATGCCTTCTTTTGTACATGATGTTTTCTTTTGATTGTACACAAATCTTTCAAAAATTTGGCATAAGGTGGAACTTGCTTGATTGCATCCAATAATGGAATATTAATCTTGACTTGTTTAAAAATTTCAAAAAATTTCAGCATTTGAGTTCAATTTCTGAGTTGCTTGCAATCTTTGAGGAAAGGGTGCTGGAGGTAAATATTTTTCTTTTCATCATTTTCACGCTTACCTTCTTCAAACTTACCTTCATTGTCAAGACTATTTCCATTTTTCATTTCTGGAGGTGGATTAGAAACTTTCTCCTTGGGATGAATAGTCTTGTCAACAACTTTTCCATTCCGAAGAGTTGTAACTGAATTAGCCTCCTGACTGCATTTTCACCTGAAGAAGAAACATGACACTGAGTAGAAGGATTAGGTTGAGGTTGAGCAGGAAATTTACCTTTTTCATGAGTACGCAAAGAAGTTGTCAGTGTTGAAAGTGTGCTTCTGATCTCATTGATAGCTTGTGAAGTCTGATTATTGATGTTTGTTTGTTCATGCATAAATGCTTGCAAAGTCTCCTCAATGGATTTTGTATGTGGAGGTGGATAAGAATGAAAGTTTTGTGTTTTGTGAATGCGGTGGTTGGGCACGGTTATCATCTCGCCAACTGAAATTGGGATGATTTCTCCATTGTGGATTGTAAGTTTCAGAATATGGAGAATGAAAAGGCTTTTTGAATGTGTTCATAAAATTTGCTTGTACTGGAAGTTTGGACATTCATTGGTGGAGTGCCCCAAAAGTTCACAATTGCTACAAACTTCTTCCTCTTGCACAAATTTGATTTCCTTTACTTTCTTAAGTTCCATGGCTTCAACTTTTCTTGTTAAACTAGCAAGTCTAGCATTTAGATCATCTTCTTGGCTAAGGTAATATTTTCCTTTATTACTATTAGCAAGATTAGATCTAATAGAACCTTCGGAAGAATTAACACTATGCCATGATTGAGAGTTTTCTACCAAATGATCTAGGTATTCTAGGGCTTCATCAGGTTCCTTATCAAGAAACTCACCATTACACATTGTTTCAACAAATTGTTTTATTTCAGGAGTTAACCTTCATAAAAGAAACTAATTAAGCGCCATTTTTCAAAACCATGATGTGGGCATGAATTCAACAAATCTTTAAATCTTTCCCAACATTGAAAGAAAACTTCATTCGAATTTTGAGAAAAATTTTGAATTTGTCTTTTCAAAGCATTAGTTTTATGAGTTGGAAAGAATTTTTTCAAGAATTCAGCTTGCATTTCTTGCCAAGTACCAATTGACCTAGGTTTTAAAGAATTAAGCCAATTTTTTGCTTTATCTTTTAAAGAGAAAGGAAATAATTTGAGCTTAACAATCTCATTTGTGCAAGTTTGATCATCAAAAGTGGCACATACTTCATCAAATTCTTTTAAATGCAAGTAAGGACTTTCAGAGTCTAAACCATGGAAATTAGGAAGTAAAGGGATCATACCTGACTTGAATCGAAAATATTTGCATTTAGAGGAAAAATGAAACAAGAAGGAGAAGAATTTCGAGGAGGTTGCAAGTAATAACGCATGGTACGCACCTGTTGATTCTCATTTTCATCCTGGACACTTTCATTTTCAGCCATGGTGGAAGTGTGTGGAGATGATTCAAACAAATTTCCAAACAAAGTTTTGGAATTATTTCTTACTAAACGTCGAGAATTATGACTACGATACCATATAACCATATATCTATAAAGAAAATAAACAAACTATATTTACAAAGGAAAAATATTAACAAACCTGAATACTTACCTTGCCTTCCCCGGCAACGGCGCCAAAAACTTGCTACAACTTTAAGGTTGCAAACCCAAGTGCAGGTTGTAGTAAGTAATAAATTTCTCGTGAGTCCGAGGTCGATCCACAGGGAAGTTGTTTGAAGAATTCAAGTTTATATTTCTAAAAAGATGGAGTTTATGTGAATCAAAATATATGAACAATTAATGTATGATGTAAGTAATAAAAGTACTGAGGATTAGGGATCCACTCTTGATTTTTGGATAGAGAAATGGTTATTTATTCTTTTTACCTCTATTAATTGCCACAATTGGAATCCATACATAATGAAGGTTCCAATGGGAATATATTATCAAGTAACTCATGCAATAAGGTAATCATGATATTGTCTTACTATTGCAAATTATCTCTTAACGCCAACACTTATTTATGGGATCAAGTATTTATGTACACCTCGTCAACAACAAATCAAGGTTTCACATTAGCAGTCTGGGGGTAAAACCGTACAATAAGCTAAATGAACCCAAGTATTTGTTGTGCCATTGGAGATACATAAATCAAGAATCACCACAAAACAAGTAGGGTTTAGATCAAAAATAAAAATAATAATACAACATACTTAAACAATTTCTACCCTTATAACCATTTCTTTTCCTCCATTAAGAGATTCACCCTTTTTTCTCAGCAAAATAAAGTTTAGAAAGACATAATAAAAGTAACAAAGACTAAAAATATAAGAGAAACTAGAGAATGCATTTCTATTACTACTAGAAAACTTACAATACTAGAAAACATACAAACTAGATAACTTAGCCTAAAGAAACCCTCTACCCCCCTCCTCTTACAAGCTGAATACATGCCTATTTATAGTACTTGGATTAAGCTAGAGGCCAAACAATAATGCAGGGGTTAATCAAGTGGTATGCTAGTTGCCAAGAGTTGGTAAGTTGTTACACAAATTTCTCATCCACTGAATTGAATTACATTTTTTGGTCAGATATAACCAGATTTTGAAGATACGTGAAGAATCAAAATTGTAGATCTTTCAGCGCTGATATATTTTCATATATCTTTTGTCAAATTTGGCGATCGGATGAAGGAGATATGGTCAAATTACCGAGTCATGTCCAAGAGCTACCCTGTAACATCAGCAGCAACTTGCAGCCTATGGTTTTACCATTTCAACACATTTTTACACCATCTTCTTCATCAAACTTGTTTATGTAGCTCTTGGGTATAACATATCCAAATTTCAGACCAAAATAAATTTGGGCTCAAGATATATAACCGAATTGGTAAAATAAGTCAATACTGGGCTGAACTCTGATCCGAATTTTAGTGATCCATTTTGTGCAACTACTTGGATGAATTTTCTGCTATCATCAACACTTAATTGGGCTGAGCCTACAACATAAAAGTTGTACCTCTATCTCTTGGCTTTCAAATGAAATACGCTTCAGGTCCATAGAGCTTTTGATCATAAAGTTATGCTCAAATTACAAAAACTGCACAAGTCTGGAAACATGCTTCCATTTATTCCCTAACACAAAATATTAATAAAACAATAATATTAACAAGAATAAAGCAAGAAAAGTATAAAGGATTTGATATAAAAAATATGTCAAAATATGCATTTATCACCATATATTCTGTTTCAGCATTTCAGATGGCACCTAGGCACCCTGTTTTGAGCATAGACACCTTCCATTCTATTTTGGCGGCCTTAGATGGCGCCTAGGCGCCGTTGCTGCTGTTTTTCCCTGCTCCACTTCAGTACTCTTACACTATTCATCTTCTTGCAACTGGTTTTTGACCTCTTTAAAGGATGAATTGGCTTCTGACATCTTCTAATTAATTATATCTCTATGTCTTGGTTTTCCATAGGAACTTGAATCAACTACATATGATATTTGTGGACAGAGTTATGCCTAAAATACTAAGATATGTCATCTTAGAAAATTGCAGCCCAGTGCTGACTCTTGAACTTAGTTTTTGTCATTGAAATCGACTGAATTGGATTTTATGGTAAACATAGAAGTGTAGATCTATCTTGTAATTTCTAATGGATCAAGAATCAATTTGATATGAAATTGGGGTCGAGAGTTATGATTGAAATACGAAAACTGCCATCAGTAGCACCACAACTCGAATTCTTCAACATTTCAACCAAGTTTTTGATTTCTTTCCATTTTCTTCTCTTATTGTCATTACCTACAAGATTTCAAACTAAATGCGTAAAAAGTAACAAAAACACTTAAAAACAAACTAAATATTAATACAAAAATATATGAATTATTGGTATAAAACCAACTTATCAAATACCCCCAAACTTGAAGATTTGCTTGTCCTCAAGCATCAAACATGAAATTCTCAAGAACAACCCCTCTATTAATTAGGTAACCAAAGTTGAGAAATATTTATTTTTATTTTTATTTTTATTTTTATTTTTTTTTTCACTTATCCTCTCAAAAGATTAGAAAATATACCACGTTTACATGTTAATATGCATATTAGTTTCACTTAACTTCATGGTCTTGTGGGTGTGAGTGTGAAAGTAGTAGTTTATCAAATTTTATTTCTCATTCGGATATGTTTATAAAGCTAACTACTCATATTTGATCCACTTTTAAAGTGCTTACCAAACTCCATAGACTTATTTTTCACACTAGTCTCCACTAATGTAGGTCGATCATAGCATCAAAGATCAAAAGGACTTCCAAAGCTTGTAATGTGAGGCTTGGGTCATGGTGGGAATATATGGAATATTGTGGCTAAAATTTACCCATTTTACACAATCATACTAGAACCTTTATGAATGAACATCAACTTCTTCATCAATCCCTTCATTTTTCTTTATTAAACATCCCATTCTTCTTCTTTTTGATCTTGGATTACCCCCAAACTTATTTCTTTTATTGTATGCAACGGGGGTCTATTTATTTTAGAGAGTTTAAATCATACACCTCAATTCATAATCTCTTCATTTTCATCTTTTTTCAATCTTTTCTTCTCTTTGATTTTGCTTTTTTTTAATACAACAATTCATTCAAGAACGGTTGTGTAAATAAGATGAAAAAGGATTGAATATTGGACTTTTTTTTTATTTCATAAAGCTCGAAAATGTGTATAAGGTGTGCAAATAATTGTTTCAATAGGCTCAAGAGGGGACACTAGGGAATAATTCAAGTATAGGTTCGCTTGAAAGGCTCAACGGTCTAAAAATGGCCTAAATCATTTCGTTAATACTATGCCACCTAGGATTTCGCCTCGACTAGTGATCAAGCAAGTTCTAGAGGTTGGTGGGATCATTTAGGAAATAATTAGACCTCATAAACTATCTCTAAACAATTAAATGTAACTCAACAAACTACTTAGTGCATCAAGATTCACAAGGTCTCATAAAGTAAATAAAACCAAAATTTGATGTTTAAACACGTAAACAAACGTACATATTCTACTTTTCAAGAAACAAGTAATAATCCTAGACTCATGAACTCCCCCCAAACTTAATATAAGCATTGTCCTCAATGGTTAAAAGAATTGTAAAACAAAGGGACTTTCCTGAGAATGGGTGGTGTTTAGCCTTTAACCTGCAAAAATAAGTAAAATATCACGGAACAAGTATCATGACATGAAACAAAATAAGAATAACACCACTTACAAAAACAAGAAAAAAAAGCTTGGGTTGCCTCCCAAGAAGCGCTTTATTTAAAGTCTTTAGCAAGATCGAAACTGAATACCTTAGGTTGCTTCTCCGAGTGGAAGATTAGACATCTTCCACATTTCATTAAGGATGATATCCAAGAGCTACCTTGTGTCTTACACCATAATTAGCTAAAAGGTTATTAAACATTTTATTGCAAAAATGAGAACCTTCATCACTTATAATTGCTCTACGTGTGCCAAAATGAGAAAAAATATGTTTGTACAAGAATTTAAGCACTACCTTGGCATCATTAGTAGGTGTGGTAATTGCTTCTATCCATTTGGAGATAAAATCCATAGCGAGCAAAATGTATGATCGGCCATTTGATGGAGGAAATGGTCCCATGAAGTCAATCCCCCAAACATCAAAGAGTTCAACTTCCATCATGTTAGTAAAAGGAAGCTCATGTCTTCTAGTATTCCAGTCCTTAGACACCGGTCACATGTCTACACAAAAACATAACAATCCTTAAACAATGTTGGCCAATAAAAATTGGATTGCAATACCTTAGAAGCTGTCCTTGTAGGTCCAAAATGACCACCACATGGGGATGAATGATAGTGCTTAAGAATTTCATTTGTTTCCTCCATTGGAATGGATCTCCGAATAACAGAATCTGAACACCTTTTGAAGAGCAATGGATCATCCCATAGATATGATTTCACATCATGTAAGAATTTTTTCTTTTAATGATATGTGAGTTCCGGAGGCAATAATCCACCTACAAGATAATTCATAAAATCTGCATACCAAGGTAAATTATCTTTGATTGCCAAAATAAACTCATCTGGGAAAAATTCTTTAATTGTCCTTCAAAGTTCTCATTTTTCTGCTCCAACCTCAATAAGTGATCCGCTTCACTTCCCTTCTTATCTTTGATTTCAAGATCAAATTCTTAAAGGAGTATCCACCGAATTAGCCTTGGTTTTGCATCTTTTTTGGCAAAGAGGTACCTAATAGCCGAATGATCGGTATACACTATCACCTTGGTACCTATAAGATAAGCACAAAATTTATCAAATGCAAAAACAACGACTAATAATTCTTTTTCAGTGGTGGTGTAATTTTGTTGAGCATCGTCAAGTGTTTGGCTTGTATAGTAAATGGCCCTAAAATTTTATCTTTTCTTTATCCTAATACTGCTCCAACCACATAATCACTAGCATCACACATAAGTTCAAATGGTTGGGTCCAATCCGGTACCACCATAATAGGAGCTGAAATGAGAGCCTTCTTGATGTGATCAAAGTCCTGTAAGCAATCAACATTAAAGTCAAATAGCTTATCTTTTTCCAAAAGGTTGCATAAAAGTTTTACAATTTTTGAAAAATCTTTAATGAATCTTCTATAAAACCCGACATGTCCCAAAAAACTACGAATAGCTTTCACATTGATTGGTGGTGGAAGTTTTTCAATAGCAATATTTTTTTGCTCGGTCTACCTCAAGTCCTTCGGAGGACACTCGGTGACCTAAAATAATACCTTCTTTTACCATAAAATGGCATTTTTCCCAATTCAAAACAAGGTTAGTCTCCTCACATCTCTGCAAAACAAGAGAGAGATTATGTAGACATATATCAAATCATAAGCCAAATACTGAAAAATCATCTATAAAAATTTCCATTATGTTCTCCACCATATCATGAAAAATTGCCATCATGCATCTTTGAAATGTGGCTGGAGCATTACACAATCCAAATAGCATTCTTCAAAAAGTAAAAGTACCATAAGGACATGTGAATGTTATTTTCTCTTGGTCTTTGGGTGCTATAACAATTTGATTGTACCTCGAATAATCATCTAGAAAATAATAGTATCGATACCCTGCAAATCGGTCTAACATTTGATCAATAAATTGGAGGGGAAAATGGTCTTTACGAGTAGCTTTGTTGAGTTTTCTATAATCAATATACGCTCGCCAACCTGTGACCGTCCTTGTTGATATTAATTCATTGTTATCATTTTGAATTATGGTCATGCCACCTTTTTTTGGAACTACATGAACTGGACTCACCCAAGAACTATCAAAAATTGCATAAATAATTCCAACATTCAACCATTTCAAGACTTCATTTCTTACAACCTCTTTCATTGCAGGATTTAGTTTACGTTGATGTTCAATAGATGGTTTGTAAGATTCTTCCATTAAGATTTTATGCATGATAATTAAAGGACTAATGCTTTTTAAATCAAAAATTGACCAACCAATAACAAATTTATGCTCTCTTAAAACACGAAGCAATTTCTCAACCTCTAAAGGAGATAGGGATGCATAAATAATTACCGGATACATGTTGTTAACACCTAGAAATTCATACCACAAATGCTCGGGAAGTGCTTTCAACTCCGGTGATATTGTGTGTTCCTTGATTGTGGTATCTCCTATTGCTTCTTTGCATTTATCCTTTTTCAACTCCACCTCTCCTGATTCAAAAAATAGCAAGTAATGTATTACATCATCATTGTCAATATCATGGTTATTACCTTGCATTATGGAATGAAATCGCTCTAAAAGTTCGATAGAAATTTGTTTGAGGAAATGATCATGCAAGCAAGTTTCTAACATTTCAATCCTATTACAAGTATGTGGTTCCTCTTAAAACTTCAATGCACGATAAATGTTAAACATCACTTTATCCTTATTAACTCTTAGAGTTAATTCACCGCGTTACACATCAATCAAAGCATGCCTCGTAGCAAGGAATGGTCGACCAAGAATTAAAGGGATTTCTTGGTCTTTCTCCATATCTAACACCACAAAATCTGCAGAAAATATAAATTTATCCACTTTTACCAATACATCTTCAACAACTTCTCTTAGTTAGGTGAGAGACCTATCCGCTAATTGCAAGGTGAGAGTGGATGGCTTGACTTCTCCAATTTCTAATTTCTTGAAAACAGAAAGTGGAATCAAATTAATACTTGCTCCAAGATCACATAATGCTTTATCAAAGAAAGATCCTCCTATGATACAAGGAATAGTAAAACTCCATGGATCTTTTAATTTTTGAAGAAGCTTTTTCTGTAAAATGGCACTGCACTCCTCTGTGAGATTTAAAGTTTCAAATTCCACCAATAGTCTTTTTCTTGACATCACATCTTTCATGAACTTGGCGTAGTTGGGCATTTGCTCAAGAGCATCTGCAAAAAGAATGTTGATATGAATCTTCTTGAAAATTTCCAAAAATTTTGCAAATTGTGAATCAATTTTTTTCTTTTGAAATCTTTGTGGAAAAGGAATCGGAACATTAAATTTAGGAGAAGTTTCAAAGTTAGGAGTAGATTTTAGTTCTCAGCCCCTGTTTGTTCATTTGATTGCCTTTTTTCTTCCCTTGGGTGTTCCTCCATAAGACATTCACTCGAAGTGCCCACGATTGGCTCATCAACTTATAAACTTTTCATTTCTGGCCCCTTGATTTTGGTTCCACTTCGAAGTTGGATAGCTTTGCAATGCTCACTTGGAAAATTTTCTTTATATTTTTTAGCATTAATTTTAGTAGCAAGCTGTCCAATTTGAGTCTCCATTAATTTCATTGAAGCTCCTAGCTGCCCCAATTGAGTCTCAATATTGTCTATCTTCACTTCATCCTTATTCAATCGGACTCTTGTCTCGCCAATAAAAGTGCTTAGCAAATCCTCAATGATGCCTTTTTTTCACCTACATAGGGATTAGGAATTGGTGGATTGTTGTAACCCGGTGGGGGTTGAAGCACATTTCGATTGTTGGCATAGGAAAAATTCTCATGATTTCTAAGCCCCGGATAGTAGTGAGTAGGTAATTGATTTCCCCTGAAATTGAAATTACGATTATCGACAAAGTATACCTACTCATTTCCTTTGGTTTCCACAAATGAAGTGCTAGTGGATACCATGTAATCCATTCCTTGAAAAGCTCCATTAGAAGTCCAAGATGCAAATTGGTTAGAAAGAGCAGAAACTTGTGCAACTAATTGAGTAAATGAATCTACCTCAAAAACTTCGGCAACCTTTTTAATGGAAGATCTCTCAATAGGTCATTGATAGCTATTAGTAGTCATCTCCTCAAGCAAAATATGGGCTTCATCTGCGGTCTCAGACATTAAAGTCCCACCTGCAGAAGCATCTATTATGGTTCAAGTTTGTCCATTCAAACCATTGTACAAGTATTGTACCTGCTGCCAATCCTCATAATCATGTTGAGGACACCTTCTTAGAAAATCCTTAAACCTCTCCCAAGCTTCATATAATGGCTCAAAATCTTGTTGGCAGAATTGAGCTATCTTATTCTTGAGTTGAAGTGTCTTGCTTGGTGGAAAGTCATTCCAACCCGGTATGCTACTTGGTGCAAAAGATTATAACCATAGCCTAGCTTTATCCCGGAGTGAGAATGGAAATAAGCGAAGTCTAATGGCATCGTCGGGTACTCCATTCATTTTGATGGTATCACAAATCTCCAAAAATATGGCTAAGTGTTCATTAGGATCCTCCAACGCATTTCCTCCAAATTAATTTTGTTGCACCATGCTAATAAGAGTTGGTTTAAGCTCAAAATTATTGGCATTGATCGATTGACGAACTATCCCGGAGTAGTTTTGGTTCATGGTTGGTTGAAAATAGTCCCGGATAGCTCATTGTGGTGGTGGTTGTTACAATGGAAGATTGGCGTTCACATTAGCATTGTTGATGTTATCCGCCATGGCTTGATTGTCAAATCATTTTGCTGCTCTAATAGCTCGAAGAGTCCGCTCGATTTCTGGATCAAAATAACCCAAGTCAAGACTCCTAGCCTTACGCATACAAATATATATAATCCAATGCAAGGTAAGACAATATCAACATATGGAAAGAAAGTAAAAACAATCTAAACTAAAATCAAGACTAAGTCATAACAATATTAATACAATTATGATAAAACAATCCCTGGCAACGGCACCAAAAACTTGTTCGTAATATACTTTACAAACCGCAAGTGTACGGTGTCAAGTTTTAATACAACGGAGAGTTGAGTATCGTATCCACAAGGATTCTAATAAAAAATTGTATTAAGTACCTTAGTTCAAATAGTCTCAATTTTATCTAGAAAATCGAATGATGATTGGTAAACAAGGTAAAGTAAATAACAAAATGTAAAGGTAATAGTGGAGTTCTTAGAAGCAATACAACAACCACCTTATGAACAAGAAATTCTAGATGAATGACTCACCTAATTATCACATATGTTCTTCCTTCCAAAACATACCAATTCAAGTCAACAACACATGTAAGTTAAGAATTCCTAAGCTCATCAATTCCCTCTCTCGAGTGCCGAATTGATTATAAGTTCTAACATGAATTTAAATATCTCTATAAAAACTCAAGAATAAAATACTACAAAAGTTCAATGAATTCTTCTTCAAAACTTCAAAGGTTTCATAAGCTTCTCAACTCTATGATTCCTATGTTGTGTTCCCTTTATGATCATGTATAATCTTTTCTCTCTCGAGTATCGAATTTCATACATCAACAATCTCAATTAATGGCCAAATAATCAAGAAACAATACTAAATAAAATAACACAAACAAGATGAATAACTTGAACTAATATTAATTGGAATTCAAAACATAGGATCAAATAAGGTTACATCATCCTCTAGAAAGAAAAGTTTAGTTCACAATGGATGAATACAACTTCAAGAAATAAATAAGAAAGAACATGGAAATTGTTTACCAATTTGTGAAGTGAGAGAAATTGTTGAAGCTCCCCTTGTCTCCAAGAGTGGCTTCCTCTTCTTCAAGAATGGGTTTCTTCTCTCCAAGCCTCCCCTTCTTTTGATTTCAGAAAAATGAATGGCCTTTTTTCTCTAAGAACTCCCTTCTCCTTTTAACTCATTTCAATTATTCTTTCTCCAAAAAATTCCTGAAATTCTACATTTTTTCATGGATTTCCCCCCATTTTCTCTCCACCAAATCCATTTTCTATGTAAGTTTTCCCCCAAGAAGTCCACAAAGTCTCTTTTAGAATTGGCTTTAATAGCTTTTGTCCAAAATTTGAGTCAAAAGATCACACTTTCAGAATTTTCAAGTCGTTTGGCGCCTAGGCGCAGAAGAATGGCGCTCAGGCACCATATATTCTATTTCTGCACTTCAGATAGCACCTAGGTGCCCTGTTTTGGCGCTTAGGCACCTTCCATTCTATTTTGGCGATCTCAAATGGTGCCTAGGTGCTGTTGCTGCTGTTTTTTCCTGCTCCACTTCAGTACTCTTACACTGTTCAGCCCCTTGCAACTGATTTTTGACCTCTTTAAAGAATGAATTGGCTTTGACATCTTCTAATTAATTGTAGTTCTATGTCTTGGATTTCTATAGGCACTTGAATCAACTACACATATGATATCTGTGGATAGAGTTATGCCTGCAATACTAAGATGTGTTATCTCATAAAATTGCAGCCCAGTGCTGACTCTTGAACTCAGTTTTTGTCATTGAAATCGACTGAATTGGATTTTATGGTAAACATAGAAGTTGTAGATCTATCTCGTGATTTCTAATGGATCAAGAATCAATTTGATATGAAATTGGGGTCGAGAGTTATGATTGAAATACGAAAACTGCCATCAGTAGCACCACAACTCGAATTCTTCAACATTTCAATCAAGTTTTTGATTTCTTTCCATTTTCTTCTCTTATTGTCATTACCTACAAGATTTCAAATTAAATGCATAAAAAGTAACAAAAATACTTAAAAACAAACCAAATGTTAATACAAAAATATATGAATTATTAGTATAAAACCAACTAATCAACTTACCTGCTGCATAAAGCTGTGATATTATTCCTCAGTTGTACAGTCTTCACAGGTGGTCAGTAATTGCCAAGAATTTTTTGTGCCAACTAATCCCATGAAGTGATAAAGTCTTGGAGGAAATGAGTTCAACCAGCTCTTAGCATTATCACAAAGTGAAAATGGAAATAGTCTTAGTCTGATGCAGTCATCATTAACACCATTGTACTTAAATATAGCACATATATCCAAAAATTCGCAATGTGACCATTGGGGTCTTCGACAAGTGAACCCCAAAGTTAGACATTTGCACCATCTAAATATTAATTTCTAGTTTGAGTTCAAAAGTATTGGCTTGAATAGTTGTGCGTTGGATGCTTGTATGAATACCATCCACTAAAGGAACTACAAAATCCTATAGAGGTTTAGGTTCCTCTTTAGCATCATCATGTTCAGCCATTATAGCATGATGAGAAGCCTCTCGCTTTTTCTTTTTATTTCTTCAACAAGTTTTCTAAATTCAAAAGAAAGAAGCTCGTATTTGCTTACACTGCACATACACTAGCAAAGACTCCTAAAAGAAACACAAAACTTAGAACTAAGATTATATATGATTGAATTCATATTATCAATAAAGAAAATAGCAAAATAATCCCCAACATTGATGGTAAAAACTTGTTATCTTGATTATGCACGCAGGTATACATATC
Organism: Paulownia fortunei; assembly: GCA_019321725.1. NCBI lineage: Eukaryota > Viridiplantae > Streptophyta > Magnoliopsida > Lamiales > Paulowniaceae > Paulownia > Paulownia fortunei. Next base: position 14,686,571 of record CM033107.1, on the reverse strand, counting down.
GAACAAGTAATGAAGTGTGATAAGTAAAGTATCGCTCACATGGAGATTAACTACTATTGAATTGTCAAGTACTAATTTATATCGTTCTGAATTTTATGTAAATAATTAAATTAGAAGAAATAGAATTGAAATAAATAAGAAGTAAAATAAGCACTTAAATTATAAAGACTAAAAATCATAGATAAGAAACCTAGATTTATAACTTCTCCCAAGAATCCACTTGAGTAATTTCACTCTTTTTCAAGATTAAAAATCCTAGTTTGAATGTCACCCAAGAACACTAATATTTCTACAAGCCTTTGTCGTTGGTCAGGTAAAAATCTCCTCCTTAATTATTTCACTATATGTCTATGAGATTTAAATTAGGAAGAAGTCATTAAGAACAAGTTCTCATCATGGATGCACAAGAAACATGAGTGTATTTCTGTATCATTAACACATATAATTCAATATTGGTCACGAACACACAAAAGCCCTATAAATATTATTATGATCACCAATTCAATCCAATCAATGGCAAATATTGATTAAATTACATTAAGCACAAAAATGAGTATACAGTTAATGTATAGGATGAATCAAGAAAAGGGAATCATAACTCAAGCATCATGTATGTGTTCAATTATAAAGCTAGAAAAGGAATTAGTTCATCATCATAAATGAATCTTTAATCCACAAAAGTCTCAACATCTTGAAAACAACAAAATAAAATGAAAGAGAAGAGGATAAGAAAAACTCTAGAGTGAATCTTAAATTCAACTCTTCTTGATCTTGATTCTTATTGATGTTTTCTCCCTTGGAAAATCCTCAAAAAAATGATGATCAATGTCTAAAGGCTAAACAAAAGATACTAAACCCTAGGCTTTTCTATTTATATGGTTCCCACTTAGGTAATTAAAATTTGCAGTCGCGACGATGTTGCAGCTCAACTTCTTGATGTTATGGCTTCAACAATTTCCGTGATTGGTGCTGCAGCTTCATTTTTTTCGTGTTGCAGCTTGATGCATGTTGTAATTTTCAGATAGTTATGTTGCGGCTTCATTTAATTTGGAGTTGTATCTTCATTTAATTTGGAGTTGTAGCTTCAAATCTCTGTCCAAAAATTGTTGACAAAATAAATTATGTTGTAGCTTCCTTTTAGTTGGTGTTTCGACTTCAAAATCTCTATCCAAAAATTATTTTCAAAGTCCCATCACTTTTCTGCACTTTTATTTATTTGGCTTAACCTACAAAAGAAAATAAAAATACCAATAAATCTAACAAAATGCTCTTTAAACTTACAAAATATTAAGGTAAACATATTCGATTAGCTAATACAAAATTAGCTTATCACCCCACATTATATATTTATACCTCATTTGCTCCAAGTCCACAAAGTATTAGCTCCCATCAAAGCATGCCTTAATAGGGATACAATATCCAAACTTGTCTGCATATTTGTCAATTATTTTTTTAATTTTGGGACACAACTTACTCTTCCATTTAGCATCTACCCTATCTCTATTTTCTTAAGGCTTTATCATTAGATATCCCTTATCCACTCTAACATCGAGATAATTGGCTTCCCTCTAGCATATAACCTACTCTATTAGGCTGGTGGCTAGTCATTGAACTACTTTGCTGCAGTCTAATTGATGTCCCTGATTTTCTGCATTCTTACTTTAAACTCATCAACTATACTAGCCAAGGCTACCCTCTACAATGCATTCTTAAATACCAAACCCTTAAACTAATATTCTTGAAGTTGTTATGCAAATATCTTACATAAAATTTGTTATCAGAATTAAGGAACACTTATGAGGCCTTTCTGTTTGTCAGACATGAAAGTGTATTCATGTTCTCTGACAATGTTCAATTTTGCCTAAACACAGTTATGAACCACTCCCATGTCTCCTAGACTCCTTATAGGAAATAGCATATGCAAATATGCAATTGGGTTAAGACTACTATTTAGATCAACCCCTACTGCTATGAGCAAGATTCCTCCATATAGACCACTCAAGTGGTAACCGTCAACCCCAATTATAGGCTTACAACCTGCTAGAAAGCCTTGCTTCAATTCACATAAGTAAATGTAAAACTTACTAAGCCTTTCATCCCTATTTCAGTCCTCAGTTCCCAAAATGATAATGTACCCAAGGTTGGTTTTCCTAAGCTCCTCATCCCACAATTTTGTATACTGGTAGTTAGGGTTGCCCTCAATCATTTTCAAAGCCTTTCTCTTTACTCTATAAGCTTGATCCTTTAACACTTGACATCTAATTTCATTATTGACATCTATTATGAAACCTTTTAAATTTCTTTTGGGATCTAACTTGAACTTCTGAATATACCTCTCATTAACCAATTTGTCTATATTTTCACATGGAAGGTCTATGGACATGAATGGTAAGGGTTGTACTCCCTAAATTTGGAATGTGCACTCATCCTTCATCTTTATGACATACATCTTCGACTCACGTTCTTCTCCTGCACATCTAACATATACTCTCAACTTATCAATTTTATTAATTTCAAAGTTCTTTTTATCCTAATGGCGTGAGATTGAACTATTTTTCTAAACTCTACTTTTGTATAAAATATCATACATATCTCTAATGTTGGATCATATATCAAAACTAGATTGATAATTGTATGACTAAGCCCTTCTTCATCTCTATCAGACACCATGTACTCATCTAAATCATTATCATTATCAACCACATGTTCCTCACGAGATTGATTAGAATTACTTGATTAATGGTCTATGTCTATGTTCTCATTATCATGTCCCAGTTCTTCCCCTTAGTTTACATGTTTTTCAAACAAGGAATCATTATCACTACTCTCATTTTCCATGTCATAATCACTATCTACAAAAGAGAATCATAGAGTTGTGCCTCATTGTTATCATACTCAAGCCCTACATTTACCTACATTTATCCCCTTCAACATTTTCATCACCATCTCTCTTACCCACAACCACATTTGTCTCTCTAACATCTCTCTCATCCATAACCCCTACATTTGCCTCACCGATATCTCCCTCACCTCTCCCTAACCCTTAGCCTCTTTGTCATGCTCACCACCATCTCTCTCACCCACAACCCCTACATTTACCTCACCACGATCTTTCTCACCTATTGCCCCTATATTATCCTTACATTCAACATCCTAAAAACTGATGACATCATCTTCAATTCCAGGTTCAGTATCCTTTGTTTGTGGCATTTATTCAACATTTTCATTAATCTCATCACTAGATGAATCCTATTATAGGCATCAATTGGATTTCATGCTCTATATATACATGCATCTCCCTACAGATAACATACTTTATAGACTAACTGAAAATATTCTTATCATCAGATAACTTATAACTTATATTCAGTATAATATAGTACTTCTACTCTCTTCACCTTCACCTAATCTATCACTAAAAAAATCTAGTAATCTTAGACATATGCCTTGCTTCTACATAGCCAATCAAAATTACACGTCCACTAATGTATTCTGCATGAGGTAAAGTATGAAACTTACCCCCATAATGCAAAGCTAAAGTGATAAAAAAACTTTTTAAATATGTTTCAAAATAAAAAATAAAAAATAAAACAAAAATCATTAACAACTAAACAGCACAATCCCATATGTTTAAAAAAAAATATAAAAAAAATAAAAAAACAGCAAACAACAACAAACAGAAACTATAAATAAATGCATGAAAAATTAATTGGACCCAATTTTTTACTTTAATAAATAAGTTATGAACCACACATTAATAATATAGTGTTTTTCATAATAATAAACTAAACAGCAGAAGTTGTGTACCAAAAAAGTTATTAATCATATTACTGTTAATTATTAAACTAAACATTTGATTTATTATAAATTAATCAGAAAAAACTTATGGTGTTGACGAAGAGGCAAATCCAAGTGCTTTGGCTTCGAACAAGTACCATTGTTCTATATTCTTCTAGAGATTCTTCAACTTGAATTTCTGGATTAGGCTGAGTGATTCAGAGGGACCGGGAATTTTAAATTTTTGAGTGGAAGGTGTTAAGTTTGATATAGGTAATCTCCCATTTTTTTCACCCAAATCTTGGGAGAAGATATCATATAAGATGGAGGATGTTAAGTTCTCCTTCCAAATTGTGTCCACCTAGTTTTTTTCCCACGTCATCACCCGAGTGACTTGTATTTTTCTAAGTCAGCTTTCTCTATCGTCTACCGAGGCCAGGTTAGGTCCAAGTAGGATAAAATGGCCGAAAAATATAAAATTCCTAATTTTTTCAACTCACGTGCATGAAATGTGTGATGTTCCAGCCAATTTTCCAATTTCTAATGAAATTTATCCTTAATTTGAAAATAATTAAAAATTAAAGTACGCAAGTTGCCTATCTAAATTCTAAAATGATCGTTCCCTCCTCTATAGTTACAAGACCAATTTTTTAATTTTGCTTTACTAGTTGTGAGTAAACTTTTTATATTTTTCTGATGCTTTGGGTGATGACTACATGTTTGTGTGACAAGTTGAGATTGAATCTCTCACACAAGTAATCATCTATAACTACGTATTTAGTGAGTGCGATACATAATTTTAATTTTTAATTGCATGATTAAAAGTTGATAGAAAAGGTAAATTAAGAGACATTTTTCTACAATACAAAGACAAAATCATATTCATCTCTTCATATAGAGAGGAAAAACAAAAACTAAAGAAAATGAAATAATAGAATAACTACAATGACTCTTAGAAATAAGGAAATAAACTCTTATACATTAGGAAACAAAGATTGTTAAATCAATTCAGGATTTTATTCTTTTCCACACCCCCTCTCAAACTAGCATGATGATGTGTTCCATGGCAAGCTTACTAACGAGACTTTCAAATTGCTTTTTATGCAATCCTTTTGCAAGAATAACTGCAACTTGATAAACTGTTGGAATACATAGCATACAAATTATTCCATTGTCAAGTTTCTCCTCAATGAAATGCTTGTCCACTTCCACATGCTCCCTTCTACCATGGAGGACCGAGTTGTGAGCAATAAAAATTGTAACTTTGTTATCACAATAGACTCAATCGAACTAGGAATCATAATCTTAAAATCTTCTGGTAGTCTCTTTATCCACATCACTTAACGTATCCCATAAGACTCAACTTCAGCATTCATTCTAGATATTACATTCATTTTTTTGCTCCTCCAAGTAACAAGATTACCACCCACTTGTCCATAACACTTCTTATCCAGTCTGCATCTATATAGGCCTCTATATGTAGGTGTCCTCATTTCTTGAAGAGTAATCCTATTTAGGCATCCACTTTAGATACCTCATAATTCTATAAGCAGCTTCTAACTGTTCTGAACCATGTTAGTTCATAAACTAACTCACCACACTCATAACCAAAGGTATATCAGGTCAAGTATGTGATGGGTAGATGAGCCTGCATATGAGTCTTTGGTATTTCTCCATATCTATCACGTCTTTTGTTTCGATAGGTCGCAACTTTAGGTTATGCTTTGTGGGGTTTCTGCTATCCTGATTTCAACCATGCCTATTTCACCTAGTAAGTCCAGGACATACTTTTGTTGGTTGAATAAAATACCTTCATTTGATCTTCCAAATTCCATCACCATAAAGTATTTTAGAACCCTCAAATCATTTTTTTCAAATTCATGTGCCAATTTTTTGTTTAGTTCTCAATCTCTACATTGTCCTCACCAGTATTTCTATGTCATCCACATACAAAATTAGAACAACCAATTAATTATTTCTAGTATGTTTGTAGAACATCATGTGATTAACTTGGCTTTGGATATAACCATGGCTCTCCATTGCCCTTCCGAACCTCTCAGACCATACCCTTCAAGATTGTTGATGCCATACAAGGATTTTTTTAGTTCACACCTTGTTTGTCCTGATGGTTCTATTTG
>CM033107.1:14614017-14680556 GCA_019321725.1 Paulownia fortunei | reverse complement strand
CCCCATCATGCTCATTTCAAGTTTTGTCTGCATAAGCTTTGAAAATTTCTTTCACAACTTCATATTAGTATACCCAACCATAATATCTGTCAATGTGAACAAGTGAATTATTTTATTCCTACTATAATTTGAGTAAAGTTGTGTCTACTATACCTTTGGTGAACCTTTTCTGTAAGAAAAATTAAGATAGTGTTTCATACGAGGTTCACGGTGCTTGCTTTAATCTATAGAGCACTTTGTCTAGTCTATAGAGGTACTCCATTAGATAGTTGATGAAAAATCTAGGAGGTTGCTCTAAGTACACTTCTTCTTGTAGTTTTCCATTTAAGAATGCACTTTTGACATTTGTTTGATAGATTGTGATATCTTTCTAAGCTGCATAAAGAAGAAAAATCCTGATTGCTTCGAGTCTTGCTACAAAATGAATACCATTTTGCAACCAATCTTGCTTTATTTTTTTTGACAACTCCTTGCTCATCTATCTTGTTTTAAAAGATCCATTTGGTTCCAATAAATCCTTGATGATTTAGTCATGGAACCAGTGTCCAAACTTTACTTCTTTTGACTTGGTTGAGTTTCTCTTGCATAGCTTTGATCTAGTATGAGTCCTTTAATGATTCTTCCATGCTCTATTTGCAAAACAATACAAGAAACATTATTTCATTTAGCATTGCAGACCTTGTTCTGACTCTTGTGGTTGGTGATTGAGTTACCAACTCTAGTGGATAATCTCTAAACTAGTGGTTGGTGTTCTGACCTTGTTAGGTTGAATTACAATTGACTGACCTTTAGTTGACTTGATTGCTCCTTGATTATTTTGTTATGTCAAACTAATATGCTTGGGTGTATGTCATCCTCTTTGCTGTTGAAATTGATAATAGGGATAACATCTTCAAGTTGCTCCACACACCACTGAAGATCAATATTTCTTTTGAATTGCTGTGTTGTCTAGATTTTCTCTACATCTAGCAGTTAAAATGTTCACTTTTTGATCCTCTTCATTAAAGACAACATGAAAGGATTCTTAAACAATTAAGGTCATTTTATTAATGACCATAAAGGCTTTTCTTCTTGCAAGGTAGCCTGGGAATACTTCTTCATTTACTTTAGCATAAAAAACATGGAGTTTTTCCTTTTCATTGTTGTGAATGTAGCACTCACACACAAATATTGAAAGTAAAAGATATTAGGCTTTCTTCCTTTCCATAACTCATACGATGTCTTATTGTTCAACTTGTTGATTGTACATTGGTTCTGAGTATAGCTAGTTTTATTTGTAGCTTTAATACAGAATCTTTGGAAGTTTTAATTAATTCAACAAGTTCTCACAACTTTTGTAAGAGTTATGTTCCTTCTCTCAGCAACTATATTTTGTTGAGAAGTTCTAGCTGCTGAAAGCCTGTGCCTGATGCCTTTTGTTGTGTAAAATTTTTCCATTTCACCATATGCTAATGTTTAGTTTTGCAAAATCGTGAGACAAAGAGCAGCAAAAATTTAAGATTTAAACATGCAATAAACTATTTATTACATATTATCCTGGATTTGTTTTGATTAATCAGTTCACACCTGAATTCTTTATTTAATTAAAAATAAAGGTTTTCATGATTATAACTAAATTGAGCACTCCAATTGATGAAGCTAACTTGAACGATTCAAATTGTGCCTAAATCAAAAATAGGGTTCATCGTTTGAATCCAAACATCTTCCCTATGATAGTATCCACTTGATGAGTGAGACCATAATTTAATATCTCTGCTACAAGATATTATATCTTTCTTTCTAATCTAGAATTTGGGAGTGTTGACTAATTTCAATATCAACTAGTGATAAGAAAATTAATCAAATATCAAAAGGTTTGGAACTAATTAACAGAACAAAAACTTGAGAGAAAATAAGTGAAGGATGCGTGTACAATGTTGAGAGCAAGGGGCGGAGTTTACTTATGTTCTCCAACAAGAATTCGGACCCCATACTAGGTGTATTTATACACCTTTTAATCTTTAACCTAATCTCATTAGGTCTCTAAGTCCCTTTCAAATTTATCTCCAGTTTGATTCTATCCAAGACACGTCTTTGATTATTTTCCTATTACAACTCAAAGTTTAATTGATTTCAATCTAAGACAAGAAGCCTTTAATTCATAATTAGAGATTACCATTGGACTTGTCCTATGGGCCAGTTAACATTGGGCTTGCTTATTAATTAATCTTTATTAATTAATCGAGCCTAATTAGATTGGTTTCATAAGACCACCTAACTAAATAGGCCCAATATAATTAATCTCATTATTTATATTCATTAAATTAACTTTACCCTTTAAATTAATTTAAGGTCCATTAATTAATTGATTCAATCAATTAATTAATTTCTCCCAAAGAACCCCTAATCCTTATTAGGTCCAAATAAATAATCTTATTATTTAATTGGATGAATTAATTTAATTCTTTAAATTAATTCTACCTCCAAGTTAATTAATTAACATACTTGGTCCAATTCTTTGGATGATATTCTATATAGTAGTGATCTACCTCGTTTTGTGTGTAACCCATTAGGTTCTTAACTAAGCTAGCAATGGGGTTCCAAATTTTACAACTTAGTGAAAATATAAAAATATATTCTGAATAATTAATTAATTTATCTTGAATTTAAAACCTTAATTTCAAGAACCTCACAAGTCAAGGGAAGTACCTAATAGTATATCTTGACTACCTTGTCTTAGGTGAATTAGCAAAGGAACCTATTTCTATTACGAGTACCATGCAAGTCCAATCCTTTTATTAACTAATCTCTTAATTAAGTCTATGGCATGGATTATTAGTTGAAATCCTCATTGACATATTAACTATGATTCCATTCCTGGTCACATTTGTCAAAGTAGTGCCCGACGAGCGAACTATTGGCCGCTTGAATACTCTTGTAAAAATGATCTTAATTGAAATCTATTAATAGAATTGCCATTTTCTTTATCGTTATTGCATCTTGTCAATTAGGATAAAGTTCCTAGACCATACTTAGCTACAAGACATGGTTGTGCATATGATGGGGATCATGGAACATGCTTCTATAACTTTGGTCTTAAATTCATTCTGAGTCATAGGTTTAATGAGATGGGATATTGATATGATTGAAAACACTCTCGCATAAAATGCATGCTTGAAAGAAAGATGTCTCATAGGGAACAAGCACACCGAACATGCCTATGGAAAATTCTCACTATAAATGTTGTTTGTCGAATGAGAATTTTTCATAGATGATAGTGCATGAGTTAGTCCTTTGACTTGAGGCTCCATTGTAGCCTTGTGCACAACATCGTATGCTTTGATGTATTTCCCAATTCCATGAGACTAGAAATGAAATCATAGTTATTAAGTCAAATAGGGTTTCGACTAATAATCCATACCCTATACTTAGTCAGGAGGTTAGTTGACGACTGGACTTGCACGTTATTCATAACAAAATAGGTTCACTTGCTATTTTACCTAAGACTAGGAGTCAAGATGCACTGCTAGGTACTTTTCTTAACTTGTGTGGTTCTTATGATTAAGGGGTTAGTTTCAAGACGGATTAATTGATTGGATCAATTAATCAGAATATATTTATATATTCACTAAGTTGTAAAATTTACAAGCCACTATTAGCTTAGTTGTGAACCTAATGAATCACACATAAAACGAGATAGATCACTTCTATCTATAATTAAATCCAAGTAGTTAGATCAAGTCGATTAATAGTGATGAAATAACTTGAAGCTAGAATTATTAAAATAGTTAAATTAATTTATCTAATTAAATAGGAGGATTATTTAATTGGACATATGGAATTAGGAGCTCATTTAGGAGTTATTAATTAGTTGATTGGATCAATTAATTAATATGCCTTAACTAATTTAAGGTTTAAATTCCTTTAACTAAATATAAATAATTGAATTATTTATATTGGACCTAATTTGATTAGGTGGTCCACTAGAATTATTTAATTTGGATTGATTAATTAATCGGGATTAATTAATCAAGAGGCACAATCATTAATGAGCTCGTAGGAGAGGCCCATTGGTGGTCTTTGATTATGAATCAAAGACACCATGTATTGGATAAGAATCATTTAAGACTTTGAGTCTTAATAGGAAACTAACCTAAAAAATGTCATGGATATAAATAAATAAGAGATAAATATGGAACGAGGTTAGAGAGTTAATAGGAATAGGTCAAGGTGTGAAGGTGTATAAATACACCATTGCAAGGGATGATTTTTAGATGCTTGAGAAGTAACAAAAATCGACCATTTCTCTCTTCTAGTGCAAAAAAGTTGTTTGTCTTTTCTCTATATTTTCTTTAGTCTAGTTCTATCAGTTTGGTTCTAGGAGATTTACGTACAATCTAATTAATTCTATTATCATGGAGTTGTTATTGGAATTAATCAGCATACACATAAATTCTAGTTTAGGGATAAGGTTTGGTATCTTCTAGGAGAGATATCAAAATGGTGATCTTGCTCATCGTGTGGATACCATTAGAGAAAAGATGTTTGGATTCCTATGGCGAACTTGTTCTTGAACTCTGCTACAATTTGAATTGATTAAATCCTCTTCAATATCCGGAGTGTTATCAAATCGTATAATCGCGAACTTCTTTTCTTTTAGTTAAATGAAATATCCAGGAACAACAAAAAATCGCATCAAATTTGGGACTGATTGTATAATTGTTATGCATGTATGATTTAAATTTTAAATTTCCATTGTGTATAGTCCTGTGATTTTGTGAACCTAATAGTGGCATCAGAAACTAGGTTACCACACTCGGATATTATCACAACCTCCTAACAACATGTATACATATATATATAAACAACTTGTGCAACATAATTTGTGCATGTATGCATATGTATAACTTGTTTTTTCTTGGTTAGTTTGACAAAATATTGATAAAAGTAAAGTAATTTCACATCCTGTAACACTGTATATACATAGGTAGTTATTAAAACATTAACAAGGTCTATCAAAACCATCACAAACTCAAACTCTCTATCACAAAGGAGTTTTGAAAGTGATATACAAGATAAAGTCACTAATATAATACAATAAACTATAATATAGTCTAGATTTGTTTATTATTTTCCCTCCAATTTTAGATGTAAAATAGCCTGTAATATTATCCAACATCAAGCACCATTCCCAATTTGGCAAGTTGAAAGCATAAACTATCATACTAAAACCTTAAACACCAAGTTATCTAGGTAACAATCAAGCTTTTACAGACTAAAACACAATATAGTCCCTCAAATACCTTAATTTCTCATCTTAAATACATGTAAATATCATATAATTGAAGTATTATAACTCTAATATCATGTACCTAATTGTTAACACTTAATAGAAACATGTCTATGTTGAAACATGCTAGGTTATCAAATGTGACAGATTCACATTTTTATATTTTCTTATTGTCCAATTTAGTTGCATGATAATTTTGACATCCCTAAGCATATCCAATCACTCCCAAATTTTTACCACACTTAGCTAAAATATAGAGAAATGTAATCATATTTTATAATTTCCTAAAATCACTGATTTACCTCAGCAAAACCAACCAACTTATCGCAACACAAAAACTGTAAGTTCTATCATTATAGTTTTGAGTGTCTCTTTAAATATCAAACTATATTTCAGTTTATAGCATCTCCAAACTTACATATATCACCTAAAATTATATATAAACACATATATGGTGAAATATATAGGTTTTAATCAAGTTATTATACATATATAAACCTTTAAAAACAAAAACCAGCAAGTATTTAGTTTCTGTCCCTATTGATTTCTATTGTGATTTTGCAACTAAAAATCCCTCTTTTATGAATTATAAGACCATAGATAACATCCTAACATGATTTTAAACAATAATAGAATTTTTAAAAATCATAAACCCTCAAACAATTCAGGAACTTAAATTAAAAATATGAGTTAAGCTCACCTAAGCACAAATTTAAACTTCTACTTGCTCTTCCTTACTTCCCTTTGTTTCCTTCACTTTTTCTTTTGCTTGGAATCACTTGAGAGAAACTTATAAAATCTAATATGGAGGTTTTGGAGGTGAAATATCTCAGAAAATGATTTTTGGTCATGGTTCAAGGATAGAAATGCAAAAAGGTTGAGGTGGTAACTTGAGTTGGCAAAGCTTGAGGTGTTAAGTGGTGGTTCAAATATGATATTATTCACACCTTATATAGCTTTAATCTAGTGTTTCTCAGTATTTATTTATCTATTTACAGTCTATTTTAATGGCCGTATGATCGGATAATAAATGTTTGCCCTAATTTCTTAATCGTTCATTCGGTCTCTATACCGATTAACATCCGATTCTTAAATGATTATCTAGTTTGCATTTATAAAATCATATGCACATATGAACCTTGTAATATGAAATTTAAATCACATTATATCATGTCTAGTATCTCAAGTATGTTAATTCATGGATGTATACTTTTAAAACACCTTGATCTAATTGAATCGAATTATTTAACCTTACTAGTAACGCCTTTAACACTTCCAAAATTATAATATATAACCTATGAATATCCAATATATTGACCAACCTACTCTTTTTCTTCTCTAAATATAAAATTACTTAATTAGGTTATAGGATCTTAACCACCAACATCAAGTGATGGCATTAGAGGTCTAACGATTAATAACACTATATAAGATGCCATGTAAATGTTAATACAAAATAGCATATAAGTAGCATATAGTGCATGAATCATATTGGCCAAGTGAGTAATGTGAGGCTTGGGTATTACATTTTTTCCTCATTAAAATTTTGTCCTCGAAATTTACTTACCAAAAGAGTTCTAGATACTTAACTTTCATATCATCTTCCCTTTTCCAAGTAGCTTCTTCTGTTGACTGATTTCTCCATAATACTTTAACTAATGGGATCTTTTTATTTCTTAGTTGTTTTACTTCTCGTAGAAGAATCTCTACAAGTCTTTCTTCATAACTCAAATCTGCTTTTAGCTCTATAGGTTCATTTTTCAAAATATGAGATGGATACTAACATCATTTAATTAATGCAATATAACTCTTATAACATCCCCCTAAATGTTAGGGATCAAATGTACCCATCTATGTTGGAACATGTTAATGAACCAAATGAAACAGATTTATAATTTCATATTTTTTTGCTGTCATATTAATTTGCATGATGATTTTGATACCCATAGGCATATTCATTTAATTTTTATCACACTTAGATAACATAAAACCAAATGTAACCATGTCATAGAATGGCTAAAACTCATGGATATAGTTTCTCAAGTTCAGCTCCCTTCACAGCATACTGAAATAGATTTTTTCTACCGTGACAATTTTGCGCACTTCATGACATTAATAGTTTTGGCACCCTTACATATTTTCAATCACTCCCAAATTTTTACCACACTTAGATAACATATACAAAAATAGAACTAGGTTATAGTCTTACCAGAAATAATGGATTTAATGCTGCAAAACTAGTCCTATTAAAATCAGAAATTTATTGGTGACAGTTTTGAGCATCTCTTCAATATCATGACCTATTTCAATTTCTAACCAATGAAAATTTATTCCAATACTCTTATAGATTTTAGTCAACATACCATACACTTTTGAAGTCTAAAACACAAGAAAAAGGCAAGGTGACAATTTCTGCCACAAGTATTTCCTATTAAGTGTTTGTCATCAAAAACCCTTTCTTTGAGCACTAAAGTCTAACTAAAAATTTTCTAACACTTTTATAAGAGATATTGAAAGCTTAATATAGAATAAAATCATTCATAATATTCTAAAAACCAAAGGCAAAATCGTAGGTAAGTGTTACCTATGCAAATTTTGAGGTTAGACTTGATAGTAATCACTTCTCATTTGCTTTTCTTGCTTTTATTTCAATTGGGAATCAATTTAGAGCACTTGGAGACCTTAAGGTGTGTATTTTGGAGCTGAAAATAGCTTAAATGAGGGTCTGGTCATGGCTTAAGGGTGAAGGAAAGCTTGAGGTGGCACTTGAGGTGCTTGCTTAAGCTTGGTAGCAAGAATAATGTGACAAGTTATAGTATAAATCTGACATTTCACCCATATTTCAAGCTTAGATCAGATGTATCTTACTACACATTAATTTTATTTCATCCTATTTTAATTACCATAAGATCCCATAGATAATTCATATGTTAATTTTCTAGTCGTTCATTTAATTTCTTACCCGATTGACAACCGATTCTTGAATAATTATCCATATTAAAAATTATATAATCTTATATATAAATGAATATTGTAATATCACCTTTCAATCATAGTATCTTATGTCCAATGTCCCAAATATGTAATTTGCCCTTATATGCTTTTGAAATACCTAGATAAAATCGAATCAAACCATATAAGCTTACTATTAACACTTTTAACACTTCCAAAATTATAACCTATATATCCCATCTATATCCAATATTGATCAACCTCATTTTGTTCTTATTTCAATATAAAATCAACTACTTAGATTAGGAAATTCAATAACTAATACCGTGCAAGAGCTTCAAAATTAAGTTTAATGTTAAAAAATATCGTATAAAATAAAATAAATTATACAATGTCAATAGAAATGCAAGTAGCATATGAAATTAGCACGTAATGCATTATTCATATTGGTCAAGTGAGTAGTGTGAGGTTTGGCTATTAAATTTTACTTAGCAGAAAGCTCTAGATATTTAATTATCATTTTAGGCTTCCTTTCCTAAGTAGCTTCTTCTGTTGATTGACTTCTCCTTAGTACTTTAACTAATGAGATATTCTCATTTTGAAGTTGATTTACATCCCTTACTAAAATTTCTATAGGTCTTTCTTCATAACTCCGACCTTAATTTAGTTCTATTGGTTCCTTCTTAAGTAGATGAAATAGATTCATGATATACTTTCTTAAAATGAACACATGAAAATATTGTGAACCCTAGACATTGTTGCAAAAAGGTCGAGTTTACAGATAATATCCTCAATTATCTCAATAATGCAAAAGAAATCAATGTACCTAGGATCAAATTTGTATGTAACATTCCCAAAAAAAAATTTCTGCACAACCTGCATAATCCATTTCATTGGAGACACCTTCAAAAATTGGATCCCCTATCATAAATTGCAACGATATTCCTCTTTAATCTGCATAACTCTAGGGTCACCTCTAACTAGTTTTCATACATTGGCAATTTGTTCTACCACTTCTATCATTTCCTAAACCATATTCAGCCTAAAAGAATACCAAATTCATTTAAATAAAACGATGACCTATATTTTCTATCATATAATGCCTCATAGAGAACCATCCCAAGTAACCTTATCACTGTTGTTATAAGAAATTCCACCCAAGGAAATTTTTTCTCAATTAACATCAACAATCTAATACACAAGCTTTAAGCATATCTTGCAAAGTCTAATTTGATTGTTTTGATTACCTATTGATGCATGGATGATCACAATACTAAGATATAATTTTGTTCCCAATACCTGATGTAAGATCTTCTAGGAAGTGGACAAAGACCTTAAATCTGTATCAGAACTAATAGACACTAATAAATCATAAAGTCTAACAACTTTCTATACATTTATCTTTCCACAGATTTCCAAGGAATACCTAGGGTGAATTGAGAAAGAATGAGCATATTCAGTTAACCTATGAACAATAACCCAATTCCATTATCATATACAAAATTCATGAATGCTTTCCCATTTCCACCTGAAAATAAAAGCAGAACTAAATCATTCTTACATATGCGCTTTTACGTATATCCTTTTTTTTAGTGGCAAGCCAAATATTAACAATATATTCCATAACAGCTCGTCCAATGTCCGATATCTGTACATTTTCTTGAGATCACAAACATCATTCATACCACTAAATAAAACAAATAAAAAGTACATGATCATCACCTAAAACTTAGTCTTGCAATTTTTTATCCCTCATAGTCACATCTATCTCTTATTAAGAGATTATTATCACTTAATACAAAAATCTATTTAAGTGCCTTTTATGCCTTTCATCTTAATCCTAACCTTTCATCGACCTTATTTTGAGCATTTGAAATAGGATCAATCAAAATCAGTCTTACCAAAATATTAATAAATAGATAATTCACCATTAACTTTAATTCATCCTCTATACAACCCTCAACTCCCATAATAGTTTATGATGTAAAATTTGTTTGAATATTAATCTATTGAGATATTTCATTCCAATGACATCTGTAGTTATATAGATCATACAATATATTCACTTACTAGTAATATTCATCATTTCTTCAAGTTCAACTCCTTTTAAGTATATAGACATTTGAAGTATTTCAATTTTATATTGTCATATGTAGTATTACATAAATAATCTAATTAACTCAAAGAGTGTCGAGTAACATTTCTATATTCCATCAAACATATATCAAAACACAATGAGATACACCACTATACACAATAAATAATTTATATCTAAAGTTGGAGTCACTACTGAAGCTCAAATCAATTCTCTTTAAGTAATTAGATATTTCTTCCCACTTAGCGAACCATTCAAATTTCGTATACCTGTATGTATGATGAAATAAAGTAATAACAACTAAGGGGAAATTTTGACTGAATACCCAATAATATCACTAACCCAGAAAACTTTTCTTATTTCTATCATATTTGTTGGTCTTCTCTATTTCAGTAAAACCTTGAAGTTTTAAATAGTTACAAAGACACCTTCTTAAGAAAATTACCAATCCCAAAATAAATATTGTATTGCATAATCAAAAGATTGCATTTACTAAATTGAACAAATAATTTCTACTTCTTTAAAGTTTCTAAGATCATATTGAAAGGTCAATCATATTTCTCATCGTTACAGTAATATATCATCAATGAATATCACCCTAAACATACCTATATAGAATTATCAAACACATTATTCATCATGTATATCAAAATAATTAGGGCATTAGTCAACCCAATGGCACAACAAGAAATTCATAATTAATTCAAACTTAAAATCAATCTTCAAGATCATAGTAGCTCCTCTTAATTTATCAAATAAACCTTACTTATTACAAATTATTACTCAATTAAGTAGCAATAAATAATACATAACCTCAAGATTCATCTTTCTTATAGGTGAATATGAAGTGGAGCTTGTTTAGGAGAAGCACTAGACCTTGATGCCTTGCCCAACATTATAATAATATCACTTAAGGTTCATCGAATTCCAATAGGTGTATATCATAAACTAAAAGAGAGATTGAATTTATTCTTACAACTATATCCAGGATAAAATCAATTATTAGTCAATAGCATACTTGAAAACTTCTTTTCAACATGTATCAAGAGATCTAAGATCACACAAATGAATTTTTAGTAAACTTGGTCATTTTTAAAAATTCTAACACAACCCAAAGATCGATAATAACTTTTTTTTACTACTTTCTTTCATACTGTAGAAAATTATAATTTGACAATCTTCTTTATTTTCTACAAATAGTAAACATTTTCCTGCTATGGTCTCCATAAAATTTCTAAATTTTCATCACCTAGAATTTAAAAGTCTAGAAAAATCAACAATGCATAATTCTCAATAAATCAATCAACACAGAACGTTATATCATAATCCTAGCCAATATAACAAAATTAACCTAGAGCTCTTAAAATCTAATTAGTTGATCTTAAACTTCTAGATGGAATTAAAACATTGTAACTGAACTCATATATATATATATATATATATCAAGTACCATATCCAGTCTTATTACATACTTATTGGATAATAGAGAATATATAGCTCAAAAGATAGAAAACCAAACATAAATTTTATACATGTTATTACTAATGAGTCTGCCTCAACATTATTTTAAAAAAAATCTTAAAACACATGGCCAATATTATTCATGAAATACAAAATAAATTAAACAACAAATAAAACTTACTGGCATGGTTGTGCTCCACCAGTTTCAAAGATCATATACACAGACAGTCTACAAAACTATAAATCAGGCTCTGATACCACTCTGTAATACCCCCAATACTGAATATAAAAATTGATATAACAATAATTTTAACAAGGTAGTTGTTCGTGAAATATATTGCATATCGCAAGTGTTGAGTTCACTATAATCGCAAGGGTATACGTAGCAGAAAATTAAAGTTTTTATCAAACATAAATTTAACCCCTTTAATTCGAAAGCAATTTTAACGATTGCGCTTATTCAAGTGAATATATAAATAAATGTAAAATCAAATTGAGCCTTTCATGCACTCCGGTTGTTGTAGGGAATGAAGCAATCAATTACTTATCCTAAACTATCAGAACTCGCAGGGATCCAAGTATCTCTCCTCTATCAGGTCCACAATATGGAAGAGCAACACCAATCAAAAGAATTCGCTAGTATCCTTTTAATTGTTTACTAATCTAGAACTAGAGTAAATTTTCAAGAACAATAAAGATTGATTCTTTAAGTTCTTGAAACAATAATATGAAGAGAATAACAAGAAACTAGTTTTCTTTTTCTTTCTTTTCTTTTCTTGGAGAGTAAAAATAGAAGATTTTAAATAAAATAATTTTTGCTCAAATTTTTTGAATTGATTATGTAATTTTCATTCCTCATATATATACGGCTGAAAATTTTAATCCATTTCCAACTCTTAGAAAATTTTTTAATTTTGAACTATTTTAAAATTTTATCTTGGAAGGATTCCAAATCTTCCACGAACTCCTCTTTTCTCTCTCCTATTATATGTGGACTAATTTGAAACTACATTAATCATCAAAATTGTCTACATATATTATTGATATTAATTTGAACTGTTCAAATAATATCAAGATAGATATATATCATATATATACTATAATTATATTTATATATAAATTAAATCTTAGTGGCTGATTTTATCCCATAACATCGGTCACTATATTTATTTATCTATAATTTTGTTAATTAAATAAGTTATATTTATTTAATTTATTCTCTTCATATTTTAGCGAACTTCTTAAATGATTCACATTAATTTTGGGCTTGGACTCAAAAATCCCCAAATCAATTCATTTGATTCAATTCTAATTTAATCAATCCAATTGATTAATTTAATTTACTCCAATTGGGCTTCCTAATCAAATTAGATGCAATTAAATAATCTAATTAATTAAATAAATAATTTAATTTAACCATTAAATTAAGTAGAACCCTTAATTAATTAATTAATTAATCAGTATTAATTAATTAATTTTCAACCATTGGATAAAATCTAAAATTAGAAATGTTACTTTTCATAAAGATGTGTGACCCTCTTAGGTTCACTACTAAGCTAGTAGTGGGCTTACAATATTTGCAACTTATGAATAATAGTTATTTTAATTAATTAATCCAATTAATTAATCCGTTTAGAATCAACTCCTTAATTCCAAGAAGCTCACTATCCATGAAAACACCTAGCAAGTAATCATGACAAATTAGTTTTAGGTGCAATAGCGAGTAAACCTATTTTAGTTGCGAGTACCACACACGTACGGTCCTTTCGACAACTAATCTCTCAATTGAATCTAGGGCATGGATTATAAGTCGAAATCTTAAATAATTCAATAATTGTGATACCATTTTAAGTTCCAATGATTTTTGATGAATCATGATTCATCCTGCCTTGGCCAAGGTCTTTGAATCACGAATTATGAAAATATAGGAGATTCCCTTATTTAAAAAGACAAGTGTCGAATTCTTGTTGGCCACTGACAAACCTCCATGCACATCAGTGCAACACCCAATATACCTCTTTTGTGATTGTCAAGCAATCAGAAGACATATCAAAGTGTTGCATGATGCACACAAGGCTACCATCATGCCTCAAGTTCGAGGACTAATCGTATACTATCGCAACACATAAATTCTTATTTTTACAAGCAAAACCTCCAGTTAAGAATTTCTTACGGGCCATGTTCAGTGTACTTGTTCCCTAACAAGCACCTATGTATACGCACTTGCGTCTCTACGCTAATGCTAATAGAATACAACATCCTCGTCTTAGGAGCAAGCATCATATGTGCAAGCCTTATTGAGCTAGTTGATGTCCTATCTCAAAAAACTCTTGACTCAAAACTTATTTAAGACCAAAGCTTTAGAGGCATGTTCCATGATCGCCATCATATGAGCGACCATGCCCCGTAGCTAAATTTGATCTAAGGACTTTATCTAATGTGCAGAAATAAAAGATGCAAGACATAAGATCAATAAAATATTTTTTTATTAATATGATTTCCAATAAGATTGTCTTTACAAAAGCAAACGAATATAATACACCCATCTAATTGGGGTATTGGGCATCCTACTCTAATAATAAGTGCATGGTGCCAAGTTTTAATACAACTTGAGTTGAGTATCGTATGCACAAGAATTGTAATAAAAAATTATAGCAAGTATTGTAGTTTAAATAGTCCTAATTTTATCTAGAAAATCAAGTGATGATTGGTAAATAAAGTAGAATAAGATAAAAATTGCAAAGATAAAACTAGAATTCTTAGAAGTAATACAATAAACACTATATGAACAAGAAATTCCAGAGGAATAACTCACCTAATTATCACTTATGTTCTTTCTTCCAAAACATATCAATTCAAGTTAACAATACATGTAAGTTAAGAATTTCTAAGCTCATCAATTCTCTCTCTTGAGTGCCGAATTGATTATAAGTTCCAATAAGAATTTCAATATCTCTATACAAAACTCAAGAATAAAACTCTACAAAAGTTCAATGAATTCTTCTTCAAAACTTCAAAGGTTTCATAAGATTTTCAACTCTATGATTCCTAGGTTATGCTATATTTATTATCATGTATAATCTTTCCTCTTTCGAGTATCGAATCTCATATATCAAACACTCTCAATTAATGGCCAAATAATAAAGATGAAATACTAAATAAGATAACACAAACAAGATGAATAACTTGAACAAATATTGTTTGGAATTCAAAACATAGGATTAAATAAGGTTACATCATCCTCTAGAAAGACATGTTTAGTTTATCATGTATGAATATAACTTCAATAAATACATAAGAAAGAGCATGAAAATTGTTCACTAATTTTTGAAGTGGAAGAAATGGTTGAAGCTCTACTTGTCTCCAAGAATGACTCACTTTTCTCTCCAAGAATAATTCTTTGTCCAGCAGCAAACTCTCACTGTCCAACAGCCTGCTTCTGTCCAAGAACAATTCCTCACGTCCTGAATTCCTTTGGAGGATCTTTGGGGTCCATAAAATTAGATGGGAGAATCCCTAAATAGGGTAAAAAAACCCATTTTGCCCCTTTTATCCACGTGACAACATGTAGGCACTAACTGGATAGCTAAGCACAGCCTGGCGCTGAACATTATATCTTCAGCGTCTACAGCCTCTTTAAACCTATTTTTGACCACTTTATATTCTAAAATGAATTTTGATGTATTAATACAAATTGTATATCTATATCTTATGTTTACATAGGTACTTGAATCAACTAAATATGACATTTTTGGAGATAGTTATGCCTAAAAAATCAAGATATGCCATAGCAAACAATTTCAGCCCAGTGTTGACTTTTGAACTCAATTTTTCTCATTGAGATCGATAGAATTGGATTTTGTGGTAAACATAGAAATTATAGATATATCTCTTATATTTATAGTGGTTCAAGAATCAAGGCAAAAACCTATTTTCACAAAGTGTTATGCTTAAAATATGAAAATTGCCATCAGTAAATCCACAATTCAGATTCTTCAACATTTCAACCAAGTTTTTGGTTTCTTTCCATTTTCTTTCCTTTTTGTCATCACCTATAAGATTTCAAACTAAATACATAAAAATTAACAAAAATACTTGAAAACAAACCAAATGTTAGTAAAAATGCATATGAATTATTGATATAAAACCAACTTATCAGTAGCACATGTGTGTGCATGTGTGTGTGTGTATATATATATATATATACATATATATATATATATATAAATATTTTTTTTTTGTCAAATGTAGCACTTTGAGAAAATAGTAAAATGTTTTCTCATATATAACCCTATATATAGAAAAATCATCGTTTATATAAAAACACAACACCCATCACAATAACGTTATTCTCAAACTTATTTACTATAAAATTTCAAGACTTATATAGGATACGACATCCCAAAGTTATAATTCAATTGACTCAAAAATTAAATAATAGCCTATACTTTAAGAAGAAGTAAGAACATTTTGCATTTTGTAACCCATTATATATAGACAACAATTTACACAATAATAATCATTGTAAAAATTAGAATAGGCCTACAACACAACCTAGTAGGTTGTCATCCATGTTCACTGATCCTTAAAACCTGTAGGAACTCAACGGCTTGCTCAGTAAGTCTATGATATCAAGTATCACCAGACTCACCTACAATGCATAAACTATATGAGTTAACACTCAACAAGCAAAAATTATGCATATCAAAGAATAATCCACAATATCAAGTCATGCATCTCAAAATGCTATGCCCACAATGTAATTCCAGGCACTAAAAGATTTCTCTCAAAATCATTTCTTTCTTGGGCCTCTGACCAATGCTACTATCCTATGCATCGGAAAAGTGCTCTGCACACCGCCATATTCCAATGGCCAATAATGATATAAGCATACAAATCCAAGCATGCAAATCCATGCACACGAACCTGCAAATCCATGCATAAAACCATGCAAATCCATGCATGCTTCGATGCACTACTAGTGGTCAGCAAAACATTTTTCTTTCTCAGAATCATGTTGTGCAATGCAAGATTTATCACAATGCTCGTATATGATGCATGCACGTGCCAATTCCCATGTATGTATGCCCAATGAACATGAATGACAGTAATGCGTGGTCTCTGCTATGCAAATATGATCTATAATATTATATATAAATTACACATTTGCTATGTCTATGCATTGTAATTGCAAATGAATCTTTACTTACCTTTGATTGGTTATGTGTTACTTCTAGATTTCTTAAATATTACTCCCCAACCCTAGATGTGAAACAACCTGTAAAAATACAAGATATCAATCACCATCCTTAATTAACAAGTTCATTATACCTAATGTAGTATAAAGATCTTGAATCTCAATTTAACTAAACAACCTTACCACTTAGAAACTATAATCGAATACAACCTTCTACGCACCTTTGTTCTACATCTTAAATGTATATTAACCTCATTTAATTAATGCATTATAACTCTTATAACATCCCCCTAAATGTTAGGGATCAAATGCACCCATCTATGTTTGGAACATGTTAATGAACCAAATGGGACAGATTCACAATTTCATATTTTTTTGTTGTCATATTAATTTGCATGATGATTTTGACACCCATAGGCATATTCATTCACTCCCCAATTTTTATCACACTTAGATAACATAAAAATAAATGTAACCATGTCATAGAATGGCAAAAACGCATGGATATAGTTTCCCAAGTTCAGCTCCCTTCATAGCATACTGAAACAGATTTTTCCTACCGTGACAGTTTTGCGCACTTCATGACATTAATGGTTTTGACACCCTTACGTATTTTTAATCACTCCTAAATTTTTACCACACTTAGATAACATATACAAAAATATAACCAGGTTATAGTCTTTCCATAAATAATGGATTTAATGCTTCAAAACCAGTCCCATTCACACATGATAGAATCTGAAATTCAATGGTGACAGTTTTGAGCATCTCTTCAATATCATGACATATTTCAATTTCTAACCAATGAAAATTTATTCCAATACTCTTAACTCATATATGAATATATATATAATGGTACTTATATGTTTTAGTCAACATACCATATACTTTTGAAGTCTAAAACACAAGAAAACAGCAAGGTGATAGTTTCTGCCACAAGTATTTCCTATTAAGTGTTTGTCATCAAAAAACCTTTTCTTTGTGCACCAAAGTCTAACTAAAAACTTTTGAACACTTTTATAAGAGATATTGAAAGCTTAATACACAATAAAACCATTCAAAATAATCTGAAAACCAAAGGCAAAATCGTAGATATGTGTTACTTATGTGGATTTTGTGGTTAAACTTGATGGTAATCACATCTCCTTTGCTTTTCTTGCTTTTATTTCAACTTGGAATCAATTTGGAGCACTTGAAGACATTAAGGTGTGTGTTTGGAAGCTGAAAATGGCTGAAATGAGGGTCTGGTCGTGGCTTAAGGGTGAAGGAAAGCTTGAGGCGGCACTTGAGGTGCTTGCTTAAGCTTAGTAGCAAGTATGAGGTGACAAGTTGTGGTATAAATCTGACCTTTCACCCATATTTCAAGCCTAGATCAGATGTATCTTACTGTACATTAATTTTATTTTATTATATTTTAATTACCACAAGATCCCATAGATAATTCATAAGCTAATTTCCTAGCTGTTCATTTAATTTCTTACCCGATTGTTTACCGATTTCTTGAATAATTGTCCATATTAAAAATTATATAATCTTATGCATAAATAAATATTGTAATATTACCTTTCAATCATAGTATCTTATGTCCAATGTCCCAAATAATCAATTTACCCATATATACTTTTGAAATACCTGAATGAAATCGAATCAAACCGTATAAGCTTACTAGTAACACTTCTAAAATTATAACCTATATATCCCATCTATATCCAATATTGATCAACCTCATTTTCTTCTTATTTCAATATAAAATCAACTACTTAAATTAGAAAATTCAGTAACTAATACCGTACAAGAGATTCAGAATTAAGTTTAATATTAAAAAATGTCGTATAAAATGAAATAAATTATGTAGTGTCATTAGAAATGCAAGTAGGATATAAAATTAGCACGTAATGCATGAATCATATTGGCCAAGTGAGTAGTGTGAGGCTTGGCTATTACACAGTCCCTTCATACAGAAAATGAGGTGTGCGACCAAGTGAGAAAGCATAGGTGAGGAGAGTTATATTAAGTTATCACCAAACTAACATAACCCTACAACCTAATAGCTCGCTGTGTACCCCAAATCAAGTGGTCACACCCAATCAAGTATCTCTAAATTCCTCAATAAAATAAATAGAGCATGCTCGACCCACTCAAATATGTATCTATGTTCATGACTAGTCAAACACATTTCGACACAGTTCCCGGGCTATGAACCATAAAACATAAGTGCGTTACCAACTTAGTTCTTCCTCGGCCTCTCATGCCAATCAGCTTGGTTTTAACAACTTTCCTAGACATGCTCCGACAAACTGAATTATGCATGGCCATTGAAAACATGCTAAAGTAGCGTCATCAAGGTTACATCTCATGATAAAGTCTAGAGTCCCAAAGGGTACAAGAAATAATATGGGCTCACACAGCGATGAAGCAGGGACCCATTTAGTCACTTTTCCATAAGAGGTCGTCTCAAAGCACATATATGAATACATGCTATGATGGAGTTCCCATTCAATTTGGGCATGTCACACTCTAAACATCATATGAACCTAAGTCCAGTCGCTCTCCAAGAGCCTGACCTACGCACCAGTAGAAGTCACTCTCCAAAATGCCTTCTTGCAGTTCGCACGTTTAGCTAAAAACAGGCTTATTATCAAGTTTAGACATACTTCTTCATAATCGATCAACTTTGATCTCATCTTAGCGTCCAAGCTAAGGCGACTCTTAGTTATGCATATTAACCTTCCTCCCTGCTCCAAGTGCAAAGGCCATCATTCGCAAACCTCAATTATGTGACACGATCTTTAAGTCTCATCCTGCTCGTTATCACAATGACAGGGCGATTACCTATGTGAGAGAGTCAATCAAAGCCCGGTGACAACTATAAAAATCCAGTACCAAACTCATAATAAAAATATAAATATAACTCATTAATCACAATAAGTTCTCACTAGCCAAAAAATCAAATTCTACGTAATCACATACTACTCACATACCTTTGGAGCATATCTCCATACAGAGGCAAGGGATAAGCGATCAAACCACTTGTAGAAATATATGTGAGAATAATTTAATTATACGGAATACTCTCTTAAGTGAAGGGATGACTGGTATTATTAGTATGTTTAGTCCTCCAACAATACTCGGTCCCCAGAGCATACATCAAAGTGGTTTTATTATCACAAAGATAATAATAGCCTCACAAATGTACACACAATGCACATCATTTCAAAATACCAGATTGCCTCCAACAAATCTCAGACCACTCTATTAATATATCTAAGCATCCACTTGACGACATCACATTATTTGTGTCAATGATCACTTTGATATCCACTCATCAATAATCTAATTATCAAGCATAGTACTAGTCGAGTACACACCAGTGCACATCAAACCTTCTACAATGCTTGCATAATACTAGCTAGCATTTCTTTTCTTCTTCCATCTTAAGGTATTTCAATCAAACTAAGAGCACAATCTTTGACCATGAATGATCAATAGGATTGGTGAGATGCACACAAAAACTCGGTATCACAATACCAAGTATACATCTACTTTTCCTATGTCCATTCAAATATAAAGGACAACCACTACTAAGTGGAGACACCTTCATGTCCCTTCTAGCCATCATATTATTGCCCAAATACATGAGAATTAAATTCTCTTATTTATGTTGACATATATTTAATGATATTACTTGACCATCGTAAGCCTACCAGAGTGATAGCTTGATGAAATCGATAGCACCACTAATTGGATGATAATTCAAGTTACAAATGGAGCTTCTTGATAAGCAATCTTTGCGTTCTTGCCCCACTTCTTGAAATCATTAGGTGACCCACATAGATCTCATTGTCCACTCCTCATTTATATATGTCAACCTCAATTATCCAGGACAAACTTAGACAAAAGTGACAATAACTAATAGAATCTTGGCGAATTGAGGCAATCTCACCACTTAGGGAGAACATCTCAAACAAATTACGCTCCACAATTAGGCGTAAACATTCTGCCATTGGTTGAGCTATACAGATGTTAATCAACCCATCTACTTTGCACTTGACCTCTAGAAACCACATATTTCTAATGGTCTTACACTTAGATGGAAGATCAACCAGCTCTAGACTTTGTTCTTAGTCATTAGGCTTATCTTTTCCTTTATAGCAACTATTCCCTTAAAGCATCAAGTGAAGTCAAAAGTCTAAGTTGACTTATCAATATCTACGAAAGTAGTTATGAAGGATACCCATTTAATCTCATATAAATGATGGCAAAGAACTCTTGTGCACTCCTTCTTAATTATGGAATATGAGAGTCATTTTAAAGTGAGACACTCTCACTGACTTAGGGTCACTCCCATTATCCCAATAATTACTAGACGAGTTTTAAAAAACACCATCCTCACTAGAAAATTGAGTGCCTCTTCAAGGATCTTACAACTCGTATAGTGCAAGATTTCATTTGACTTCTCATATGCTCATAAATCCTTATTGAGGAAATCTACATTGTGTGACTTAATTTTTATAATTTCTCTATCAAAGTGTTCATCACTTTTGAGAACATAGGTCCTTGAACTTAAATAGGCATAAACCTACTAATTTGGCTTGTTGCCACATCATAGCTCATTGAAGATTGGAGAATTCATTTGGAGGCACAATTTTCATTATGTTGGCCACAATCAAGATTGCATCATCCTAACTGAGATATAAATCAATTCTCGCCATCATATCAATTGTGTCATTTTGAAGTGTTTGATTCATCACTCTTCGCAAGCTTGTTTAGTTGTGAAATGTTTAGAATCATCCTTCAAATTACAATTTCATTTTCCCCACACATGTGTCCAAACTATTTAGACATGTTATTCTCGCTTCCTGTCAGTACATTGAACCTCAATGTTCATACTCTCTATGGTTCTCTACCTCTGTTAAGAATCGCTCTAAATAATTTGATGCTTCTGACTAGTGAGAGTTGGAGTGTACTAGCTTATAGTGCGAATAGCAAATAAAGGAAAATAGAATGCACTATTTAGTGCCTCACACTCGTAAGTCTGCACTCATTTTAGGGGACTAGCTCTAGAGGATAAATAACCCTATTTCTTTCCTCCAGCAGGCTTTTCCCGCTAGAAAAATTTGTGCAGAGGGAGGTTGGCCTTAGCGAGTTAGCCAATAAAGCTTCCTCCACCTAATACAGTCATCTTCCTAATCTCGCATGCCATGATATAATTAAAATAAAAAATCATGGAAGAAGTACAAGAAATACTACCTTAAGCCAATCGCATAAAAAACATGACCTATATCTTAAAGGTCTCTTACATGAAAGATGGACAAATCTACTCACTCAACCAATATCTTATAAGCGCATTAATTCAATAGACTAATTCGAATCTAGTATCTTTTACACATCTCCAAGGAGTAGCTCACACCAATTGTTGAGCTTGAAAAAATAGCTCATGCCCTTTGTTGAGCTTGAGGTGGCTCTGTGAACTCATGATACCTCATCTTGTCCGCCATTTAAACAAACATGGCTGCACAACACTCGATAATAGTCTGCTCAATCTCCAATCTCATGTTATGTTTCATCAACTTCTACTATCCATCGAATGAGAGAATTGAGAATATCATCAATTGAGAGAGCTTTAAGTAGTCAAACTTCATCTCAGTACAATTACGAGCGAAGTAACCAATCTTATCATTGCACTTGACATTTGTTGATGCTTAGTTGCCTTTATCACTAAGGTGACACATCTTGTCACTTCATTGGATCAAATTTACAGTTATAGTTTTAACTTTTGCTCTTGTCAAGCTACTTTTGCATTTTCCAACACTAACCTAAGTTGGTTTATATTAGTTAACATGAGCAACAAGTACAATTACTTGTACACAATCAGCCTCAAGTTAGGCGATTATTATCGAAACATGTTAGTAATATTTATAAGTCAACTAAAAAATGACTTTAGGACAACTAGAACTTTTTAATTATGAGCAAGCTCATATGAAAAAATAGAGCTCAAACTTTTTTATTAATTCCTCGTGTTTGCAGCTTACACATATTAAAGCATAAACATGATTCTTGATCCATTAGTATATTATCAGCGCTTAAGTCGTGACCATATTTGACAACTTAAAATCTAGTATTTGCGGCTTAAACAAATTAAAGCGCAAATTTTAATCTTAGTCCAATACCATATTGTCAACGTCTAAGTCGCGACAATATTGGACAACTTGTCCATTTTCATGCTTAATTGTCTTAAAATGTAAAACTGGTGAGTTGGTCTAAGACTTCTAATTGTCTTAAAATGTAAAAGTGGTGCTGCTCGTCGTGTCATTCTGGTCCATTTTTTATTTTTAGTTTTTTTTATTTTTTGGAATATTAAAATTAAATGTTATTTTAATTATTTCTAAAAAATTATTTTTCAAGCAATTAAAAATTATACCAAGTTAAAAGAAAAATTGCGTTTAACAATTTGGTAAATTTACATATTTTGATAATTACATATGATGTTAATTATGAGCATGTATGGGATGATCATGAGCCATTGGACCAATGTGATTGGTTTTATTTAATATTTTTGGGTTTTAAAATGGGGTCTGCGAGCCTTTTATTTCATTTATGTAAGTTATTTTATTTTCTGTAAAGATAGTAGAATAGATGGTAAGGTTTTTCTTTTTCTTTGAAAGACGAAGGAGAATCAAAAGGAAGGCCCATGTTTGTATGGGATACAATTATGTAATAGAATATGTTCTATTTCATTTTATTACCCTTAGACTGACCTTATGTCCATTTTTGGCTCAAATAGACCGCATAGGACTGGTTCATGATCATTCATTTATTTAAGTATGTTTTAGATGCATGCTTAGTATTTTATTTAATGCTTTTATGCTTGTAGAATAATATTATGATGTCATGCATTAAATAACCAACATAATTTAAATTATGATGAGGTCTTGGATAAAATTAAACCCCACTTAATTTATTAAAATTAAGTAAAAGAAATTTTTTGAAAATTCGATTTCAAACAAAAATGGACAAGTTAGGTAGGACTTATCGTTCCATGCCTACCATCAAAGATAGAGACATGACGACCGCTACCGCACTTGATCACTGACCATGAGTCGTGGGGTGGTCTTGTGTTGGAAAGCTGCGATCTCTACCAAGCATAGAGATGCTCGTGGGATGGAATCGTCATTATGTTGGCCATGAGTCGTGGGACATCTTGATGCTCTATCTACACGAAAGTTTGATGGGTATTGTTTGACACTTAGTACCATATGGACTCATAAAATTGGGGTATATGAGAAGAGGTGAGGCAAAACAAACTTGAGGGTTGTATAGTGATACAATCGTCAAAGAGTTTACTACCGATAAAAATATTTCATGGGCTCATAAAATTGGGGTGTGAAATATTTCCATTGGACCTCAAGCTCACTAGGAAATTTGATTTCCCAAAATTCCATTAGGGGTGATGGAATTCGAAGAAAATAGTGGGAGATATTTAGTATTAAAGACCTTATATTAAATGAATATGTTTTTCCCATAGTTTACTCATTTTCTGCTTCGTGCATATTTTGTAGATTATACTACTAAAATGGTAAAGAATCCACTTGCAACAATCCTTGAACAAAACAAATTAACTGGACCTAATTTTATCGATTGGCTAAGAAACTTGAAGATAGTTCTTCAGTCAGAGAAGAGGGCATATGTCCTCGACACTGCGCCTCCTTCAGTACCACCGGAGGATATTACTTCAGAGGATTATGCAGGTTATTTACGTCATATTGATGACAATCTGCAGGTTCGATGCTACATGCTGGCATCGATGTCAAATGAGCTGCAGAGGCAGAATGAGGATCAAGATACTGCCTATGGGATCCTCATTCACCTACAAGAGTTGTATGGTGAAAGAACTCGGCAGATGAGATATCAGATCTCAAAAGAGCTTTTCAGATGTCGTATGACTGAGGGCTCTTCAGTCCATGATCATGGATTGAAGATGATAGCCCTTATTGAAAGGCTGGCGTCCCTTGGAGTCGTTATGGAGAACGAACTCTATACGGACCTTCTGCTGCAGTCTCTGCCTCCATCATTTGACACATTTGTTGTCAACTTTAACATGCACAACATGGAGACTAGTCTCGCTGAGCTTGTGAACATGTTAAAGATGACTGAGTCCACCATGAAAAAGGACAAGCCGGTTCTGCTTGTTGGATCTTCTTCCGGATCAAAGGCTAAAAAGCCTAAGAAAGGAAAGAAGAAAGGAAAGGGTTCCTCTAAACCCAACAAGCTGAAAGCTAAGGGCGGTGTCAAAAAGGTTTCTTCTCAAGCCAATGACAAGTGCCATTACTGCAGCAAACCAGGGCACTGGAAGAGGAATTGCAAGGAGTATCTTGCAAGCCTGAATAGTTCAAGTATATATTTTGTTGAAGTTAACTTGTCGGTTAACAATACTTCTTGGGTATTAGATACCGGTTGTGGCTCACATATTTGCAATGATTTGCAGATGATGGCAAGAAGTAGAAAGCTGGATGGAGGAGAAACGGTCCTTAGGATGGGAAATGGAGCAAGAGTTGCTGCATTAGCTATAGGGACCGTTAATCTGGCTTTAGAGAATGGTTATGTAATAGTTTTAAATAATTGTCTTTTTATTCCGGATATTATTAAGAACATTATCTCTATTCCAGTTTTGGATAGAGAATGTTTTAGATTTACCATTGAGAATGAAAATTATTCCATTTTCAAACGTTCTGATTTTATATATTCTGGTTCTTTGACGAATTGTTTATATACTATTACTCCCCATAACCCCATTTTTACAATTCAACAACATAAAAGAAAAATAGATAATCATAGTTCAATGAGCCTGTGGCACGCAAGATTAGGACATATTTCTGTGAAAAGGATTAACAAATTGGCACAATTGCTTGATCTAACGAGAGAGCAAGAACTACCAACTTGTGAATCCTGCCTCAAAGGAAAGATGACCAAATCTCCATTTGTTGGACAACTGGAGCGAGCCAAGCATCTATTGGATTTGATCCATACAGATGTATGTGGGCCACTAAATGTTAGTGCCCGTGGGAACTATAACTACTTCTTAACCTTTACCGATGACTTCTTTAGGTATGGTTATGTGTACCTTTTAAGGTACAAGTCTGAAGTATTTGAAAAGTTCAAAGAATTCAGAACTGAAGTAGAGAAACAAACTGGATTAAGTATAAAAACTCTTCAATCTGATCGAGGAGGTGAATACTTAAGCACAGAATTATTAGATTATCTAAAAGAGAATGGTATTCTCTCACAATGGACTCCTCCTGCTACTCCCCAACTCAATGGAGTTGCGGAACGCAGGAATCGAACCTTGTTGGACATGGTTCGATCTATGATGAGCTTCACTTCATTACCTCTTTCATTCTGGGGCTATGCCTTAGAAACGGCGGCATACCTATTAAACAGGGTGCCATCTAAAGCCGTCCCCAAAACACTATATGAGATGTGGTATGGAAAGACACCTTCCTATAAATACCTTAGGGTATGGGGGTGTGCTGCTTATGTGAAGCAGCTAGTGGGAGATAAGTTGGATATGAGATCCAGCTTATGCAAGTTTGTGGGGTATCCAAAGGAGTCTATTGGATACTATTTCTATGATGCCACGGAACAAAGGGTGTTTGTTTCGAGGAATGCTACCTTCCTTGAAGAAGAATTTCTTTCATATGGAAGTGACAATGTCGTAGAACTTGAAGAGGTTCAAGAACCACAGAACACCCCAACTGACGCAGTAAATGGTACACCAGCTGATGCTGGACCCTCTAAGGCACAATCTCTTCGAAGATCCGAAAGGGTCTCAAGGGTACCTAAAAGGTATAACTTGTTGTTAGAGAACAAAGAAGAGGGACTCCCCTTGGATAATGATCCAAGAAGCTATGGAGAGGTGATATCTGACATCGACTCGAAGAAGTGGCAAGAAGCTATGCAGTCCGAAATGGACTCTATGTACTCCAACAAGGTATGGACTTTGGTGGACCCACCACAGGGAATTGTTCCCATTGGCTGCAAATGGGTCTACAAGCGGAAGCTTGGAGTAGATGGAGAGGTAGCAACCTATAAGGCACGATTGGGAGCAAAAGGTTATACTCAGAAGCAAGGAATTGATTATGAGGAAACTTTTTCACCAGTAGCGATGCTTAAATCCATACGGATACTGTTAGGCATATCTGCATATTATGACTATGAGATATGGCAAATGGATGTGAAGACCGCTTTCCTTAATGGAAACATTAAGGAAGAGATCTATATGAAGCAGCCAAAAGGCTTCATAACCAGCGAGAGCGAGCAAAAGGTTTGCAAGCTCCAGAGATCCATTTATGGACTTAAACAAGCTTCGAGGAGTTGGAACATCCGATTTGATGAAACGATCAAAATGTTTGACTTTCATAAGAACCCGGATGAACCATGTATCTACAAGAAGGTTAGTGGGAGTGCAGTTACATTTGTTGTGCTCTACGTTGATGACATCCTACTCATTAGGAATGATGTAGGGATATTGCAGTCAACGAGGACTTGATTATCTAATTAGTTTTCCATGAAGGACTTAGGAGATGCATCTTTTATCCTAGGGATAAAGATCTATAGAGATAGATCAAGAAGGATGATCGGACTATCCCAGTCCATGTACATAGACAAAGTGCTAAAAAGGTTTAGCATGGAGGAATCCAAGAGAGGATTTCTGCCTATGAGTCATGGGGTTTCACTCTCTAAAGTTATGTCTCCTAAGACACCTGAAGAGAGAGAAAGGATGGCTCGCATACCTTATGCTTCTGCAATAGGGAGCATAATGTATGCAATGTTATGTACAAGGCCTGATATAGCACATGCTCTGAGTGTCACGAGCAGATATCAGCCCAATCCAGGAGAAGAACACTAGAAAGCCGTTAAGATGATCCTCAAGTACTTGAGAAGGACTAAGGATATCTTTCTGATATACGGCAATGGAGAACTAAAACTGGGGGGATATATAAACTCTAGTTTTCAGTCCGATATAGATGACTCAAAGTCTATATCCGGATACATATTCACCTTGAATGGTGGTGCAATCAGTTGGAAGAGTTCCAAGCAAGAGACGAATGCAGACTCTACCACCGAAGCTGAATATATTGCTGCATCAGATGCAGCAAAAGAAGCTATTTGGATTAGAAATTTCATCCAAAGGTTGGATGTAATTCCATCCATTGTTGATCCAGTTATGATTTACTATGATAATAATGGAGCAATTACGCAAGCAAAAGAGCCAAGATCTTATCAAAGATCCAAGCACATAATGAGATGATATCACTTGATCAGAGAGATCATTGGTAGAGGCGACGTCATTGTGGATCGAGTTGCCTCAGCAGAAAATGTAGCAGACCCACTTACTAAGCCCTTAGCACAGAAGATATTCGACGGACATCTTGAGAAGATGGGCCTTAGATACATGGGCAATTGGAGCTAGGGCAAGTGGGAAATTGTTAGAGTAGGATGCCCAACGCCCCAATTAGATTGGGTGTATTATACTCTTTTGCTTTTGTAAAGACAATCTTATTAAGAATCATATTAATAAAAATGCATTTTCTTTATCTTATGTCTTGCATTTTTAATTTCTGCACATTAGATAAAGTCCTTAGACCAAATTTAGCTACGGGGCATGGTCGCGTATATGATGGCGATCACGGAACATGCCTCTAAGGCTTTGGTCTTAAATATGATGGCGATCACGGAACATGCCTCTAAGTTCCGAGTCGAGAGCTTTTTGAGATGGGACATCAAATAGCTCAATAAGGCTCGTACATATAATGCATGCTCGTGAGACGAGTTTGTCACATTCCATTGGCATTAGCATAGAGACGTAAGTGCATGTGTGTGGGTGCTTGTTAGGGAACAAGTACACCGAATGTGGCCCGCAAGAAATTCTTAGTTGGAGGCTTTGCCCGTCGAAATAAGAATTTTTGTGTTGCGATAGTACACGACTAGTCCTCAGACTTGAGGCACGATGGTAGCCTTGTGTGCATCCTGCAGCACTTTGATATATCTTCTGATTACTTGACAATCACAAAGGGGGTATGTTGGGTGTTGCACTGGTGTGTGCATGGAGGTTTGTCAGTGGCCAACATAGAATTCGACACTTGTCTTTTTAAACAAGGGAATCTCCTGTATTTTCATAGTTCGTGATTCAAAAACCTTGGCCAAGGCAGAATGAATTGTGATTAATCAAGAATCATTAGAACTTGAAATGGGATCACAACAATTGAATCATTTAGGGTTTCGACTTATAATCTATGCCTTAAATTCAATCAGGAGATTAGCTGTCGAAAGGACCGTACGTGTATGATACTCGCAACTGAAATAGGTTTACTCGCTATTTCATCTAAGACTAGTTTGCCATGATTACTTGCTAGGTGTTTTCATGGATAGTGAGGTTCTTGGAATTAAGGAGTTGATTCCAAGCGAATTAATTAATTGGAATAATTGTTATTCATAAGTTGCAAATGTTGCAAACCCACTACTAGCTTAGTAGTGAACCTAAGAGGGTCACACATCTTTATGGAAAGTAACATTTTTAATTTTAGATTTTATCCAACGGTTGGAAATTAATTAATTAATACTGATCAATTAATTAATTAAGGGTCTATTTAATTTAATAGTTAAATTAAATTATTCAATTAAGTAATTAGATTATTTAATTGGACCTAATTTGATTAGGAAGCCCAATTGGAGTAAATTAAATTAATCAATTGGATTGATTAAATTGGGATTGAATCAATTGAATTGATTTGGGAATTTTTGAGTCCAAGCCCAAAATAAATGTGGATCACTTAAGAAGCCCACTAAAGTATGAAGAGAATGAATTAAATAAATATGATTTATTTAATTAACATATTTATAGATAAATAAATATAGTGACCAATTTTATAGGATAAAATAGGCCACTAAGATTTAATTTATGTATAAATATAATTATAGTATATATATATGATATCTATCTATCTTGATATTATTTGAAGAGTTCAAATTAATATCAACAATGTATGTAGACAATTTTAATGATTAATGTAGTCTCAAATTAGTCCACATACAATAGAAGAGTGAAAAGAGAAGAGTTCTTGGAAGATTTGGAATCCTTCCAAGATAAGGTTTTGAAATAGTTCAAAATAGAAAAACTTTCCAAGAGTTGGAAAAGGATTAAAATTTTCACCCCTATATATATGAGGGATGAAAATTACATAATTCAATTCAAAAATTTGAGCAAAAATATTTTGTTTAAAGTCTTCTATTTTTACTCTTCAAGAAAAGAAAAGAAAGAAAAAGAAAATCAGTTTCTTGTTATTTTCTTCATATTATTGTTTCAAAAACTTAAAGAATCAATTTTTATTGTTTTTGAAAATATACTCCGGTTCTAGATTAGTAAACAATTAAAAGGATACTAGCGAATCCTTTTGATTGGTGTTGCTTTCCATATCATGGACCTGATAGAGGGGAGACACTTGGATCCCTGCGAGTTCTGATAGTCCAGGATAAGCAATTGATTGCTTCATTCCCTACAACAATCGGAGTGCACGAAAGGTATAATCCGATTTTATATTTTTATATATTCACTTGAATAAGCGCGATCGTTAAAATCACTTTCGAATCAAATGGGTTAAATTTATGTTTGATAAAAATTTTAATTTTCCGCTGCATATACCCCTGCGATTATAGCGAGCCCAACACATATGTTCCGACTACTTTTTGATGCCGAGTAGAGCATATTATTAAAGCTTATGGCCCCCATTACTCCATTCGGCAATGTGGCTTTTGTCAGCATGTTCTTGGTAAATAAATTCTCACTTGAGAATTGAATGAGCTTGTTGAACTTTGGTAATCTTGTACCTTATTAGACACATCTTCTAAGCTTATCATACCAAAAAGCACCCTTCCCCGCCATTGGTGATGAAAGAATATGCAGACTGGTGGGCCAACTGCTGGAATAATTCCCTAGCTGAAAGCACAAAAGTTGTCCTCAAAAATCAATCACAAAGATGTAGAACCAAGCTCTAAGAGACTCGATCAACATGGGAGAAAACTTTAGAAACATGACTTACACAACACATTCGAGCCTAATCATTCTGCAAAGAAGCCATCTTCACTTTGAAGGACTTCAACTAAGTGTTCAAAACACAATCAAACGATCCCAACTTCTCGAAGTGGACCCTTCCAAAGAAGGGTGAAGGAAAAACTTTGGAGCCTAAAGAACTTTATGTTGTGGATCTGTCAAAGCACCTTCCAAGAAGCGATGTGTTTACTTGAGGACTCAACCCCTAAACTTGTGTCTGTGATTGCTCCAGTGGAAGGAAATGAAGTGATTTTTGCACTTTCATGTTCAAACGAGGTCTTCAGTAACTAATGCCAACTTAAGAAAAGGCCAAAGGTTTTTAACTTAGATAATAGCGCTATCAATTCAAACTTTTTTGAAGATGTCCCAAGTTCTTTCTTTCCATTAGGAGAACTAGTGCAATATAATATTCATAGATATTATCATATTGCATTCACCCCGTTTTGTCCTTTTTTTGAAGTGATTTATTTCATTGCTATTATTCACCCTTTCTTTGCTTCCTTTTAGATTTGATGATGATTGCGGTATTGTATAGAACCCTCAAGAATCTTATAATTCTCTGTTTGTCATGAAAATAGTAGCAAGAACTATTTTTAGAATAATGAGATTCAGCTGAGCAAAGCAAAGCAAAACAGAGTAGAGATATTAGCTAAGTAGAACAGAAGAGAGCAGAGTAGTCTAACTCAGCTGACCAAGAATAGAGCAGCAAAGAAAGATTAAGACAGAATTGAGAAGTAAGATTATCATAAAGATAAGACAACATAGTCCAAGGCCATAGTTGAAGCCTTGGCGAGGTTAAAATCTTCAGTAGAGTGAGAACTAGTGCAATTTGTTAGAAGCAGAATTCATAGGTATCATTTCGTATTGAGGAGAATCACTAAAATCCAAGAAAAATGGACAAATGGAGGTAAAGGACGCTAGTATAAAAGGATGAAGGACTGATTAATATGCACAACCAAACGTACAAAGGCATAGGTGTGCAAACGAACAAATTAATTTGAAGGAAAACTACAACATGCAAAAGTTTCCCAATGGGGTTATAAATAGCAACTGAAGAAGAGGATGAGGAAAATAAAGAAAAAAAAAGAACAAGAATAAGAGCAAAAATAAGTTGCTATATGAAGAAAAGAGCAAAAAAGCAAAAATTCCTAAGTCCAAAAACAGTCCACTGCACTCAGCAACCTTTGAGATGTTAATAGAAGGAACTTGCTTGCATGGTACACATAAGTGAAAAGGTTCCCTACTCACCTATATCTAGGTTTTTAAGACATGTTGCTCGACGGTAACCATAATTGGTAGTTTTTAGAATTAAGGTATTAATTATAAGTGGATTAATTAATTAAATTAATTAATCAATGTACTTTTAATTATTCAAATAAGTTATAAAAGTTTTGAGCCCACTACTAGTTTATTGGTAAACTTAAATGATTAAACACAAACTTGGTTAAGTTCATTTATTACCAAGAAGAATAATCCAATTATTGGATTAAAGTAAATTAACTAATTAAATCAATTAATTTATTGGGCTTCAATTAATTTGAGTATTAAATTAATTTAGTTAATTAATGAATCAATTAGTTGGAAACAGTGGGTGGCTTCGGGATATCTTATGGCACAGGCATCCCAAGTAATTCAATCTTGTATTTCTTCATTATCTTCCTATGGCCTTCTTTTTTCTAGGTGCTTATTTTGTATGGGCTTTTAGTTTAATGTTTCTATTTAGTAGACGTGGTTATTGAAAAGAACTTATTGAATCCATCATTTGACCTCACAATAAATTAAAGTTGCTCATACTATTCAACCAAGAGCCTTGAGCATGGTGTAAGGAAGAGTTGTAGGATTAACTTATTGCCTTCTAGGTAGAAGGCAAAATCCAATTGAAGCAATTAGTTAATTGAGTGGATCAATTAATTAAGTGAGTCTTAATTAATTTATATGATGCATTAATTGATTGACTCAATTTAGGTACAATTAATTTCAAGCTTAGCTTTGATGGGTATGGGTTGATGAGGTCTAGGCCCCCAGGAAATAAAAGATGAAAAGTTTCAATCTTAGAAGAAGAAGCAAATAAAGTAGTTGAATGAGTATTAGATACTATCATAGAGTCCTTCATATACAAGAAATTATATTATAGAGGTGGAATCCAACATATAAAGAGACTCCATGAGATGGGAAAGTGGGAGCTTAAAAAGCCCCTTAAGGGCTAAATTTTGAGTGTGCAACTTTTGGCCCCTCTAGAGAAAAAATGTCTCCCTGCCTTCTTCCTCTTGTATAATTTTTTTATTCTTTTACTCTACACTTTTGAATCAAAGAACTCAATAATAAAATACCAATACACAAAGTATGTGTTTGTTCCAAAACATATACTAATC
This sequence comes from Paulownia fortunei, assembly GCA_019321725.1. Taxonomy (NCBI): domain Eukaryota; kingdom Viridiplantae; phylum Streptophyta; class Magnoliopsida; order Lamiales; family Paulowniaceae; genus Paulownia; species Paulownia fortunei. Next base: position 14,647,103 of record CM033107.1, on the reverse strand, counting down.
CTTAGTTAGGAACTATCGAATCAAGTTTACAAACATTTACTTGATCATATGGGTATTCAAGACGTGGATTAATTTTAGAGAAGAAACACTTGGAACTTTTAGATACCCGTTCTAACAAAAGGGGTTATTCATTTGTGATTTTTTTGTGAACTCCCAATTTTAACAGCCGGAGATTGAGAACAATCCTGATCATTTCAAAGTCTGCTACAATTAATCAGAAGCATCAGGTATAAATTTTGAACTTAATCTATACAAGAATTAATTTTGAATAATCAATCTAATTCAATTGCCACGGGAAATTAAGTTTTAATTATGAATGCCATAATTTATATTTCATTAAAAAAATTTAAATTTCGTTGCACCACATATTCTAAGGCCAATACAAACCTAACAAAATTTATCAAAGCAAGGACAACGAGTAATAGAAGGACGAAAGGACTATAAAATTGTGCCCTACTACTTGTACGAAGTCCAGGTGTATAAATGCACAAATAAATTTGTTTTGAAGTCTACAATAGGCAAAATTCTTCGGAGGCTATAAATAGGGCTGAAGATTAAAAAGAATAATTACATGGTTTTTTGAGGAAAGAGTAGATCAGTCCTCTACACTCAGCAATTTGTGAAGTTTTGAGTAAATTATTTGCTTAAGTATTTTCATACACTATTTTATTTCATTAGAGGAGTGTTGAGCCTTGTGTAGGCTAACTCTTGATCAATTGACTCTTGTGTAGGGTGACTAAGCCAAATCAATTGAGCTTTATGTAAGCTAATTGGAAAGGAAAAAGAGCTTGAGTTTGTGTAACTGGGCATTATAACTAGAAGTAGGATTTTTCATAAGAAAGTCTACAAATTTCTAGTGCATTTCTTTAAGAGTTGGAGAAGAGCAGAATAGAAAAATTTGCTAAGTAGTGTCCGACGAGCCAATCAGATTGATCGCTATTGTACTCTTGTGTTAAATGATTTTATTCAATCAACATCAATAAAATTGCAGTCCTAATCTTAAATTTATTATTATTAAATTAGACCTAGACCATACATAATTGAGGGGTATGGTTCCATATAGAATGACGATCATGGAGTGTGCTTCTATAGCTGTGGTCGTAAAGACATTCCAAGTTGAGGGTTCTTTTGAGATGGGATAAAGATGAGCCTAGTAAAACTTGCACAAACAATGCAAACTCATAAGGAGGGTGCCTCGTTCTATTGGCATCAAAGTTTTGACAATAGTATATGTATATGGATACTTGTTAGAGAATAAGTATAGTGAACTACCCTCGCCTTGAAATTCCTAATTAGAAACAACATTGTCAAATCAAAATTTCCTTGTTATGATAGTGATTGAATTAGTCCTTAGACTTGAGGCACCATTATAACTTTATGCACGACATGCTGAACATTGATTTATTTCCGATTGCATGACAATCACAAGAAGAATATTTTGAATGTGTCATCTTCATGTATGGAGGTTTATGAGTGACCAATAAAGGGCCTGTCACCTATATAAATAAATAGGTGAATCTCATATGCTTTCCACGATACTTGATTATAAAAATCCTTAGCCAAGGTTAGATGAAAATTAAGAAAAGAGTTTTCTAATTTTATCATCAAATCAAGTTAGTAGGCACAGATACATAGTGATTGAGCTAATAGGCTTTCGACTAATATTATATGTCTTAAACTCAATTTGGAGGTAGAAGGACCATACTTACACGATAGTCGTAATTGAAAAGGTTCTCTTTTTTTACCTATATCTAGATCTTCATGACATGTTGCTAGACGCTATCCCATGATTTGTGTGTCCGTGGAATTAATGAGTTAATTTCAAGAGAATTAATCTATTTAATCAATCAAAATAATTAATTATTAAATTAAGTCACACGAGTTGTGAGTCCACTATTAGCTTACTGGTGAATTTAAGGGGTCACACATAAACTCGGACAAGTCCATTTCTTGCCCAAGAAATAATTCAAGAGTTGGATTAAATTTAATTAATGTGATTAATAAAATAGGGCTTAAATAATTCAAGTATTGAATTAATTCCGTTAATTAATTAGATTACTTAATTGAATTAGATAGCCCAACTTAGAATAAATAATTAATTTATTGGATTAATTAATTATAGTGTGCCTTTTAATTCATGGGTCGAATTAAATTATATTGAACCTAATTAATTAATTGGGTCTAGATCCATTAGGTATAAGTTTGTAGGAAGCCTATTAGGAATTAAATAGAGATGTTTTTCCTAAAACAACTAGGGTTCTAGTCTTCTAAAGGAAGTAGAAGGACTTACCTTGTAGAAATACAAGTGCATGGATAAGGAAGTAATTCCATGTGATAGAATTCAGGGGTGCTATAAGTTGCAAACCATATGGTCGACTAGGGTACATGTTTTCCAGCCCCTCTTAGCCGATTTTTGTAACTACAAAAATCCTCCAACCTTGTCTTCTTCCTTATCCCAAAATCCACAAAATCCTAGTTCACTTTAATTCTTTCTTCACTAGTTGAATTAAGAGTTAATGAAATATACTTAACACAATAGTTGAGCTAGTTCCAAATTTCAAAATACCTTTTAGGGTAAATTGCAAAAACTAACTTTGAGACTTGGGTTATTTATAAAAAAAACCATCTAAGTTTGTAAATTACAATACCCCCTTGATATTAGTTTCTATTTACAAATTGCACCTATTGAGGGGGATATTTGTAAACAAAGACAAATTATAAGGGAGTATTTGTAATACCTCGAGGGGGTATTTGTAATTTTAAAAAATAACTGGATTTTTTTTTGTAATTAGGCTAAACCTCAGGTGTAGTTTTTATAATTTACCTTACCTTTTGACTAGCATAGACATAATTGCGAGTGGGCATTTGGGGTCCGAATACGCTTAAAGGGGTTACGATTGGAGCTTTTGATTCAAAGGGGTATGGAATTCGTTCCTGCAAATCATCCGCAATATGATAACGAATCGTTTATGGATCATCATCATCAATCGAAAGCATCATGTATAAATTTTGAATTAACACTTGATGTTATTGTTTTTTTATCTTTCGGGTGGTAAATTGTATAGTCGGTCAATTGCATCGGGCATAGTTAGTTAAATAACGGATGGAAAAAATTTAGCATTTAAAACGTACGTGTATATTATGAATTTTTACTCAAAGTTACGATGTAAAAATCAACAGAAAATATGAAAATAGTTAATATACATATTTATAGACGAACGGATAAAATATGAATGTAAAAGAATTATTCGAAAGCAAAAATATGACTTTTTCTGATATTATTTTTATATAAAATGTGTTTGTACTTGTTTTAAATTATACAAAAAATATTTTAAAAGTATTTTTATGTTTTTTAATTTGTTATTATTATATGACTTAAAGATAACTATTTAATAATAAATAGTATATTCATAAAATAATCAAATTTTTATTTTTTATTTATACGATATTCCATTAATATTTATAAATAACTTTTGAATAATTTTTAAATTATATTTAAATATTACAAATATTCATTAAAATAAAGTATTATTCATATAATATGTGTACTTAACGTTTCATTTAAAGTACGGAGTATTACTTGTGGTTCAAAATGTGTATGAGAAACAATTTTTTTTTTCAATAATTCGTATGTACGTGTACTATACGAATATAATACAAGTTTTAACCAATAGATATATCCTAAGATACATTATTTGGATATTATGCATGTTTGATTCAAAAGTTTTAATTATCTTCTGCGACTGGTTTCCCGAAGCACGCGAATCCAACAAGATTACACCCACAAACCACTATAAATTCTTCTTGTTATTTATTTTCTACAATTTTCACTTTCTATTGCTAAACTGTTGCATTCAATACTTATCATAATTTTGGCATATAATTTTTGCAAGCAAAATCACTTGTTCTAACTTTGTATTCATATTATGTGTTTTTCTATTGGGAGACTCTATTGAAACTTAGCACGATTTGATCTTCAATGGCTAAGTATTACAAGTCATCACACAAGTAACATTTTTTCTATCCAGAAGAGGGGACTAAGTTTTGAAAACTTAAATTTGTGCAAGCTACTCATAAATTTTTTGAAAGGTCAATCCATCCCTTTTAACTCCTCTTTAGACCTTTCATACTATTTGGGACTAATATGATGACAACTCCCATTGTTCTTCTGGTTATGGATGACTTTGATGGACTAGGAGATAAGGATGTTGGTAATGGTGATGAAGCCTACATCCCTCGAGCACAAACACAATCTTAGTGATGCATGGCTGTATGTGCGGTGGGTTGAGCCTCAATAAACAAAAAGATAAAGAAGAAGGAAAGGAAGTGATAAAAAGGAGAGACTCCATTAAGAGTAAATTGTGATCAAAGAGAGATGATGGAGAAGAAAAAGGAAAGTTGTTTTGATTTGATCAGTCGAATTTGGAAGAAAAATGAGGCAATACTCAGGAGTAATGATACTGCACAAAGGATCGTAGATGAGTGAAAAAAATTAAGAGTCCAAAAATGTCCACAAGATAAGAGAAAATTTACTACAAAAATTAAAGCATAAGCCAACAACTAAAGGATAAAATAGACAACGGAACTTTAAAAGCCTATCATACCAGTGGTTTTAAAATAATTAGCACACACTAATTTGGAAGCAGAGCAAATCAAGAGAAAATTTCTCTGCAATTTTTGTCTCTGTGCCGCCGATGATTGAGGATTACAACTTCAAATTTGCGATCATAGACCGAAACTTTAAACGAAATCATTTTAACAAACAAATAAAAGGCAGTCTCTATTATGAGCGGGGCCATGGACGACAAAAAATATACTAGTTAAGAAAAAGAAAAATCAGGCCAAAAACACAAAATGACTCCCGTTACTTAATTGTAAGACCAAAGTCCATGGGCGACCAAATATTGAATATGCAAAATATACAAAAAAAATAAAATAAAATTGGTAGTTGTAATACAAATTTTGTTATCTGAAAAAATTACAAACAAGAAAAATAGTACAAATAAAGTTTTATTGAATTTATTGAAAATATGTAGATACAATTTTCATTGATTCTCTGATTCTTCTCTTCAAAAACGTTGACTTAGTGAATTTGGTAACTTCTTGATGGAACCAACCATTTGATCTCTTACAAGGTTGACTTGGTTTTCAATAACGTTAATTCGAGGGTTTAACAACTTAATCTCAAATTAAACATCATGATTTGATGAGATCCGCGATGAATGTCTTGAACATTGTGGATTTCCTTGAATTTGATGGACTTGAGTTGAGTGAACTTCCTTTAACACCTTTCTTGCTTGAACTTTTTCTTATTTTCAACTTGTGTTTAAGTTCTTAGAGTTGACCCCTATTTATACTTGTAAAATGAGGTCTCTTGCCATTTTTACTTAATAACATGGAATGATTTGATTGGTTTTTCATAATTCGATAGACATTCACTGCCTTAGTCACAAGATGTGATTTGAATTACCATAATATTGGTATTCACTTCTATAATTTGCAATACACGATCTTTATTGCCAAAATATCCTAATTTGACACATGGTAATATTTAATTTTATCAATAAAATATCTTATTTAATATTTGGAATTTAATGATAATTCTAAAAATAAATAAAAATATAAAATTGATAAATTAGAATTTATTATACATGTCAATGCATAATTGACTACAAATTTTTCATGTCTACAAATACCCCCTCGAGACTTGTTCACGTGCATTTGTTTTAACGGATGCAAGAAGTGAATGAGTCTCAAACTATTTTATCAAAAAGATTAAGTCATAATAGTTTACTTGAACTTATTTGAAACATAAAGATACTTTAAACTCATATCGAAGAGTTCTTGACTTGATTTAACTTTATAGATAGTTTATCCTTGTATCAAGGAGTTCTTGACTTGAATTGATTTGAAATTTGTAGATAGGTTATACTCGTATCAAGAAGTCTCAATTTGAATTTAAAATTTGTTAGATAGTTTATACTCATATCAATGAGTCTTGAATTTAAATTTGAATATGTTAGATAGTTTATACTCGTATCAAGGAGTCTTGAATTTGAATTTGTTAGATAGTTTATACTCGTATCAAGGAGTCTTCATTTGAATTTGACTTTTAGACCTTTTATACTCATGTCATGGAGTGTTTCATTTGATTGATTTGTAGACCTTTTATACTCTTGTCAATGAGTGCTTCATTTGAATTTGAATTTGAATTTGTAGATAGTTTATACTCGTATCAAGGAGTCTTTATTTGGATTTGGCTTATAGACATTTTATACTTTTGTCAAGGAGTGCTTTATTTGATTTGATTTGTAGACCTTTTATGTTCATATCAAGGAGTTTTATATAAAGTTTATGCTCTTATCAAGGAGCACATGAAAAAACTTCAATTTGAAAATTTTAGATAGTTTATGCTCGTATCTAAGAGTATTGAAAATTCAAAGTCAGCAGTTGTTGCATATGATACCACATCTTCTTCATCTTCATCATCACTGCCATCACTTGGGAATTCTTATTTGTCAAAATTCATACTCAACTCAATGGCATGTGAACGAGTTGCCAAGTCTCCAAAAGTTTTTGGTTTGATTCTTTGAAGTATATAGAAGAGATCCTATTGCATTCCTTGGATACATATCTCAATTGCAGAAGTTTCTGATAAAGTATCTTTACAATTCAAAGATAAATTTCTCCAATTATTGATATATTCAAGCACAGGCTCATCTTCTTTTTGTCTTAGGTTAGCAAGTTCAACCATACTAATAGTACGACGGGTGCTATAAAAACGATTGAGAAACTCTTGTTCCAACTGCTCCCAACTATCAATTGAGTTTGCCTCCAGGTTGGTGTACCAATCAAATGCATTTCCAATCAATGAGCGAACAAATTTCTTAACTAGACAGTCCCTATATGTTTCAGCATTGTTGCACGTTTCAATAAAATGAGCTATATGTTGCTTCGAGATTCCTTTGCCATCAAATTGCTGAAATTTTGGGAGTTGATAGCCAACTAGCATATTCAAATGGTCAATTCTCTTAGTGTATGGTTTGACATAAGTCAAAGATGATTTGGAGTTTTCATTGAATTTGTTATTGATAGTCCCCATGATAAACTCTTTCAGTTGGTCAATAGAAATCAACCCATCAGATGAAACTTGCAACTCTTAAGAAGACACATATTTTTCACTTGATTGCTGCTTCATGGACGTCTCAGTTTCATCATGTACGCGACTAGTATTAGCATTGTCCACTTTATTCATCAACTTCATGATTTGAGAGTCTTGTTCTTGAATATGCTTCGTGAGTTCCTCAACAGCTTTCATCAAATTTGCAATTTGCTCTTCTGTTGAAGTAGTTTAGACCACCATGACTGTTGCGACTTTAAAATTTGAGCTTGTAGCAAATTCGAGCATCGTAGTTGGATTCAACAACTCTTTCTCCGCAACTACTATTTCTTTCTCTGCCCCCAACTTTAGTAGAAATTTGATTGGCAATGTCAAAATACCATATTCTCTTGACCCCTCATGCTTGTATTTTGGACTGGTGGCTTCATGGTTCGATAAAACACCATCTTCTTTTACCCCCTCATGCTTGTGTTTTGGAGTAGTGGCTTCATGGCTCGGCAACACAATATCTTGTCTTGCCCCTTTATGCTTGTATTTTGGAGTGGTTGCTTCATGGCTCGACAAAACACCATTTTCTTTTGCCTCCCCATGCTTGTGTTTTGGAGTGGTGGCTTTAGAACTTGACAAAATATCATCTTCTTTTGCCCCCATAAGAAATTTGACATTTGTGATGTTGGAGTGATTATCCTTCATCTTCGTTTGAACTTCGAACTTGATTTGAAAAGAAGAGATGAGAGGTAGAGATGGTCCCACCGGGCATGCGAGAAATTTGTAACACAAATTTTATTATCTGCAAAAATTACAAACAAGTAGTACAAATAAAGTTTTATTGAATTTATTGAAAATATGTAGGTACAATCTCCATTGATCCTCTGATTTTTCTCTTCAAGAACATTGACTTTATGAATTTGGTAACTTATTGATGGAATCTACCATTCGATCTCCTTCAAGGTTGACTTGATTTTCAATAATGTTAATTCAAGGGTTTAATAACTTAATCTCGAATTAAATGTCATAATTTGATGAGATCCACGATGAATGCCTTGATTTTCGCCTTGAACACTGTGGATCTCCTTGAATTTGATGGACTTGAGTTGAGTGAACTTCCTATAACACCTTTCTTGCTTGGACTTCTTCTTCTTTTCAACTTGTGTTTAACTTCATAGAGATGACCCCTATTTATACTTGTAAAATGAGGTCTCTTGCCATTTTTACTTGATGATATGGAATGATTTGATTGGTTTTTCATGATTCGATAGACATTCACTGCCTTAGTCAAAAGATGTTATTTGAATTACCATAATATTGGTATTTACTTTTATAATTTGCAATACACGATCTTTATTATCAAAATATCATAATTTGACACATGGTAATATTTAATTTTATCAATAAAATATCTTATTTAATATTTGGAATTCAATAATAATTCCAAAAATAAATAAAAATATAAAATTGATAAATTAAAATTTATTACATATATCAATGCATAATTGACTGTAAATTTTCCTTGTCAACGTTACCCCAAAAACACAAAACAACCTTTTGCTCATGATAGTGCAAGGCTAAGATGATGTTGTTTCCGGAGTCCAAGGCACTTGACAACACCAAAGTAGACCAGGTAACCACATCTTTTTAGGGTTCGTTTGTTGGATTTGATGGCATAAGGCTTGATCTTTGCAAAGGGATGTTGTATGTATTAATGACTCTTTATATATTATTTGATAGGTTCTTTAAAAGTGCTTTATTTAATGAATAATTTATTTTGGTTGGATAAAGTTCAAGAGTTTAATATATAATAAAAAATAAAAAATACTCTCAACCTTTACACACACATATATATATATATATATATATATATAAACTTATTAATATATGTTCAAAAATATAAACATATATTTATGTATATTTGTACTAGTATTTACATATTTATGTATATTATAATAACATATATTTCTATTAATATTATAAATATATATCTTATTTATAATATTTACATTGTTTATATATATTGTTATTTGTAAATATAAGTATATATTTTATTTATGATATTGTACTAATATTTTAAATATATTAACACACATTATTAATAATAGTTAATTATTTATGTTATAGATAAGAATATATATTTATATAAATAACATCAATAATATATACTCATAAATATATATATATATATATATATATATATATATATATATATTGACATGTATTATCAATATTTATTTTTATTAATAATGTAAATTATTTATACTTGTAATACTATATAGTAAATACTAATTTAATACATATTATATATATTTATATATAAATATATATCTTATGGGTTATATATTATTCATGTAAATATTTATATAAATATATATTTATATGCATGTTTTTAATATTTATATTATTAATAATATATATTCTTGATATTTATATTCTAATATCATATATAAGGTTATTAATAATATAAATATTAATAATATATACAAATATATATGTAATATATTTTTTCATAGAATATTTCTGTATTCTATATAAATATTATATACATATATATAAACATATATTTATATTGTTTTATGTATATTTATGTATGTTTTCATAAATATTTATATATTTATATAATATATAAAAATATTTTTTTTTAGTATAATTATATAATATATAGATATAAGGTGTAATTTTTTCCATGTATAAGTTAATATGGGTTGAAGTTTTAATTTGGATAAGTCATCACATTTAGTAGGTGTGATCCATAATCAAGGATGGGACTTAAATGCATATCGTCCAGAGCTTTTTCATGAGCTTTGTTATTTCAAGTGGATATAAACATTTATCACACGCTTATCACTCCTAGCAAACAAGCACTTAAACCCGAGCCCACAACGTAAACAACCAAAAAAGAATTACAAAATGACCAGAAAATCACACTATTCATTGAGAGATAGCTTCTTAATAGTAATAATATTAAGAAATTAGAAAACACTAGACTTATGTCTTATATGATTTTATTTGGAGAAGTAATATTATACACATCAAATCTTTGATATTCCTAAACTACAAAATAAAAAAAGTAAATTTAAAAATAATTTGCCATTATGACTATTTAATGGAATGCATCCTTTAATAATCATTTTTGTTGTTTTACTAAAATTAACAATACTCATTATGTATGAATAGGTAATTTAATAATGTAACTAGCTTACAATAATATGAATAATGATAAAATACGGACTTAAATAATATTATTAAAATATAATAGTAATTAATATCCAATATATTATATATTAGTACGATAGTAATAAAGTTTGATTATAGTAATAGATGCTAAAGAATAAGAATTAGAGGGGGACAACAAGAACAAACTAAACACTACTAATAATAATTAAAACAGAGTATCAATAATTACTATTGCTGCTGCTACTACTATAATCACTATTATTATTATTATTTTTAGTATTATGATAACGTTGTTGTTGTTGTTGTTGGAGACCTAAAGTAAATGGACCAGAAGTATAATATGCTTGACTTCTGCACTGGATTTCTCAGTTCAAGTAAGTATATGGCATGAATATTTTGGTACAAAAATGGCTTCCAAGATGTGGTTTTGGATGTTAAGCTTTATTAGAGTAGTTATCGTATTCTACTTTGCACGTAAATGTATCTTACTTTTAGAAGGTTGCTTGCATTAGTGGATAAATTATGCAAAGAATGAACTTTATAAATACAAAGCCTTTTCTAGGATAACATGTCTATGCTGAACCAAAGAAGAAATCATGCCAACATCTTTCTTTCTTTGCTGCTTTGGCTACTAAATTAATGGCAGCAACAGTGTACATATGAACAGAATAGCAACCTCACACTGCATTAAAGAGTATGTCTTGAATACAATCGAACAGTTCAACCCAACTATTATGGCTACTCAGTAAGATACAAATGAATGCATAAGGGCGAAAATAATTTGAAAAATCATGAATCACAAAATAAGAGAAAAAACTAAAGGGAGGAAAATGAACCTCTGATCTGTCCTTGAGAAAGAATGTAGGAAAAAGAATGAACAGAAGTTGTCACTACTCCGACTTGATTATACTGTCTTCTCCCTTTCTTTTTTTTTTTTTTTCCTTTCAAAATTTTGTCATCAATGTGTCAACTATAAAAGATCAGCTTCTAAATCATCTAAGGTGATCGTAAGTATGCTATTAATGTCCAGACATTCAAAATTGACTCTCAAAACCAAGTTTTCTCCAGCATTTTACTTGCATTTTTGTATGAACATGTAATAAATAAAACAAAACAATGTCTCCTTGCTAGATACCTAATTGTAGAGATGATAGCTTGTGTGAGAGAGTCAATCTTAGCTTTTCACACAAGCAAGTAGTCATCGCCGAAAAGCATTGCAAAAATATATAATTTTAGTCATAACTAGTGATGTACGAGTGAGTTTATAACTAAGTGGAATGGTTGCACTATGTGGACTTGTAGTCCAACATTTATGTAATGAATAGTTACTCAATAGGGCCTCGAGAATGATTATGTTTTTTAGTTTTAGAATTATCTTCGTATTAGAAAGGACTCTTAATATTTGATGAAAACTCTTGTCGGATTCTTATAATTGGAATATAATTACATCTACTTTCTAATATTTTATTTATACTCAGATTTACCTTTAAAAGTATTTGGTTGTACATTCTTTATTTACATTCTCAAATTATTCGGTTCAGAATTGGATCTGAGGGTGAAAAACATGTGTTCAATGTCTGATAGTAGATCATAGTATTTTTCCTTGGAGATGGAAAATTCGACCACCGAGTTTTATTAACTTGCAAATTCTTTCGCAATTAGTTAAAAGAATGAAATTAGCTGATATTATGATGATACTAGGTAGCATAGATATCATTATGGGAGAGGTTGATCATTGAAATGATAATTGATACAACATAAATACAAGCTATCAATTCTTTTTCCAAATTAGAATCCTTAAAAGAAGTATATGGGATCGTGGATATTCTCCAAATGAAAAAGGTATAAGTGTTTGAATCCTTTAACAAAGAAAACTCACTTAAGTATGGATGCCACTTTCATGGAAAACCAACTATTTTTGAGAAAAAATCATCTTCAAAGTGAGAATAACAAGGAAGAAGATAGTTTTTGGAAGATTTTTCAATCACTACCGATTTTAATTAAATCTCCATTCACTCAGATAAACAACCCAAGAAAACTAGTATTCAACATAATGAAAACAAGGATCTGTGTAGACAACCATGTGTCGAGCAATGTTAAATCCAAAATAAGGGAGAGAATTTACTACAAACAAACCAACACAATCCTAATAATGAGCTTCAGGTTTATACTAGGAGAAAATCTCATAAAAATGCTATGGATATGAATATCCCTTTAGTAACAAGTAAATCAAAAGCTTTGAAGGATGGTTTTTCCTCACTCAGGTTAATCTTAAACTTGCTCTTTTAGTTTCATCCATTGAAACTTCAAACATTGATTTGTCTGACCTGGATATGCCCATTGCCACTAGAAAATGAGTAAGATCTTCTATCCATCATCCCATTGCTAAATATTTATTATTCCAAAAAATGTCTCAAACCTATAAAGCATTATATTCCTCTCAAATATCTCTAAACTATATGTATCGCAATCTATTCAGGATGCTCTAGGTGATTCAAATTAGAAGTTAGCAATTAAGGAGGAGATGAATGCTCTTGAAAATAGATGGAAGCATAGAGAGGTACGAGGCAAGACTTGTTGCCAAAGGATTCACTTAGACATATGGCATTGACTACCATGAGACATTTGTTCAAGTTGCGAAGATCAACTCAATACAAGTACTATTCTCTTTAGCTATGAATTTTGATTGACCTCCACACCAACTTGACATGAAGAATGCTTTCCTTAATGGGACCTCAAAGAAGAAGTTTGTACAGATCTTCCACTTAGGTTCAAATAGAACCATCAGGACAAACAAGGTGTGAACTAAAAAAATCCTTGTATGGCATCAACAATCTTGAAGGGTATGGTCTGAGAGGTTCGGAAGGGCAATGGAGAGCCATGGTTATATCCAAAGCCAAGTTAATCACATGATGTTCTACAAACATACTAGAAATAATTAATTGGTTGTTCTAATTTTGTATGTGGATGACATAGAAATACTGGTGAGGACAATGTAGAGATTGAGAACTAAACAAAAAATTGGCACATGAATTTGAAAAAAATGATTTGAGGGTTCTAAAATACTTTATGGTGATGGAATTTGGAAGATCAAATGAAGGTATTTTATTCAACCAACAAAAGTATGTCCTGGACTTACTAGGTGAAATAGGCATGGTTGAAATCAGGATAGCAGAAACCCCACAAAGCATAACCTAAAGTTGCGACCTATCGAAACAAAAGACGTGATAGATATGGAGAAATACCAAAGACTCATATGCAGGCTCATCTACCCATCACATACTTGACCTGATATACCTTTGGTTATGAGTGTGGTGAGTTAGTTTATGAACTAACATGGTTCAGAACAGTTAGAAGCTGCTTATAGAATTATGAGGTATCTAAAGTGGATGCCTAAATAGGATTACTCTTCAAGAAATGAGGACACCTACATATAGAGGCCTATATAGATGCAGACTGGATAAGAAGTGTTATGGACAAGTGGGTGGTAATCTTGTTACTTGGAGGAGCAAAAAAATGAATGTAATATCTAGAATGAATGCTGAAGTTGAGTCTTATGGGATACGTTAAGTGATGTGGATAAAGAGACTACCAGAAGATTTTAAGATTATGATTCCTAGTTCGATTGAGTCTATTGTGATAACAAAGTTACAATTTTTATTGCTCACAACTCGGTCCTCCATGGTAGAAGGGAGCATGTGGAAGTGGACAAGCATTTCATTGAGGAGAAACTTGACAATGGAATAATTTGTATGCTATGTATTCCAACAGTTTATCAAGTTGCAGTTATTCTTGCAAAAGGATTGCATAAAAAGCAATTTGAAAGTCTCGTTAGTAAGCTTGCCATGGAACACATCATCATGCTAGTTTGAGAGGGGGTGTGGAAAAGAATAAAATCCTGAATTGATTTAACAATCTTTGTTTCCTAATGTATAAGAGTTTATTTCCTTATTTCTAAGAGTCATTGTAGTTATTCTATTATTTCATTTTCTTTAGTTTTTGTTTTTCCTCTCTATATGAAGAGATGAATATGATTTTGTCTTTGTATTGTAGAAAAATGTCTCTTAATTTACCTTTTCTATCAACTTTTAATCATGCAATTAAAAATTAAAATTATGTATCGCACTCACTAAATACGTAGTTATAGATGATTACTTGTGTGAGAGATTCAATCTCAACTTGTCACACAAACATGTAGTCATCACCCAAAGCATCAGAAAAATATAAAAAGTTTACTCACAACTAGTAAAGCAAAATTAAAAAATTGGTCTTGTAACTATAGAGGAGGGAACGATCATTTTAGAATTTAGATAGGCAACTTGCGTACTTTAATTTTTAATTATTTTCAAATTAAGGATAAATTTCATTAGAAATTGGAAAATTGGCTGGAACATCACACATTTCATGCACGTGAGTTGAAAAAATTAGGAATTTTATATTTTTCGGCCATTTTATCCTACTTGGACCTAACCTGGCCTCGGTAGACGATAGAGAAAGCTGACTTAGAAAAATACAAGTCACTCGGGTGATGACGTGGGAAAAAAACTAGGTGGACACAATTTGGAAGGAGAACTTAACATCCTCCATCTTATATGATATCTTCTCCCAAGATTTGGGTGAAAAAAATGGGAGATTACCTATATCAAACTTAACACCTTCCACTCAAAAATTTAAAATTCCCGGTCCCTCTGAATCACTCAGCCTAATCCAGAAATTCAAGTTGAAGAATCTCTAGAAGAATATAGAACAATGGTACTTGTTCGAAGCCAAAGCACTTGGATTTGCCTCTTCGTCAACACCATAAGTTTTTTCTGATTAATTTATAATAAATCAAATGTTTAGTTTAATAATTAACAGTAATATGATTAATAACTTTTTTGGTACACAACTTCTGCTGTTTAGTTTATTATTATGAAAAACACTATATTATTAATGTGTGGTTCATAACTTATTTATTAAAGTAAAAAATTGGGTCCAATTAATTTTTCATGCATTTATTTATAGTTTCTGTTTGTTGTTGTTTGCTGTTTTTTTATTTTTTTTATATTTTTTTTTAAACATATGGGATTGTGCTGTTTAGTTGTTAATGATTTTTGTTTTATTTTTTATTTTTTATTTTGAAACATATTTAAAAAGTTTTTTTATCACTTTAGCTTTGCATTATGGGGGTAAGTTTCATACTTTACCTCATGTAGAATACATTAGTGGACGTGTAATTTTGATTGGCTGTGTAGAAGCAAGGCATATGTCTAAGATTACTAGATTTTTTTAGTGATAGATTAGGTGAAGGTGAAGGGAGTAGAAGTACTATATTATACTGAATATAAGTTATAAGTTATCTGATGATAAGAATGTTTTAAGTTAGTCTATAAAGTATGTTATCTGTAGGGAGATGCACGTATATATAGAGCATGAAATCCAATTGATGCCTATAATAGGATTCATCTAGTGATGAAATTAATGAAAATGTTGAATAAATGCCACAAACAAAGGATACTGAACCTAGAATTGAAGATGATGTCATCAGTTTTTAGGATGTTGAATGTAAGGATAATATAAGGGCAATATGTGAGAAAGATCGTGGTGAGGTAAATGTAGGGGTTGTGGGTGAGAGAGATGGTGGTAAGCATGATAAAGATGCTAAGGGTTAGGGAGAGGTGAGGAAGATATCGGTGAGGCAAATGTAGGGGTTGTGGATGAGAGAGATGTTAGAGAGACAAATGTGGTTGTGGGTGAGAGAGATGGTGATGAAAATGTTGAAGGAGATATATGTAGGTAAATGTAGGGCTTGAGTATGATAACAATGAGGCACAACTTTATGATTCTCTTTTGTAGATAGTGATTATGACATGGAAAATGAGAGTAGTGATAATGATTCCTTGTTTGAAAAACATGTAAACTAAGGGGAAGAACTGGGACATGATAATGAGAACATAGACATAGACCATTAATCAAGTAATTCTAATCAATCTCGTGAGGAACATGTGGTTGATAATGATAATGATTTAGATGAGTACATGGTGTCTGATAGAGATGAAGAAGGGCTTAGTCATACAATTATCAATCTAGTTTTGATATATGATCCAACATTAGAGATATGTATGATATTTTATACAAAAGTAGAGTTTAGAAAAATAGTTCAATCTCACGCCATTAGGATAAAAAGAACTTTGAAATTAATAAAATTGATAAGTTGAGAGTATATGTTAGATATGCAAGAGAGGAACGTGAGTCGAAGATGTATGTCATAAAGATGAAGGATGAGTGCACATTCCAAATTTAGGGAGTACAACCTTTACCATTCATGTCCATAGACCTTCCATGTGAAAATATAGACAAATTGGTTAATGAGAGGTATATTCAGAAGTTCAAGTTAGATCCCAAAAGAAATTTAAAAGGTTTCATAATAGATGTCAATAATGAAATTAGATGTCAAATGTTAAAGGATCAAGCCTATAGAGTAAAGAGAAAGGCTTTGAAAATGATTGAGGGCAACCCTAACTACCAGTATACAAAATTGTGGGATGAGGAGCTTAGGAAAACCAACCCTGGGTACATTATCATTTTGGGAACTGAGGACTGAAATAGGGATGAAAGGCTTAGTAAGTTTTTTATTTACTTTTGTGAATTGAAGAAAGGCTTTCTGGTAGGTTGTAAGCCTATAATTGGGGTTGACGGTTACCACTTGAGTGGTCTATATGGAGGAATCTTGCTCATAGCAGTAGGGGTTGATCTAAATAGTAGTCTTAACCCAATTGCATATTTGCATATGCTATTTCCTATAAGGAGTCTAGGAGACATGGGAGTGGTTCATAACTGTGTTTAGGCAAAATTGAACATTGTCAGAGAACATGAATACACTTTCATGTCTGACAAACAGAAAGGCCTCATAAGTGTTCCTTAATTCTGATAACAAATTTTATGTAAGATATTTGCATAACAACTTCAAGAATATTAGTTTAAGGGTTTGGTATTTAAGAATGCATTGTAGAGGGTAGCCTTGGCTAGTATAGTTGATGAGTTTAAAGTAAGAATGCAGAAAATCAGGGACATCAATTAGACTGTAGCAAAGTAGTTCAATGACTAGCCACCAGCCTAATGGAGTAGGTTATATGATAGAGGGAAGCCAATTATCTCGATGTTAGAGTGGATAAGGGATATCTAATGAGAAAGCCTTAAGAAAATAGAGATAGGGTAGATGCTAAATGAAAGAGTAAGTTGTGTCCCAAAATCAAAAAAATAATTGACAAATATGCATACAAGTTTGGATATTGTATCCCTATTAAGGCATACTTTGATGGGAGCCAATACTTTGTGGACTTGGAGCAAATGAGGTATAAATGTATAATGTGGGGTGATAAGCTAATTTCGTATTAGCTAATTGAATATGTTTAGCTTAATATTTTGTAAGTTTAAAGAGCATTTTGTTAGATTTATTGGTATTTTTATTTTATTTTGTAGGTTAAGCCAAATAAATGAAATTGCAGAAAAGTGATGGGACTTTGAAAGTAATTTTTGGATAGAGATTTTGAAGTCGAAACACCAACTAAAAGGAAGCTACAACATAATTTATTTTGTCAACAATTTTTGGACAGAGATTTGAAGCTACAACTCCAAATTAAATGAAGATACAACTCCAAATTAAATGAAGCCGCAACATAACTATCTGAAAATTACAACATGCATCAAGCTGCAACACGAAAAAAATGAAGCTGCAGCACCAATCACGGAAATTGTTGAAGCCATAACATCAAGAAGTTGAGCTGCAACATCGTCGCGACTGCAAATTTTAATTACCTAAGTGGGAACCATATAAATAGAAAAGCCTAGGGTTTAGTATCTTTTGTTTAGCCTTTAGACATTGATCATCATTTTTTTGAGGATTTTCCAAGGGAGAAAACATCAATAAGAATCAAGATCAAGAAGAGTTGAATTTAAGATTCACTCTAGAGTTTTTCTTATCCTCTTCTCTTTCATTTTATTTTGTTGTTTTCAAGATGTTGAGACTTTTGTGGATTAAAGATTCATTTATGATGATGAACTAATTCCTTTTCTAGCTTTATAATTGAACACATACATGATGCTTGAGTTATGATTCCCTTTTCTTGATTCATCCTATACATTAACTGTATACTCATTTTTGTGCTTAATGTAATTTAATCAATATTTGCCATTGATTGGATTGAATTGGTGATCATAATAATATTTATAGGGCTTTTGTGTGTTCGTGACCAATATTGAATTATATGTGTTAATGATACAGAAATACACTCATGTTTCTTGTGCATCCATGATGAGAACTTGTTCTTAATGACTTCTTCCTAATTTAAATCTCATAGACATATAGTGAAATAATTAAGGAGGAGATTTTTACCTGACCAACGACAAAGGCTTGTAGAAATATTAGTGTTCTTGGGTGACATTCAAACTAGGATTTTTAATCTTGAAAAAGAGTGAAATTACTCAAGTGGATTCTTGGGAGAAGTTATAAATCTAGGTTTCTTATCTATGATTTTTAGTCTTTATAATTTAAGTGCTTATTTTACTTCTTATTTATTTCAATTCTATTTCTTCTAATTTAATTATTTACATAAAATTCAGAACGATATAAATTAGTACTTGACAATTCAATAGTAGTTAATCTCCATGTGAGCGATACTTTACTTATCACACTTCATTACTTGTTCGATATGTATACCTGCGTGCATAATCAAGATAACAAGTTTTTACCATCAATGTTGGGGATTATTTTGCTATTTTCTTTATTGATAATATGAATTCAATCATATATAATCTTAGTTCTAAGTTTTGTGTTTCTTTTAGGAGTCTTTGCTAGTGTATGTGCAGTGTAAGCAAATACGAGCTTCTTTCTTTTGAATTTAGAAAACTTGTTGAAGAAATAAAAAGAAAAAGCGAGAGGCTTCTCATCATGCTATAATGGCTGAACATGATGATGCTAAAGAGGAACCTAAACCTCTATAGGATTTTGTAGTTCCTTTAGTGGATGGTATTCATACAAGCATCCAACGCACAACTATTCAAGCCAATACTTTTGAACTCAAACTAGAAATTAATATTTAGATGGTGCAAATGTCTAACTTTGGGGTTCACTTGTCGAAGACCCCAATGGTCACATTGCGAATTTTTGGATATATGTGCTATATTTAAGTACAATGGTGTTAATGATGACTGCATCAGACTAAGACTATTTCCATTTTCACTTTGTGATAATGCTAAGAGCTGGTTGAACTCATTTCCTCCAAGACTTTATCACTTCATGGGATTAGTTGGCACAAAAAATTCTTGGCAATTACTGACCACCTGTGAAGACTGTACAACTGAGGAATAATATCACAGCTTTATGCAGCAGGTAAGTTGATTAGTTGGTTTTATACTAATAATTCATATATTTTTGTATTAACATTTGGTTTGTTTTTAAGTATTTTTGTTACTTTTTATGCATTTAATTTGAAATCTTGTAGGTAATGACAATAAGAGAAGAAAATGGAAAGAAATCAAAAACTTGATTGAAATGTTGAAGAATTCGAGTTGTGGTGCTACTGATGGCAGTTTTCGTATTTCAATCATAACTCTCGACCCCAATTTCATATCAAATTGATTCTTGATCCATTAGAAATCACGAGATAGATCTACAACTTCTATGTTTACCATAAAATCCAATTCAGTCGATTTCAATGACAAAAACTGAGTTCAAGAGTCAGCACTGGGCTGCAATTTTATGAGATAACACATCTTAGTATTGCAGGCATAACTCTATCCACAGATATCATATGTGTAGTTGATTCAAGTGCCTATGAAAATTCAAGACATAGAGCTAAAATTAATCAGAAGATGTCAAAAGCCAATTCATCCTTTAAAGAGGTCAAAAATCAGTTGCACGGGGCTGAACAGTGTAAGAGTACTAAAGTGGATCAGGGAAAAACATCAGCAACAGCGCCTAGGCGCCAAAACAGGGCACCTAGGCGCCATCTGAGACCGCCAAAATAGAATGGAAAGTGCCTAAGCACCAAAATAGGGTGCCTAGGTGCCATCTGAAGTGCTGAAATAGAATATATGCTGCCTAGGCATTGTTCTTCTGCGCCTAGGCGCCAAACGACTTGAAAATTCTGAAAGTGTGATCTTTTAACTCGGATTTTGGACAAAAGCTATTAAAGCCAACTTCTAAAAGAGACTTTGTGGACTTCTTAGGCGAAAACTTACATAGAAAATAGATTTAATGGATAGAAAATAGGGGAAAATCCATGAAAAGAAGTGGAATTTTAGGAATTTTTTGGAGAAAGAATAATTGAAATGAGTTAAAAAGGAGAAGGGGGTTCTTAGAGAAAAAAGGCCATTCATTTTTCTGAAATCAAAAGAAGGGGAGGCTTGGAGAGAAGAAATCCATTCTTGAAGAAGAGGAAGCCACTCTTGGAGACAAGGAGAGCTTCAACAATTTCTCTCACTTCACAAATTGGTGAACAATTTCCATGTTCTTTCTTATTTATTTCTTGAAATTGTATTCATCCCTTATGAACTTTTCATCTTGAATAACTTTTCTTTCTAAAGGATGATGTAAACTTATTTGATCCTATGTTTTGAATTCCAAACAATATTTATTCAAGTTATTCATCTTGTTTGTGTTATCTTATTTAGTATTTCATCTTGATTATTTAGTCATTAATTGAGAGTGTTGATGTATGAGATTCGATAGTCGAAAGAGAGAAAATTATACATGATCATAAAGATAGCATAACCTAGGAATCATAGAGTTGAGAAGCTTATGGAACCTTTGAAGTTTTGAAGAAGAATTCATTAAACTTTTGTAGAGTTTTATTCTTGAGTTTTTATGGAGATATTGAAATTTATGTTAGAACTCATAATCAATTCGGCACTCGAGAGAGGGAATTGATGAGTTTAGGAATTCTTAACTTACATGTATTGTTGACTTGAATTGGTATGTTTTGGAAGGAAGAATATAGGTGATAATTAGGTGAGTCATTCTTCTAGAATTTCATGTTCATAAGATGGTTGTTGTATTGCTTCTAAGAACTCCACTATTACCTTTACATTTTGTTATTTACTTTACCTTATTTACCAATCATCATTCGATTTTTTGGATAAAATTAAAACTATTTGAACTAAGGTACTTAATATAATTTTTTATTACAATCCTTATGGATATGATACTCAACTCACCGTTGTATTAAAACTTAACACCGTACACTTGCAGTATGTAAAGTATATCATGAATAAGTTTTTGGCGCCGTTGCAGGGATTGTTTTATCATAATTGTATTAATATTGTTATAACTTAGTCTTAATTTTAATTTAGATTGTTTTTACTTTCTTTCCATATGTTGATGTTGTCTTACCTTGCATTGGATTATATATATTTGTATGCGTAAGTTTAGGAGTCTTGACTTGGGTTATTTTGATCCAAAAATTGTGCGCACTCTTTGGGCTATTAGAGTAGCAAAATAATTTGACAATCAAGCCATGGCGGATAATATCAAAAATGCTAATATGAACACTAATCTTCCATTATAACAACCACCACCACAACGAGCTATCCGAGACTATTTTCAACCAACCATTAACAAAACTACTCCAGGATAGTTCAACAATCGATCAATGCCAATAATTTTGAGCTTAAACCAGCTCTTATTAGCATAGTGCAACAAAATCAATTTGGAGGAAGTGCGTTGGAGGATCCTAATGCACACTTAGCCATATTTTTGGAGATTTATGACACCATCAAAATGAATGGAGTACCCGACGATGCCATTAGACTTGGCTTATTTCCATTCTCACTCCAGGATAAAGATAGGCTATAGTTACAATCTTTTGCACCAAGTAGCATACTGAGTTGGAATGACTTGACGCAAAAATTTCTTGATAAGTACTTTCCACCAAGCAAGACACTTCAACTCAAGAATGAGATAGCTCAATTCTGCCAATAAGATTTTGAACCATTATATGAAGCTTGGGAGAGGTTTAAGAATTTTCTAAGAAGGTGTCCTCAACATGATTATGAGGATTGGCAGTAGGTACAATACTTCTACAATGATTTGAATGGACAAACTCGAACCATAATAGATGTTGCCGTAGGTGGGACTTTAATGTCTAAGACCGCAGACGAAGCCCATATTTTGCTTGAGGAGATGGCTACTAATAGTTATCAATGGCCTATTAAGAGATCTTCTATTAAAAAGGTTGGTGGAGTTTTTTTGAGGTAGATTCACTTACTCAATTAGCTGCACAAGTTTATGCTCTTTCTAACCAATTTACAACTTGGACTTCTAATGGAGCTTCTCATGGAATGGATTCCATGGTATTTACTAGCACTTCATTTGTGAAAACCAAAGGAAATGAGCAGGTATACTTTGTCAATAATCGTAATTTCAATTTCTAAGGAAATCAATTACCTACTCACTACTATCCGGGACTTAAAAATTATGATAATTTTTTCTATGCCAATAATCGAAATGTGCTTTAACCTCCATCGAGTTACAACAATCCACCAATTCCCAATCCCTATGTAGGTGAAAAAAAGGCATCATTGGAGGATTTGCTAAGCACTGCCATTGGCGAGACAAGAGTTCGATTGAATAAGGATGAAGTGAAGATAGACAATATTGAGACTCAATTAGGGCAGCTAGGAGCTTCAATGAAATCAATGGAGACTCAAATTGGACAACTTACTACTGAAATTAATGCTAAAAAATATAAAGAAAATTTTCCAAGTGATACAGAAATCAATCCAAAGGAGCATTGCAAAGCTATCTAACTTCGGAGTGGAACCAAAATCAAGGGGCCAGAAATGAAAAGTTTACAAGTTGATAAGCCAATCGTGGACACTTCGAGTGAATGTCCTATAGAGGAACACCTAAGGGAAGAAGAAAGGCAGAGAAATGAACAAACAGGGGCTGAGAACCTAAAATCTACTCCTAACTTTGAAACTTCTCCTAAATTTAATGTTCCTATTCCTTTTCCACAAAGATTTCAAAAGAAAAAGATTGATTCATAATTTGCAAAATTTTTGAAAATTTTCAAGAAGATTCATATCAACATTCCTTTTGCAGATGCTCTTGAGCAAATGCCTAACTACACCAAGTACATGAAATATGTGATGTCAAGAAAAAGACTATTGGTGGAATTTAAAACTGTAAATCTCACAGAGGAATGTAGTGCTATTTTATAGAAAAAGCTTCTTCAAAAATTAAAAGATCCATGGAGTTTTATTATTCCTTGTACCATAGGAGGATCTTTCTTTGATAAAGCATTATGTGATCTTGGAGCAAGTATTAATTTGATTCCACTTTCTGTTTTCAAGAAATTAGAAATTGGAGAAGTCAAGCCATCCACTCTCACCTTGCAATTAGCGGATAGGTCTCTCACCTAACTAAGAGAAGTTGTTGAAGATGTATTGGTAAAAGTGGATAAATTTATATTTTCTGCAGATTTTGTGGTGTTAGATATGGAGAAAGACCAAGAAATCCCTTTAATTCTTGGTCGACCATTCCTTGCTACGAGGCATGCTTTGATTGATGTGTAACGCGGTGAATTAACTCTAAGAGTTAATAAGGATAAAGTGATGTTTAACATTTATCGTGCATTGAAGTTTTAAGAGGAACCACATACTTGTAATAGGATTGAAATGTTAGAAACTTGCTTGCATGATCATTTCCTCAAACAAATTTCTATCGAACTTTTAGAGCGATTTCATTCCATAATGCAAGGTAATAACCATGATATTGACAATGATGATGTAATACATTACTTGCTATTTTTTGAATCAGGAGAGGTGGAGTTGAAAAAGGATAAATGCAAAGAAGCAATAGGAGATACCACAATCAAGGAACACACAATATCACCGGAGTTGAAAGCACTTCCCGAGCATTTGTGGTATGAATTTCTAGGTGTTAACAACATGTATCCGGTAATTATTTATGCATCCCTATCTCCTTTAGAGGTTGAGAAATTGCTTCGTGTTTTAAGAGAGCATAAATTTGTTATTGGTTGGTCAATTTTTGATTTAAAAAGCATTAGTCCTTTAATTATCATGCATAAAATCTTAATGGAAGAATCTTACAAACCATCTATTGAACATCAACGTAAACTAAATCCTGCAATGAAAGAGGTTGTAAGAAATGAAGTCTTGAAATGGTTGAATGTTGGAATTATTTATGCAATTTTTGATAGTTCTTGGGTGAGTCCAGTTCATGTAGTTCCAAAAAAAGGTGGCATGACCATAATTCAAAATGATAACAATGAATTAATATCAACAAGGACGGTCACAGGTTGGCGAGCGTATATTGATTATAGAAAACTCAACAAAGCTACTCGTAAAGACCATTTTCCCCTCCAATTTATTGATCAAATGTTAGACCGATTTGCAGGGTATCGATACTATTATTTTCTAGATGATTATTCGAGGTACAATCAAATTGTTATAGCACCCAAAGACCAAGAGAAAATAACATTCACATGTCCTTATGGTACTTTTACTTTTTGAAGAATGCTATTTGGATTGTGTAATGCTCCAGCCACATTTCAAAGATGCATGATGGCAATTTTTCATGATATGGTGGAGAACATAATGGAAATTTTTATAGATGATTTTTCAGTATTTGGCTTATGATTTGATATATGTCTACATAATCTCTCTCTTATTTTGCAGAGATGTGAGGAGACTAACCTTGTTTTGAATTGGGAAAAATGCCATTTTATGGTAAAAGAAGGTATTATTTTAGGTCACCGAGTGTCCTCCGAAGGACTTGAGGTAGACCGAGCAAAAAAATATTACTATTGAAAAACTTCCACCACCAATCAATGTGAAAGCTATTCGTAGTTTTTTGGGACATGTCGGGTTTTATAGAAGATTCATTAAAGATTTTTCAAAAATTGTAAAACTTTTATGCAACCTTTTGGAAAAAGATAAGCTATTTGACTTTAATGTTGATTGCTTACAGGACTTTGATCACATCAAGAAGGCTCTCATTTCAGCTCCTATTATGGTGGTACCGGATTGGACCCAACCATTTGAACTTATGTGTGATGCTAGTGATTATGTGGTTGGAGCAGTATTAGGATAAAGAAAAGATAAAATTTTAGGGCCATTTACTATACAAGCCAAACACTTGACGATGCTCAACAAAATTACACCACCACTGAAAAAGAATTATTAGTCGTTGTTTTTGCATTTGATAAATTTTGTGCTTATCTTATAGGTACCAAGGTGATAGTGTATACCGATCATTCGGCTATTAGGTACCTCTTTGCCAAAAAAGATGCAAAACCAAGGCTAATTCGGTGGATACTCCTTTAAGAATTTGATCTTGAAATCAAAGATAAGAAGGGAAGTGAAGCGGATCACTTATTGAGGTTGGAGCAGAAAAATGAGAACTTTGAAGGACAATTAAAGAATTTTTCCCAGATGAGTTTATTTTGGCAATCAAAGATAATTTACCTTGGTATGCAGATTTTATGAATTATCTTGTAGGTGGATTATTGCCTCCGGAACTCACATATCATTAAAAGAAAAAATTCTTACATGATGTGAAATCATATCTATGGGATGATCCATTGCTCTTCAAAAGGTGTTCAGATTCTGTTATTCGGAGATCCATTCCAATGGAGGAAACAAATGAAATTCTTAAGCACTATCATTCATCCCCATGTGGTGGTCATTTTGGACCTACAAGGACAGCTTCTAAGGTATTGCAATCCAATTTTTATTGGCCAACATTGTTTAAGGATTGTTATGTTTTTGTGTAGACATGTGACCGGTGTCTAAGGACTGGAATACTAGAAGACATGAGCTTCCTTTTACTAACATGATGGAAGTTGAACTCTTTGATGTTTGGGGGATTGACTTCATGGGACCATTTCCTCCATCAAATGGCCGATCATACATTTTGCTCGCTATGGATTTTATCTCCAAATGGATAGAAGCAATTACCACACCTACTAATGATGCCAAGGTAGTGCTTAAATTCTTGTACAAACATATTTTTTCTCATTTTGGCACACGTAGAGCAATTATAAGTGATGAAGGTTCTCATTTTTGCAATAAAATGTTTAATAACCTTTTAGCTAATTATGGTGTAAGACACAAGGTAGCTCTTGGATATCATCCTTAATGAAATGTGGAAGATGTCTAATCTTCCACTCGGAGAAGCAACCTAAGGTATTCAGTTTCGATCTTGCTAAAGACTTTAAATAAAGCGCTTCTTGGGAGGCAACCCAAGCTTTTTTTTCTTGTTTTTGTAAGTGGTGTTATTCTTATTTTGTTTCATGTCATGATACTTGTTCCGTGATATTTTACTTATTTTTGCAGGTTAAAGGCTAAACACCACCCATTCTCAGGAAAGTCCCTTTGTTTTACAATTCTTTTAACCATTGAGGACAATGCTTATATTAAGTTTGGGGGGAGTTCATGAGTCTAGGATTATTACTTGTTTCTTGAAAAGTAGAATATGTACGTTTGTTTACGTGTTTAAACATCAAATTTTGGTTTTATTTACTTTATGAGACCTTGTGAATCTTGATGCACTAAGTAGTTTGTTGAGTTACATTTAATTGTTTAGAGATAGTTTATGAGGTCTAATTATTTCCTAAATGATCCCACCAACCTCTAGAACTTGCTTGATCACTAGTCGAGGCGAAATCCTAGGTGGCATAGTATTAACGAAATGATTTAGGCCATTTTTAGACCGTTGAGCCTTTCAAGCGAACCTATACTTGAATTATTCCCTAGTGTCCCCTCTTGAGCCTATTGAAACAATTATTTGCACACCTTATACACATTTTCGAGCTTTATGAAATAAAAAAAAAGTCCAATATTCAATCCTTTTTCATCTTATTTACACAACCGTTCTTGAATGAATTGTTGTATTAAAAAAAAGCAAAATCAAAGAGAAGAAAAGATTGAAAAAAGATGAAAATGAAGAGATTATGAATTGAGGTGTATGATTTAAACTCTCTAAAATAAATAGACCCCCGTTGCATACAATAAAAGAAATAAGTTTGGGGGTAATCCAAGATCAAAAAGAAGAAGAATGGGATGTTTAATAAAGAAAAATGAAGGGATTGATGAAGAAGTTGATGTTCATTCATAAAGGTTCTAGTATGATTGTGTAAAATGGGTAAATTTTAGCCACAATATTCCATATATTCCCACCATGACCCAAGCCTCACATTACAAGCTTTGGAAGTCCTTTTGATCTTTGATGCTATGATCGACCTACATTAGTGGAGACTAGTGTGAAAAATAAGTCTATGGAGTTTGGTAAGCACTTTAAAAGTGGATCAAATATGAGTAGTTAGCTTTATAAACATATCCGAATGAGAAATAAAATTTGATAAACTACTACTTTCACACTCACACCCACAAGACCATGAAGTTAAGTGAAACTAATATGCATATTAACATGTAAACGTGGTATATTTTCTAATCTTTTGAGAGGATAAGTGAAAAAAAAAATAAAAATAAAAATAAAAATAAAAATAAATATTTCTCAACTTTGGTTACCTAATTAATAGAGGGGTTGTTCTTGAGAATTTCATGTTTGATGCTTGAGGACAAGCAAATCTTCAAGTTTGGGGGTATTTGATAAGTTGGTTTTATACCAATAATTCATATATTTTTGTATTAATATTTAGTTTGTTTTTAAGTGTTTTTGTTACTTTTTACGCATTTAGTTTGAAATCTTGTAGGTAATGACAATAAGAGAAGAAAATGGAAAGAAATCAAAAACTTGGTTGAAATGTTGAAGAATTCGAGTTGTGGTGCTACTGATGGCAGTTTTCGTATTTCAATCATAACTCTCGACCCCAATTTCATATCAAATTGATTCTTGATCCATTAGAAATTACAAGATAGATCTACACTTCTATGTTTACCATAAAATCCAATTCAGTCGATTTCAATGACAAAAACTAAGTTCAAGAGTCAGCACTGGGCTGCAATTTTCTAAGATGACATATCTTAGTATTTTAGGCATAACTCTGTCCACAAATATCATATGTAGTTGATTCAAGTTCCTATGGAAAACCAAGACATAGAGATATAATTAATTAGAAGATGTCAGAAGCCAATTCATCCTTTAAAGAGGTCAAAAACCAGTTGCAAGAAGATGAATAGTGTAAGAGTACTGAAGTGGAGCAGGGAAAAACAGCAGCAACGGCGCCTAGGCGCCATCTAAGGCCGCCAAAATAGAATGGAAGGTGTCTATGCTCAAAACAGGGTGCCTAGGTGCCATCTGAAATGCTGAAACAGAATATATGGTGATAAATGCATATTTTGACATATTTTTTATATCAAATCCTTTATACTTTTCTTGCTTTATTCTTGTTAATATTATTGTTTTATTAATATTTTGTGTTAGGGAATAAATGGAAGCATGTTTCCAGACTTGTGCAGTTTTTGTAATTTGAGCATAACTTTATGATCAAAAGCTCTATGGACCTGAAGCGTATTTCATTTGAAAGCCAAGAGATAGAGGTACAACTTTTATGTTGTAGGCTCAGCCCAATTAAGTGTTGATGATAGCAGAAAATTCATCCAAGTAGTTGCACAAAATGGATCACTAAAATTCGGATCAGAGTTCAGCCCAGTATTGACTTATTTTACCAATTCGGTTATATATCTTGAGCCCAAATTTATTTTGGTCTGAAATTTGGATATGTTATACCCAAGAGCTACATAAACAAGTTTGATGAAGAAGATGGTGTAAAAATGTGTTGAAATGGTAAAACCATAGGCTGCAAGTTGCTGCTGATGTTACAGGGTAGCTCTTGGACATGACTCGGTAATTTGACCATATCTCCTTCATCCGATCGCCAAATTTGACAAAAGATATATGAAAATATATCAGCGCTGAAAGATCTACAATTTTGATTCTTCACGTATCTTCAAAATCTGGTTATATCTGACCAAAAAATGTAATTCAATTCAGTGGATGAGAAATTTGTGTAACAACTTACCAACTCTTGGCAACTAGCATACCACTTGATTAACCCCTGCATTATTGTTTGGCCTCTAGCTTAATCCAAGTACTATAAATAGGCATGTATTCAGCTTGTAAGAGGAGGGGGGTAGAGGGTTTCTTTAGGCTAAGTTATCTAGTTTGTATGTTTTCTAGTATTGTAAGTTTTCTAGTAGTAATAGAAATGCATTCTCTAGTTTCTCTTATATTTTTAGTCTTTGTTACTTTTATTATGTCTTTCTAAACTTTATTTTGCTGAGAAAAAAGGGTGAATCTCTTAATGGAGGAAAAGAAATGGTTATAAGGGTAGAAATTGTTTAAGTATGTTGTATTATTATTTTTATTTTTGATCTAAACCCTACTTGTTTTGTGGTGATTCTTGATTTATGTATCTCCAATGGCACAACAAATACTTGGGTTCATTTAGCTTATTGTACGGTTTTACCCCCAGACTGCTAATGTGAAACCTTGATTTGTTGTTGACGAGGTGTACATAAATACTTGATCCCATAAATAAGTGTTGGCGTTAAGAGATAATTTGCAATAGTAAGACAATATCATGATTACCTTATTGCATGAGTTACTTGATAATATATTCCCATTGGAACCTTCATTATGTATGGATTCCAATTGTGGCAATTAATAGAGGTAAAAAGAATAAATAACCATTTCTCTATCCAAAAATCAAGAGTGGATCCCTAATCCTCAGTACTTTTATTACTTACATCATACATTAATTGTTCATATATTTTGATTCACATAAACTCCATCTTTTTAGAAATATAAACTTGAATTCTTCAAACAACTTCCCTGTGGATCGACCTCGGACTCACGAGAAATTTATTACTTACTACAACCTGCACTTGGGTTTGCAACCTTAAAGTTGTAGCAAGTTTTTGGCGCCGTTGCCGGGGAAGGCAAGGTAAGTATTCAGGTTTGTTAATATTTTTCCTTTGTAAATATAGTTTGTTTATTTTCTTTATAGATATATGGTTATATGGTATCGTAGTCATAATTCTCGACGTTTAGTAAGAAATAATTCCAAAACTTTGTTTGGAAATTTGTTTGAATCATCTCCACACACTTCCACCATGGCTGAAAATGAAAGTGTCCAGGATGAAAATGAGAATCAACAGGTGCGTACCATGCGTTATTACTTGCAACCTCCTCGAAATTCTTCTCCTTCTTGTTTCATTTTTCCTCTAAATGCAAATATTTTCGATTCAAGTCAGGTATGATCCCTTTACTTCCTAATTTCCATGGTTTAGACTCTGAAAGTCCTTACTTGCATTTAAAAGAATTTGATGAAGTATGTGCCACTTTTGATGATCAAACTTGCACAAATGAGATTGTTAAGCTCAAATTATTTCCTTTCTCTTTAAAAGATAAAGCAAAAAATTGGCTTAATTCTTTAAAACCTAGGTCAATTGGTACTTGGCAAGAAATGCAAGCTGAATTCTTGAAAAAATTCTTTCCAACTCATAAAACTAATGCTTTGAAAAGACAAATTCAAAATTTTTCTCAAAATTCGAATGAAGTTTTCTTTCAATGTTGGGAAAGATTTAAAGATTTGTTGAATTCATGCCCACATCATGGTTTTGAAAAATGGCGCTTAATTAGTTTCTTTTATGAAGGTTAACTCCTGAAATAAAACAATTTGTTGAAACAATGTGTAATGGTGAGTTTCTTGATAAGGAACCTGATGAAGCCCTAGAATACCTAGATCATTTGGTAGAAAACTCTCAATCATGGCATAGTGTTAATTCTTCCGAAGGTTCTATTAGATCTAATCTTGCTAATAGTAATAAAGGAAAATATTACCTTAGCCAAGAAGATGATCTAAATGCTAGACTTGCTAGTTTAACAAGAAAAGTTGAAGCCATGGAACTTAAGAAAGTAAAGGAAATCAAATTTGTGCAAGAGGAAGAAGTTTGTAGCAATTGTGAACTTTTGGGGCACTCCACCAATGAATGTCCAAACTTCCAGTACAAGCAAATTTTATGAACACATTCAAAAAGCCTTTTCATTCTCCATATTCTGAAACTTACAATCCACAATGGAGAAATCATCCCAATTTCAGTTGGCGAGATGATAACCGTGCCCAACCACCGCATTCACAAAACACAAAACTTTCATTCTTATCCACCTCCACATACAAAATCCATTGAGGAGACTTTGCAAGCATTTATGCATGAACAAACAAACATCAATAATCAGACTTCACAAGCTATCAATGAGATCAGAAGCACACTTTCAACACTGACAACTTCTTTGCGTACTCATGAAAAAGGTAAATTTCCTGCTCAACCTCAACCTAATCCTTCTACTCAGTGTCATGTTTCTTCTTCAGGTGAAAATGCAGTCAGGAGGCTAATTCAGTTACAACTCTTCGGAATGGAAAAGTTGTTGACAAGACTATTCATCCCAAGGAGAAAGTTTCTAATCCACCTCCAGAAATGAAAAATGGAAATAGTCTTGACAATGAAGGTAAGTTTGAAGAAGGTAAGCGTGAAAATGATGAAAAGAAAAATATTTACCTCCAGCACCCTTTCCTCAAAGATTGCAAGCAACTCAGAAATTGAACTCAAATGCTGAAATTTTTTGAAATTTTTAAACAAGTCAAGATTAATATTCCATTATTGGATGCAATCAAGCAAGTTCCACCTTATGCCAAATTTTTGAAAGATTTGTGTACAATCAAAAGAAAACATCATGTACAAAAGAAGGCATTTTTAACTGAAAGTGTTAGTTCAATCATTCAACAATTCACTCCACCCAAGTACAAAGATCCAGGTTGTCCAACCATTTCATGTATCATAGGAAACACTAGAATAGAGCGTGCTTTGCTTGATCTTGTGTGCTAGTGTAAATCTTCTACCTTTCTCAGTTTATGAACAGTTAGGTTTGGGAGAACTTAAAACAACTTCTGTTGTACTCCAACTAGCTGATCATTCGATTAAAGTTCCAAAGGGAATAGTAGAAGATGTGTTGGTACAAATTGATAAGTTTTACTTTCCAGTTGATTTCATTGTTTCGGACACAGAGCCTGTTGCACAAACACATACACAAATTCCTATCATTTTAGGTCGTCCTTTTCTTGCAACTTCAAATGCTTTAATCAATTGTAGAAATGGTATTTTGAAGTTATCATTTGAAATATGACTTTGGAACTAAATGTGTTTAATGTTTGTATGCAACCTGCAGAAGATGTCGAAGTACATGAAGTGGATTCAATTGAGGAACTTGTTCATGAATACTTTACTACTACTAACTCTTCAGATTCTTTGGAGACTTGTTTTGAAAGTGAAAGTATTTATAAAAAGGAACACACTAATACTATCTCTGAATTTTTGCAGGTACAAGAAAAATATTTTTGGAAGCCAAGGTTCGAAGAACTTTCATCATCAACAGTAAAATCTATTCCATCAAGTATTAAAGCTCCCGTGGTTGAATTGAAACCTTTGCCGGTTAATTTAAAATACTCTTTCTTGGGTGAGAATGAAACTTTTTCAGTAATAATTTCTTCCAAACTCGATGCATATCAAGAAGGTAAGTTGATCGAAACTCTGAAAATGCATAAGAATGCTTTAGGATGGACCATTGCTGATATTAAAGGTATTAATCCTTTCATTTGCACACATAACATCTATCTAGAGGAAAATGCTAAACCATCTAAAGAAATGCAACGAAGGCTAAATCCTAATATGAAAGAAGTAGTAAGAAATGAAGTCATTAAACTCTTAGATAATGGAATCATTTATTCTATTTCTGATAGCAAATGGGTAAGTCCTACTCAAGTTGTACCTAAGA